>JAOXXN010000303.1:3134817-3184114 GCA_026770055.1 Myrmophylax atrothorax
GAGCCTACAGCCTCCTCCTGCCCTGGCTGGCGATCCCCTCCTCGCTCCTGCAAAGGCTCTCCTCCCCCTTTTATCCCACGATGCCTCCTCAGGCTCAGCACCCATAAACCAGCCCCTCTGGAGGGTCAATCTCAGCTCCTGGGCTGGGTGTAACCCAGGGCCTTCCTGCACAGCTGGAGTGGAGGGATGAGAGCATCCCATGCCAGCACCATGCCCAGCAAACCTAGGAAACCTCAGACAAGGAGTGAGGGTCTCAGCTTTCATTTGGAATGAGGGGTGAGCCTGCCTCTTGGGACTGGGGAGCAAAGGAGAACCCACTGCTCACAGAGGCTCAAAGTCTGAAACCTCAAATCCAAGCAGAAACACTCGTCAGCTCATTTCCAAGACAGCCTCACATCCAAGGTGCCACTGACTGAGAACAGCCCTCGAGGTTCACAGCCCAGATGTGAGCATTAAAGATCTGCTCAAAACATCTGCAAGTGCACAAAACACCTGCTCCTGCCCCAAAAGCAACACACCAGGCTTGGAGCTTGTCCTGCAGCCCTGGCAGCTGGTCCAGTGCTGCTCCCACCTGCTGTCAGAGTGGCTCCAGTGGGGCTGGATCCCAGGGCATGGCCCAGTTCTCAGCCATGAACCCACAGAGATCCCAGGAGGGGGTCTGGGATGGGAACATAGGGCTGAGCATGTCCCGACTGCACAGGGTCTGCACTCCCAACCCTGCTCACAGCTCCAGCTGCAGCAGCATCGCCCAATGAACCGTCACCGCAAAAATCAGTCACACGACGTTGGTGCATTTTCCTCTCTGTGCTAAAAGATCAATCACAGTCCTGCCTCGTGGCAGGAGCAGCGAGCTCAACCCCTCCCGCACCCAAACAGGGCGCTGGGATTTCAGCTTTGTTATTACACAAGGGTTCGAAGGTGTTTTAATACAATTTCTTCTTGCAAAGGGCAAGAAGTGAGACCTCAGGCTGCTTTATCTTCATTTGTTTTTCTGCTGAGCTTTTTGCTGTGGATGGGCTGTTACATGGGCTGTTGGGATGCAAACTGCCACAAAGCCCTGCAAACCTTAACCACTTTGATCTGAGCAGCCTCCTGCTCCCCAAAAGAGGGAGGGGGGTGTTTGCTGGGTGGGGGACAAGTAGCTGAGACAGCAAATCAATAAGCTGCAAGCAAATACATGAGCTCTTTACTGGAGCAGCTCATGGCCACAGCATGTTGGGACAGGGGACCAGCAGTGCTGGTTACACCTGGATACCCTCTCTATAAGAAACTGAGAGGGTATCACCCAGTGCCCCACACCCCCCCAGCACACCCGCTGTGCCACATCGCTGCTCTAACATTTACAGTGATTGACGGGTGGCACAGCAACAGGTGAATTAAACAGGCACCAGCTCTGACAGGAGCGGTGGTAAATGTCATAAAAGATCAACCATCCTATTCCAAGCATGGCTCTCCTACCGCTGAGCGAGGTGATGTGGTGGAAATGCCGACTGCAGAGAGGAGCAGGCAGAGGAGAGGGGAAGTTTGGAGGGTGCTGAGCTCGGCTCAGAGCCTTGCCAGGAGCTGTGGTAGCAGTACCATCAGTTTGGATCCATCAGGTACAGGTCCAACCCGCAAGAGCAGGGGATCATCTCCTCCCCCTGAACAGGAGCGAGACCTACACGGGCACCTCTCAGCTCGTTATCTTGCAGGGTACTCTGTGTCCTCCCTTCCCTGCCACGGGAGCATCAGGCTGGAAGCGCCTGAGCACCACCGTGCAGGTGTCACAATTCACCCACTGGCTGTTTCCAGATGGCAATCCAAGACATCCCAATGCAACCAGCCTCCCGGGACCTGCCTGCCTTGTACAGTGTCAGGAGCCAGATAAAAAATTACTGCATTTCACAGGGCATATGACTCTTCCCAGCTCGCTCACCCTCCCCACACAACACAATCCTCCAGGACAAGGCAAAGAGAAAATAAAATCTGTATTCCAAGGACACCTGCCCTAAAATAATGTTATTTTGCAGTAGTGCCACTTTAAATCTTGAGCAATTGAAAAACCAATTTGCACTTAGAAACATTCAATTTGTTTGCAGGTGTTTTCCTCTTAAGTGGCACCGGGTAATCGGGGCTGGCAGCACACAGGGGAGCCCCAGAGAGGTGCCACAGACCTGGGCACCAGCTGAGCCAGGGCCACTGTCAGACATGGCAGGAGAGTCACAGGATTGAAGCAAGGTGTCTGCACCAGGAAACTAATTTGTCATGTCCAACAAATGGAAAGAGAGAGAGGCTGAGCTGAACATCCCGCCAGCACGTGAAAACCTTTCCTAGTGCAGAGGTGAGACCCCAGTCCTGTGGACATGGGAAGGGTGGAGAGGGACATGGAAGACAGAGAAGGATGTGGGGAAGAGAGAAGAATGGGGGGACAGAGAAGGACATGGAGGATAGAGGGAGACACAGGGGAAGTTTGGCTCTTTAGCCACCTGTGAGATCAAATAGCCCACCCAGATATTACTCAATCCGGTTTTTTTACTTTTTTTTGTACAAAAAGATTAGAATGTTTTAATTCCTCCTGTTTGCCTTATTGTCCAGTTAACATGCTTGTTAGTTGTCAGTTGATCCCCAAACCCAGTGCCCTCATCAGTGTGTACCTCTTGCTGCCTCTCTTGTTCCTGTCTACCCACTTGTTGGAATGGGACTGCAGGGCTTTTTGTTGCCTTCCCTGGTTTTGGTGCCCAGTGTGCTCTGAAGGCTGGAAGTGGAGGTATTGCTGGGGGCAGGGGTGACCAGGAGGTGACTGGCCCATGTGTTTTTCTAAAGGGCTGCTGGAACTGGAATTCTCCTGAGGAAAAGTTTGGTCAGAGGCAACTCTTCAGGGGGTCTTGGGTGTGGGCTGAAGCAGTTTCAGACAGACTTTTCCTAATTTCCATATCTGGAATGGCTTACTGGGGGGGTGGAAGGTCTGTCTTCAGTCACAGGGGTAGTGTTGTGCCAGGATTTTAGCTCCTTTTAGTGGGGACAGATCCAGGCTGCTTTGTTCTGAGATTCATCCCTGCAGACATTCTGTAACTTTTGTTTTAACCTCTTGCATTTCTTTTGTCTCAACCGTCTATCCTCCCCTCCAAGTGCTGGAGATCTGTGCAGGCAGTGGGGACAGCAGCTGGAGGAGGGAGAAGAGGCCAAGCTGTCCCACTGCAGAAAAGCTGCTGGCAGCTGCTGATGTGGGATGGAGCTGCCAAGACACAGTCTGGCCGCAAGATTTCTTCGTCTCAGCAAGAAGGAAGAGTGACTAACCCCAAACACAACTCATACATCAACTGAATCGATCTCCCCGACACCCAGTGCCCCCGTCCCTCACCTTGCACCAGCTGCCTTGAGGTGTGAGGTTATTGATCCCCCGGATGCCCGTGTGATTGGAGTGCACAATCTAATGCCTGAGAAGTCCAGCCGAGCCCAAACCTCTCAAATCATGTTGACATGTTTAGGAGGTGCCGGCGCTTCATCCTCCCGCTCCGATATGTAATTATGTCCGTGTCACCATGATGTAGGGGCCTGGCAGGGCAATAATGCCCTGGGGGCCACGCAGCCAACGCTGCTGCTCCGCGCTGCCAGCGAGAGCGGGCGCTGCCAATTCCTCTCTGGAGTCAGACAGGAGGAAATAGAGCTCCATAAAGTGGCGTGTGGATCACAGCGCAAAGTTTGTCTTGAAAAACAGGTGGAGGAGATGTCAGGGGCTGCTGTCACTCCGGGCCCACATGAGTTTGAGCGTTATTCACTTCCTTGCCTTTCTGCTGCAAGGTTAGAGCAGAGTCTAACTCTGCACTTCTCATTCCTCTGCTTCAGACACCACCAGCCTGATCACACCAGACCCTCCAGAGACTGCCAACCCCTCCCTCTGCACGTGGGGATGGGAACAAGTCCTGTTACCTGCTGGGAACATGGTGCCTCCCAGTCTCTCTCTCTCTCCCAAGCGCTCCAGGGCAGCCCAGGCAGGGGGGGGTCACAGCGTGGTGCCCTTTGCTGCTGTCACAGCCCATCAGGATGGAAGGGCATCAGTGGCTGGGTTTTAGCATGGCACAGACAGATCCACACAAGCCTCACACCAGGATGCAGCAGCAGCCACAGCAAATTGCCTTACTGATTCCCTAATCCCTTCAAAGCCCTGAAAGGTTTTGCCATTGCTCAGGAAGTTCCCCACCAGCCTGTTTGGGAGCAGGGTGCTGGGAGGCAGCGGAGCTGCTCTCCTTGCTGACGTTCCCTCCAAGAGCACAAACAGTTCCCAACAGCTCGATTCCTCCCCTCAGGGCTTGGAGGAGCATAATTTTTCTTCACTAATATATCTTTTGCTTGATGAGCTGTCGATGGCAGGAGGATTTAATCTCCCATACCCCTGCTCTCTCCCAAATCCACTAAGGTGAAGGCACTTCATTACAGAACCACTCAGCTGTCCGTTCCTATCGATCACACCTTGGCATGGGTGACCTTGGATCGATGAGATGCCGATTATTTAGTGCCTGTTTGCCCACACCAAATGCCAGCAGGGTCAGTACCAGCGCCTGCACCCAGTTCTGCCTGCAGCAAGGAACCCATCCTCAGGAGCTCGCAGGCAGGAAGAGGGACACACAGCCACCTGCAACACCACATCAGATGCTGCGGTTTGCCAGCTGGGTATAATTCGTCTCTTTTTCAAGTGGATTCAGGCCTTGGGTTTGATGCTTCCCAATTTAAAGGCCCGTGCCCTCCTCCCAGGGTCCCTCCTAGGCAGCACCTCCACTGCTGGCTCTGTCCACACAGCCTCTGGGCATCCTCCCACCACAGCTCTGCCTCGTCTAACCCAAGATCCCCATCAGGAAAAGGGCAGCAAGACCCAGGGCAGACCCAGGGATGTGCAGAGCTGGTCCTCACTCAGCCCAGGGGTGCCCAAGAGTTCCCTCACTTTGCTCTCAGACCCACGTAACTCCCTGGTGATTCATCCGCCTCCGAGATGTCCCCTCCAACCAGCTACTGCCTTCCTTTTTAATCAAATCCTTTGCTTCCCTTTCCTCCAGGAGCCCGAGCCATTTTTCTATTACATCCTGATTGATCAGGCCCTCGCCAGCCTCCTGTCAGCACCGTCCTGGTGCTTCATTTGCCATCCCCACACAGCGGGTTGTGGGCTGAGCCCGCTCGCTCCAGCGCCGGCAAACACACACATAAACACACGCAATTAAGGAGAGGAGGCAGGGGGAAAATTGATCCTTCTTTTGATTTGATGCCCCCAGCTCCAAATCCTGTATCAAAGAGAGAGCTCAGCCAGCGCTAACCCTGAAACACGGGAGCAGAGGAGGAGGAGGACATGGCGGTGAGCCCACAATGTTGCTCATTGCCAGGAGAAAGACACTCCATCCTTGTGCTGTGCAAAAAAGCAGGAGCAGAGTCTCCAGGGCTCCAGTGTTCCTCGTGTTAATGAGTTGTTTTCCACAGTAAGAAACAAGGAGAAAAAGCCCAGACTCTGCTAAACAAGGACTGTAGCTACACCAGGCCAAAGATCAGCCACCCCCAGAAGACAGTGCTGACAAGGTGGTGAAAACATGGAATTCAATCTCCTTTCTATCCCTCCCTCCCCATCACTTGGCAAATTAAATGGCTCCGATGTGTGCATGTTCATCCAGCAAAGGCACGGCGGTCCCTGGTCTGGGCTGGGATTGCTGTGCACTGGGAAGCAGCTTTGGGAGTGTGAGTGGTACCTGTGCTCTGTGGGACAGCGCAGACACGAGCCCGTCTGCTGCCAGAGCCAGGCTGGCACCAGGCTGCCCTATCTGTGCTGGCACAGCAGTGCAGGCTGCTCCACAGCAGCCACCGGTGGATTACGGGGGTTTATCACTTCAGCAGGGGACAAAAGGCACTCAGCAGAAGGGCTCTGAGACAGGGTGAGCAGCTGATAAGGACCTGCCCAGCTCCTTAGACATCTCAGCCATGGCTGGCACATCACAGGCTGTGGGACTCTGGGACAGGGAGATGGGCCATGCAACTCCCTGGGCTCCCCAACCCTGGGTTTCCCCAAACCAGGGCTCCCCAAGCCTGGGCTCGTGGCTGTCTGTCCCCTGGCTGAGCCCTTGGCACGGCTGCTCTGCCATGCTCAGCCCTGTGCCCCCTGCATGGGGGGACAGACCCCACCGCGCTTGGCCAGGGCCCCTGGTGGTCCCTGGAGGGGGGGCAATGGCAAAAAAGATCAAAAGCCCAGGGTGGATGAAGCAGCAAGGCAACACATGTGAGCATATCAGTGGAAAATCCCCACGAGGTTATCATTTTCCTTCCAGAGTTTCACACAACTCCATGGCTTCTCCTTTTTTTTCCCCCTCTTATTCCTTTTAATTAACAATGTAATGGAACTCAATTCATTTGCAATCTATTCTGGCAAGAAACAACCCTCCCTGGACTCCAAATGACCTGACTAATAGGGTTAGAGGCTGTAAAAAGTGCCAGACAAAATTTTTAGCTTCTTCTTACTAATTATCTTCCCTGAGCAACACGAGCCTGCTGGAACAGAGCGCTGAGCAGCGCAGGCTGCGGGGACACGGGGCCGGTGAGGGACAGGCTCTGTCTGGGCACACTCCCTGCATTTCAAAGCTTCAGAAGAAGTCTGAGTTTTCCCTCAAGCTCCCATAACACGCAGCCCAGTACAACCAGTGTTTCTGGGCATGGGAAATGGGGAGGGAGGAGGTGCAAGGGACTGGCAGACAGGGCACGCTTTGCCACTCTAAGGGGAAGAGGGGAACGTGGATAAATAGGCTGACAGTTAATGCTATTTAGAGACAGACAGACACAGCAGGTAAATAATGATAATGATCTTCTAACGAGCTTGCATCTGCACAGCACCTTGCCTCCAACTGAATCCCAAAATGCTTTACAAAAAACAAAATTATCCCAACAGTCTCCCAGCCCTTTCCTGGTTTATTGCCAGAAATGAAGGGGGGGGGGGGGCAACACTGACTCCTCCTGGAGCTCAGCTATGCCCAGCTCTGGGCCAGAGCACCCTGTGCCCTCCGGGCATCTCCCACATCACACACCAGGATACAGAGCAGTTGCCAACCAGCTGCTGAGGCTCTTTAGGAAAAGTCCCTCCTGCATCACATCGTCAGATTTTTTTCCAGCCACTTAACTCCGAGTTCTGGGAACCATCATTTAGGACCCTCGTGGGCTGTTTCTTTCTGTATGTGACCTGGAAATGAAAGCTCTGATCCAGGCCTTGGTTTCCTCCTGAACTCAGAGCAGAAGCTTTCAATGCACGTGTTTTAGATCCCGACCCCCCTCCAGGTTAAATCACCACAGTAAACCCGAGCTGTTATTACCTCTCTGCAGGCTGGAATGTGTGTGGTTCCCCGAGCTGCTTTCTCAAAGCACTTCTCTCCCAGACCTTTGGGGTAAAAGGTGAGTGTTCAGGACTCACTTCCAGTCCAGCTCTGCTTTAATTTCCAACTCTCTTTGTTCTATTGAGTGGTTATCAAGTTAAAAATGCAAGGACTGTGGATTTTTTTCCAGCTTAAACATCTAAAAACAAATGTGCTAATGAGCAATCTGACCACCATAAAAATGATTACTGACAGCACTTCAAGGACCCAACTTTACTGCCTTCAAAACCAGCAGCAGCAGCAGAATGCAACTGGCTGTCCCAGGGCCATCCATCCAACTTGGCCCGGGGGAAGTTCCAGATGAATCCTTACAGGAGAATAAAATGGGCAGAGAGGAAGGCAAGCCAGCAATCAAATCATTTCTTGCCAAAGCTGCTCCAATCCATCTAAAACTAATTCATGCTTAAAAGGCCAAAGGATAAGATTTCCAGATGCTCTAAATCTCTTCCCCCACTGCAACTCAGAGAGCGACACTCCAGTTGGGACAGGACCCTCCTGACCCAGGTACAGCCGCACCAAGGGCTTTTGCCTGCTGGAGATTTCCTCCTACACCCTCTCACACTCACCAGGCAACCAAGCTAGGCTTGGCCAGTCCTAAGGGGAGGGAAAAAAAAGAAAAACAAATAAAATATAGAGCTGCTGGGATCCAGACTTTAGCTTCGAGGTATTGAACAAAATCCTGCCCTGCTCCAGGGCTTGGTGAGTGATGGTCCAGTTGGTGCTGCCCATCTGTTAGGATATAATCCTCATTGAAGGGAAAAAAAGGGGCATTAAAAACCTAACCCTGCACCATTTAAATACAGATTGGAGATTTATTGGTGTTTCACTGCCCCTTCTTCCTCTGGTAATTGGCCATTTCGGGTGCTCTTTGTTATCACAAACAACCACCTATTCTCTCTCTGCCATCACTTTACAGCCAGAAAAAGGAAGAGGTGCCAAAGACAGTTATTTAACATGTCGTTCTAACATCCCCTGGAACGGACACAGGAGGGACAGAGCCAGCCCGAGGCCGCAATCCCAGCACAGATGCGATCGTCTTCCATGCCCTGGCACAGTGGCTCCTGTGCTGGCACGAGCAGGGCTGGCTTTGCCAGGCACTGGGAAGCGCTGCCGTGGGGACTGTCATCCCATCCCAGCAGCCCTGAACAGGAGACCCACGGGCTGGTGGGGAATGCAAAGATCCTACAGCCCTCAGGTTCCAGGAACACACTGGCCTCATCCCCCAACCCTGACACCTCAGGACAGCAGGTGCCCAGTGCCCACAAGCCCAGGCAGGTCCCTGCCAGACCCATTCCCAGCAGGAAGAGGTCAGGGAGGAGGCTGTGAGGATGCAGGAGCATGGCATCAGTGATGCAGCCCCCCAAAATGAGGGCTCCTTCTACTCCAGTGCCGAAGGGACTCCCTGGCTGTGCTGACAGCCCCGAGCCAGCCACGGGCACATGCACTACTCCAAAGCCTTTCCTTCTGGGTAGAATTGATTGATTGAGGGCAGAATTGCAGGAGGAGGAGCAAGTCAGCTTAGCCTCAGATCCAAGGCATAAACCAGAGAGTCCCGTGCTGGTGTCTGGGCCAGAGCAGGCAGATGGAAAGAGCAACACGGTTCAGGACCATGGCCTGGGTTTGTCACTGATCTGCTGCTCCTTATCTTTGCTTTCATCCTGAGCCTCCCCATCTTGACTGTTCATATTGCAGCATCTTTCACACCTACTCAGAGCTCACACCCTCCCTGGCATGGACAGCGCCAGTTTAAGAAAGTCTAATAGCTGAAATGGAATTTGGAGTACAAATAAACAGCAAAAAAGGGCAACCACCTTCCCCCTGGTTCCCTTCCCATCCCTGAGGATCCTGCAGCCACAGGACCCACACAGAAGGGCACAGTCTCTCTGCAGGTCTGCCCTGTGCACTCAGCCAAGAGCAGACAGCATTCCCAATCCCTGATGTGAGAAATGCTCACATTTACCAATAGAATTTAGAGGGGACAAAATCGTAAAAGCAAAACTAAACTTGTATTTAGCAGATTCACCCGAACCGTGTGCATCTCTCTCTGGCCCAAGAGACACACCCAGAACCAAACGCAGAACTTTTTATGCCCTTTCCCGGTCGAAAGGTCCCTCCCCCTTTTCCTGTTGGCTGGGAATTGGGGACTCACAGTCCGGCCCGGTTCGCCTGCCTGTCCAAGACTCCCCACACCTCCAAAGGCGGGAAAAACCA
The DNA here is from genome assembly GCA_026770055.1 of Myrmophylax atrothorax. Lineage (NCBI taxonomy): Eukaryota > Metazoa > Chordata > Aves > Passeriformes > Thamnophilidae > Myrmophylax > Myrmophylax atrothorax. The sequence continues at coordinate 3,144,402 of JAOXXN010000303.1, forward strand.
TTGGAAACTAATTACTCCCTAACTACTCTGTTACAATTCTTTTAGCTTCAGCAACGCCCTAATTCTGTTTCTAACGCAGAGAAGCAGCAGAAACCCAGCCTGACTCAGAGGGCACGCCGAGAGACCGAAAACACTCCTGGCTTCAGATGAATTGGAACTGAACCACAAATTGCTAAAACGATTTCAGAGCATGAAAGCAACTTCACTACTGACTAATTGATGTTCAGAAGCTGCCCAGCTTTGAGGGGTTTTGCAAAAGCTCCTGTGGGCATTCCTGTCCTGGCAATTCCAAGTCAGATCTGCTTTAAGCCTTCCTGCATTGGCAAGCCTGGCTGCCCCAGATGTGCTCTCCTGCTGGGATCGGAGAGCCAAGGGCTGATCCCACTGGCTCAGACACCTGTCATGGGCTCCTGCCACGCAGAGCAAGTCACTCCAGCTGCTCTGCAGAGGGCACATAGGGAGCCAGACCCTCTCCTGGCACCAGCTCGGCAGGGCCAGTGGAACCAGCAAACTGCAGCCACCAGCCCTGGCTGGCACTGGTACAGAGAGCCCACTCTGACAGAGCCAGAAAGGGCTGGTTTTATAGTCACCTTCTTGTCCTCGAAGGCTGAGAGCTTAATGCCAAGAGCTTTTCAAATGCAAATGAACGCTGCCCTCACACCCAGCACAGTCCATGCCCAGCACGCAAGGGAATGGAAATTTAAGAGCTAGAGGGGTTAAAGTACTTCCCAGGGTCCCAGCAAGTACAAGCCATTGCCCTGCTGTTCTGCATGGGGCTGATACAACCGCTCCTTTCCTCTCCTTACAGCCCCGGTCTGTAACTTCCCACAAAGGGCTGGAGAGGATGTGCTGGGAGCTGCCCAGCTCCTCACAGCCCTGTACGAGTCCAGTCTCCTTCTGCGGATGGGACTGAGTGTGACATGGAACATCCCACCCAGGTCAGCAGAGCGCAGCCAGCCCAGCCCTCCGAGCCTCTGCTCCAGCCACAGGGAGGAGGGAAAGCAACTGCTTCCTTCTCATAAAAACCAGATTTTATTAGCTAGAGAAGTCAAATGGCTTTGTAAGAGAATGAACACCAGGGAGAGCTGCCCACACTTCCAGATGTGAACTACAAGACACAAAAGCAGCTTTCAGACAGATGCTGATCATCCTCTGAGATGATCCCCTGCAGAAGATCATTCTGCTCATCCCAGCACCTTCCTCCAGTTGCAGTTTCACAGCCTCCATCCCAGACAGGTGCCTGGGTCATGTTCTCAGACCTGCCTCTTACAACCCAGAGGCAAGAGGAACAAGGGGCAGTGCACCCACAGCAGTTACTGCAACTCCACATTTTCTCCTGCCTCTCCTGAGCGCTGGTTCCCAACAACTTGCCCACCCGATGCCAGAGTGACCCTCTGCACTCCCCCGGGGCTCTGACAGTGTCTTAACTCAGCCCCGCGCCCACCACGGATCGATCGGGGATGAGTCAGGCGGCTGGTGGTGACAGGGATTGCCACTTTTCACAAGTCCTGCTCGGAGATCACGCGAACACATCCTCCAACAGAACACTTGGAGCGGCTTCGCAGGCAATCAGCGTCGCCGGCCTCCCACCGGGCAGCGGGGACATCAAAGAAAACATCTCTGCACAAGCACATAAACTCGGATTAGTTTGTTGACGTCAGATTAGTGTTTTCTCCTTGCTTGTGAGACTGCTCCCAGTTCCCAGTGAAGGGCAGGGAAGTCTCCCAGAGAAAGAGCTGGGTTTACTCCATTTACACAGTCCTACTCAGGGGACTCGTTTCACACTCCAGTTTTGCCAAACAACGACCAATCTTTGATTCCCATCCCTGTCCATCACCTCCAAGTCAGGCCTGGCCATCTTCACAGCCTCTATCCACTCCAGGAGACCAAGCACTGTCCTTGGCAGTTAGAAAATGCTGGAGTGCTCCTGGACCTCAGCAAGACAGCAGCTCCCACTGAGCCCACAGCTCTCAAACACCCTCATGGCTTTGGGCCTGTATAAGGAACTGAGCAAGTTTGTCCAAGCCAATTCACGGGCTGAACCTCCATTTCTTCACACCCTGCTCACCAGAGCTCCAAAGCCTCAGGCCATCCTTTCTTCACCTGAATCTGCTGGTTTATACCCTCCTCTCATTCCTGGAGAGGGGACCTGTAGGGAGCTGCTGCCCAGCAAGGACAGGTAATCCTGCCAGTAAACACTGATAATTACAGCATATTTACACCCTCCAGCTTGCACTGCACTGAATGAACTCATTTAAGTCAGCAACGGGTCAAGCCAACAGTAACTTGTCTCCATCAGACCTATGGAAGGGCCAGGGGAGTTGCGAGAGGGAGAAGCCCTTTTATCCTAATTAAAGCACAACCTGGCAGAGCTCAGCTCCCACCTTTCCAACACCTTCCACCAAACTGCTTAATCACGGGCAAATGAGTTTCTGTAATTACAGCAGGAAGGGATTTATCTTGGGATGCAGAGGTTGAGCAGCACGACCTGCAGAGAAAGCAGTGTCAGCAAAGAGGCTGCTTTACGTGCCGGGGGATCTCCGAGCCACACAGCCGAGCTCCACGTCCCTAAATCCCTCCCTGATCCATTCCAGAGCCAGTAAACATCAGTTTGTGTGTGCTCAGCCAGCCCCTCCGGGGTTGGCTGTGTGTGCTGTCCAGCACCAAACCCCTTCTCCAGGAGGGAGCAGAAGCATTCCCGGGATGGGAAGGATCCGTGGCAGGTGAACAGTTCCTGCACCATCAAGGGCAGTTTTACCCTGGCTGAGCAATCCAGTCCCAAGTCTGTTTTTTCCTCTCAAAACAAATGAGGATGTTTCTCCAGGCTGGAAGGGGATTTGACCACGGGACTATTCCAGCCTAATTTTTTTTCCTGAAGCAGTGCTTTGTCACAGCATGAGAGAGCCAGAGAGGCCACAGGGGCAATTCTGTCCCCTGACACAGATGCACAGGGAAAGTGGTGAAAAAGGGCTCCTGCAGCAGCTCCCCCTCCTCTACATTATATTCATCCCCTGCTTCTGCAAACAGCTGGAAAAGGAATTCCTGGGCTTCACCAGAGTCTTGTCTTTGCAACTGTGTTTAAGTCAATATTTACTTGCTGTGTATGGCAACTTTAGTCAGGGACTCAAGAAAACAAACACTTCTGCACACACTGCCTGGGAAAAGCATGTTTTGACTTAGCACCATCTCCAGTGACTTCCTGTGGAAAGCTCTGGAGCACAAACTGCTCTTGGAAAGCTCTGGAGCACTCAGAAAGCTCTGGAGCACATGCTGCCCTCACCAGCAGCCTGGGGACCTGCCTGCACTGACTGCAGCCCCCAAGCCCAATGCAATGTGTATTCCTCTGCATGGAACAAGCAGTCCAGCTGAAGGGTCTGCAGCAGTCCCAGCCCAGTCAGCTAAATGCTTTACACATGCAAATAGGCACAATGTCTCCATCTGAAAGCTCAGCATGAATTTTCCATCTCTACACCGTCTCCAAGGAAAACAGCACAGAATTTGTTCACAACAGGCCACCACAGTCTATTTCCCTCTTCCTGACTCAATGTCCCTCAAAACCGAGAGGAAAATCGTTTCCCTCAAGCTCCAGGTTTGGAATTAAGTACACACAAAGCACTCAGGACCCAGAGGAAATGCAGGAAGTACTTCCAAATGCTGCCTGTTCAAGGCTGCTGCTGGCAGAGCCACCCCACGGCCTCCAGAGCTTTCCCTGTGCTCCCATGTCCTTCTTGGCAGTTGTTCAGGAGGACGTGGCACTGGAGCTGCACATCACACCTGACCTTCAGGACATGCAGAACACACTCCCACGGGAGCACAGGGCTCTGGCAGCCTGTCCTTTGTGCAGAGCCTCTTCAGTTCCCACTGTGAGAAATGCTCGCATTTAACCAATAGAATTTAGAAGGGACAAAGTCGTCAAAGCAAAACTAAACTTTTATTTAACAAATTTGGTCGAACCGGGTGTGTCTCTTTCTGACCCAAGAGACAGACCCAGAATAAACCGAAACAGAACTTTTTATACCCTTTTTTACACCCTTTCTCAGCCGAAAGGTCCCTGCCCCCTTTTCCTATTGGCTGGGAATTGGGGACTCACAGTCCGGCCCGGTTCGCCTGCCTGTCCAAGACCCCCCACCCCCTCCAAAGGCGGGAAAAAACGTTGGAAATAATTACCCCTTATCTACTCTGTCCCAATTCTTTAACCTTCAGCAACACCCTAATTCTAACACCACAGAACTCTCCATGTCTCCCAGCAGGGTCAGGGCTGAGCCCACCTCTCCCGGCAGGTTTGCCTGAAGGGCTGAGCAGGGTCTTGGCTGCATCCCTGGGAATCGCTGCAAGTGGCAGCCCATGGGCTCGGTGGGAAGCAGCTTGGGCCTTTGGATTAACCTGGCAAAAACATTAAAAGAAAAAAAATCCCACAAAATCAGAAGCTTCTGTTACACCCAAAAGCAGCAGGTTCATGCACTTTTGGAAGCACTTCTGAAAGGCCGATTAGATCAATATAGAGATGGAAAGCACAAGCAGCACACAGGCAGCAGTGCCTTGTCTTATTCCACACAGACTCACACTAAAAAGAAAAAAATCAAAAAACACCAAGCCCCAAAACATTACAGTCAGAAAAGCAGAGCAGGAACAATGATTTCTTGATTTCCCATACTTTATTTTCCCCATCAGCAACTTCCAGATCAAACTCACTCACTTTAGAAGCCCCAGTGAGTGCGTGTTGCCCCCCAGCTCAGGCTGAGGTCTGCGAGTCAAGCTGAGCTCTTTGACTTCACACCCTGAGCCCACCCCAGAGCTGTGATCACAGCAGCTCCTTGGGCACACTGGGCAGGGGGGGCTCCAGCTCCAGGTCCCTCCTTGGCAGCTGCAGCCTACTCTGCAACAGTGAAAATCTAAAAAAAAAAGGTAAAAAATTAAAAATATAAACCAAAGCCCAACCAACTTCTTTTGTCTGGCTTGGGAAGATGCCCCAAGTTCTGGAGCCTGTCCCGAGGACAGGCAGAGACCTCACACTCGATGCTTTGCCCACCCCACAAAGGGGTAGTTCCCAGCTGACACCCTTTCCCTGCTCTGCCCGGAGCTGGCACCAGTGCTGGACTTGCACGTTAATTAAGGGTTAATGAAGAGGATCAGAGCAGAGTCATCAGTGCCCTCTACTGGGACCAGTCAGAAGGGTCTGTGGGGCAGGGCCGGGCACCCCGTGCGGCTCCACCAAGGGCTGGATGTGCCCTGGTGGCTGCAGGACAAGTGTGGTACCTGCTCAGGTGACTTGTCCTCTGCGGGGGCTGCACAGGCTGCTTCAACCCCGCGCCCATCCCAGCACCCTGCACAGCTGCCCCAGCCCCGACGGTCCGTGCCCAGGCTCCTGCCAGGCGGCAGGATGGCATGGATGGCATGGAAGGGGCCGGTCCGGCGGGAGGGAGCGCTGGAGCAGGCACGGCCCCGCACCGAGCCCGCTCCAGCCGCTCGGCCACGCACCTCGCTGCGCCCTGAATCGAGTCTGACAGTGCTCAGGGAAAGAAAATCCCAAGGGAAAGGAAAGGAGGGGGGAAGGTGAGCCTTACAATTTATAAAACCACTCTTGGTTTGACTGCATTAGCTTTGCCTTAGGCTCCAAAACACCACGAAAGCCAGACAGCGAGGGGGAAGGGGGAACGCGGGAGGGAGGGGAGATGGCAACGAAGGAGAAAGCTGTAATTGCAATTGCTGGAATTCACTTTTAATGCTGGCTGCTGAATACAGTAAACACAGTCTTGAGTCCAGGGAATAAGCATTGATTTTTTTTTTTAAAGTGTTCCAGTGAAAAGCTTCAAATCAATCCTGTTCTGTCAGACACTTTTGCCTCTTGGCCTCCAATTACTCACTTTCCACATCCACCCTTCCCAAATCTCACCTTTGCCAGGCACACCTGATGCTGAAGGAGCATTGTTTGATCAGGTACCCCACCCTGCACAGCCAGCAGGGCTGGAGTGGCCCTTGGGGATGCACGAACTCACCACACAAGAGATTTTGCCTGCAAAGCACACGGACAGCTGGAATGTGGAGATGGGGTGCAGGGGCGTGTGGAGGTGTTCCTTCCTCAGCACAGCTCCATACACATCAGGGGAGGTGTTTCCAGGGCTCAGGCTGAAGCCCAAGGCTGGGCACAGGACTCACAGGAACTTTGGTTATTGAACTAAACCATGAGCACCTGCTGCACAGAAACACCAACCACCTGGTCCCAGTGGGAGCCTCCTCCACCTCCCACACAGTCCTCCAGCTCTCCAGGAGCCACAGTATCAGGTCATTCCCAAAGTTTCATTTACCAGTGATGGCTAAGTAAAGGCTGGATTTTCCTTCCATGCATTTGCAGGTTTCTGGCAATATTTGGTTTCTCCCAAGTTTCCTAGAGGCAGGAGCAAAAGGGGAACACAAGCAGAATCCCTGCTGGAAAGCTTCAAAGCAAGGGAAAAAAACATCACTTAGCCAGGGAACAACTCCAGGCTCCTTTGTACCTTCTGCAGGGGCACACTGTCAGACTGCACAACGAGTGTGGCGCTGCCTTTGATTGCCTCTCTGCGTCTAATGCTGGAAGATAAGATGTGCAAGAGAAAAACCACTCATGAGCTATTTGTTCTCAGGGGTTTGATGCTTCCCAGGACTCTACCCCCTGGATTGCACCATTTTATTAATCTGCTCCATGAGCACAGGAAGGACTATTAGAAAATCTAGATTGCATGATAGGGACAGCAAGCGCCATCATCACACAGAAGAGGAGTCACACACAGTCTCCTTTATACTCAAGGTTTACTCAATAACCTCCGAGGTCTTTTTCAATCTAATTGATTCTGTGAAGGTGAGGCAAAGCCGATTCTTTGTCATGTTTTAATTCCAGCTAAGGTTTAAACAACTGCTCCTCTGCTTCCATGGCAAAGGGAAGCTCCAGCTGCCCATGCTGGTGACAGGCTCCCTCTCACACTGTGGGAACAGAGTGCTGTGCCAGGGGAACACCACCCACCACCCACCCAACAAGGAGGGCAGGGCTGTCCTTATGGCATGTGCAGGAACTGATCAAACACATCCCACTAGAAAGCCTCAGCTGAAATTTCCTAGGACAAAACTGGGTGCTGTGTTTCTCCAGAACAGACACGGATGGAAGCAGACACATCCCATGGTCCCTGCCACACATGCTCTCCCTTTTCCTGCCTCCCCGCTTGTCCCACACAGCTCAAGACCTGGCACAGAGCATTTTCTCTCATATACCTAACAGCCAGTGTGAGGAAGAGCTACCATTGCAGTGACATGACCTTCAGTTGTTCACAGGATAGACATTTCCTTCTGACAGCTCCCACATTCACCCTCAAATTATGCGTACTGTATATGACTGTTAAAAATAATCACAGTATTTGTAGTGGTGTGTTAGGCACCAAATTATGTGTAGGCAAAGCGATTAGAGGGCAGAACAAAGTGGTTTTTCATGCAGCTAATGGCCAAAGTACCACTCTTTTCTATCAAGACAATTTTCAGCCAGCGTAGCATCTTCTCACTCCCCAGCCAGCATCATCTTTGCATGAAATCTTCAAAAACAACTATGTTATCAGAAGTCTCAACAGCAGAGCTCAGAGGGGGTTGTAACAGCCTTGATAGTCTTTAATTCTTCTCACCCCACTGCCTTTCCCTTCTGTCCCAAGTGCCTTCACTGTGAGCTGTGACTGCATTGCTGCAGCCAAGTTGTGTATCCAGCACTTAATGGCATTAAAACTTCTGCTGACTACCACCGTTAGATAAAAACCTGCACTTTAAGTTTGTTTACTAAAACTCAAAATCAATATCCATCTCAGTTTGCTTGTCCTACAAGCCTTCAGTCCCAGCCTCACCTTTAGAGTCCTGTTTCCCAGGAGGAAACCAGAATATGCTCGAACCATACAAAAAATACGTGCCTTGCACTGTTACCAGAGTCTTTTCATGGCTAAGACCTCCAGGTCCAGGTTCCCCCCCGAGGTCCTCCTTTCCTTTTTCCATGGGTCTTCTCCAAAAAGCCAGCACTTGCCTTCTAAAGCCTGCCCAGGTCTGAGCTAGAAGGAACTCTCCTGTGCCTTGGCCTTGGAAATAACAGATCCAACACAGTAATTAGCACAGCCAAACCAAGAAGGAGACAGCTTTAATGACAGATCATCCTATGAGGTAGGAAGGAAATAGCAGAACTTCTAGGGACATGAGGATTCTCAGGTTTGGGCTGATGAGCAGCTTGTACCAAGGATGGAGAAGACAGTGCAGGAACTGCAGGAAGGCAGTGGTGAATCTTTGGGAGCAGAACAGGTGCCCTTGACAGCTCTTCCTCCAAGGTTGATGGAGCTGCCAGGAGGTACAGCATGTTCTCTCCTATTGATCTATCAATGTCTGCTCTCCAGAGCAGGGATTACTCACTTCTGATAACATAGCAAGGTTGCCTCTGATGAAAATCAATGGATCCCACTGCCCAGTCTTCATTTAATTACATGACGCTGTAAGTATGGTGGGAGCAGAGGACACACATTCTCCCCAACCACCTCTGCTCTGTGTCCCTTTCCCCAACTTCAGACAAGTATCTTCCTGGGATTATCAACATAAATGGCCTTGATGGACAGACTTCTGCTGACTGTTCTGTAGGCAAGGAAAGGACACGGGTACTTCTCCATCACATTGGTCCCTGACTGCTACAGCTGACCAGGAAAGGAAGGACACCAGAGATGTGCAAGTACATTACTGGCAATTAGCTTTGTGGGAAGGCGGATTGGATTAAGACTGAGTGTGAGATCAGGTGGCGTTTTTACAAGCTAAATAAGCAACAAGCAGTTTGAGAGAGATTTCTCCCCCTGTTTACAAGGCCAACCAAGGCCAGGTTAATTAATCTCTCTTTCCAGCTGCCCTTCTCACTAGGGCTTGTTCTTCACTTTGAGCAAGGCACCCGAGACAGCTGCTCAGATCTCTCACATTGCAGGGTGATGAAAACAAAGGCACAGATGAAAATTGCTTTAGAGCTTAGCCTTTTACAGAAAACAAACGTGCCCATGCTGTAATTAGGACTAGGCATGCAAAAAAGCACCAGATCTTTGATTGGTGTTTAACCAGGGACAGTAAATAAAAATAACAACAATCCCTTCCCACATACACACGCGGGGAGACACAAAACCAGGCAGGCCTATTTTTCTGAAGCTCAAAAAGAGGGTGGTTCATCTCTCTTGATGCTCGTACAAAGGCACATCCCAGGCACAGACTGTGGCTCTGTGCATGCTAAAACCCAGCAGCAATGCCCTATCAAAACAAGACATTCAAACACACACTCCTGCCCCTGGGGAGAGCTTACACACAGTACAGACACACAGTTATGGTGTTTCATGAATTGCTCACAGCTATTCAGCTCCAACAACTGGGGCTGCAATACAGAGCATCGTCTGAACGTGGTGGCACAGCCCCTGCCATGCTCCCAGCCAGCAGCTGGGTTAGGGACATGCCAACACTGCCATTTGGAACTGCCCTGCCTCCTCCTCCCCTAGACACGGTTTAAGGCATTTGACGGCTGTGATAAATTCTCACTTGTTTGTTTTAATGAAAAGGTTCCTGACAATATTTGCTTTCCCTTGCCATTAACAGCACAATTAGAGCTGCGAGGCTGATCTGCACAGCGCCTCAGCCAGTCCTCCCCACACAAACATCCTCCATCCTCTGCTCCTGAACACACAGCTCATCCCAGTTCCTTTCCCAGTCCTTATGCAGAGAACAGAAAGCAAAAGCACAGCAGGCACCAGCAGCAGACACTTCCACAGCCTGCAGCAGGCCACAAATTAAAGCCCAGGAGCTGTGGTGCTTTCACACAGCTGGCAAACGTGTGCAATTCTCCTGTTTGGGGAGGGCTGCAGGAAGCTAAAAGTCCCTGAGTTTACTGGGGGTTAGGTAATGGAGTTGATGGGCAGCAGGATCTATCTGGCTGTCCAAAAACATCAGTCAGCATCAGGCTTTGCCCTGTCCCAGAAGAACATCTCTGCTCTCCCCAACCCCGAGGGCAGCAGCCACAAAAGGCCAAACAAAACAGGCAGTGGGTCGGAGGGTGCAAGAGCTGACTGCAAGTCCAGGGAAAGGGGCTGTGGAGCCATAAATTCATCCTGCAAACACGGGGCAGAAGGCAAGGTCTGCCTGGTCAGGAGGCAGCAGCAGACTGGAAGGGTTATGGCAGGGATCCTCAAGATAAGGCCTCTCTAAGAAAAAAGACAAGGGAGGGAATAATACCCTTATTTCTAAATTATCTTATTTCTTAGCCCCCTAGCTATGAAATGCTTTGAGAAATGTCATGGATATCAGCAGACTCTTTCTTCCTGGCTATGGAAACAACTCTAGAAGAGGAAAACTGTTCCTGGCCCAGCGAGCTCAGAGATCATCTCCTCTTTCTCTGTTGTCAACAGCAAGACTGAGCTAAGTTACCAAACAGCACATGATTCTTTCCTCAAATGTGGCTCAAATTGGGTAATGTGTTGGAAGATTACTGGGGTGGAAAGGGCAGGATAGATGGACGGAATGCAATCACAAGGGCCTCATTTCTCCTGGCAGCTCTATTAATGGACGAGGAGCCCTTTGGCACGTAGGTAAGCCCAAGGCAGAGGACAGCAGTGAGGAAGACATGGAAAATACTTTCCAGGGTTGGCACCTTCCTGTTCCTATGGCAGATTGTGCCATGCCTTCCCTACATCAGCATGCACACAGCCCTCTGTGACGAGGACAAATTCCTGTCACACACACAGCAACAGCTGACTGCTAATTAATCACAATGCCAATACAGCCTGAACCTCCTCCACTCCTTCCACGTTAATTTATTTAATTTATTTCTGTATTATCACCAGACTTGTGACTTTTCTCCATGCAACTGCAAAGGGGCAAGATCTGGAAACAATCACAGGGCCTTGTAAAACAGGAAATCATTTCACACATCAGGTCCCAAAGCCCACTTTGATCATGTAAATGCACACAAATCAATTGCTGTGGGATGGATGCCAGAGGTGGGTGACAGGTATTCCAGGCAACATGAGGACCCACAGCCACAGCTGCTGGAGCCCTTGCACTGGGAAGAGCATCCCAATCCACACTGACTTTGATGGAGGGATGCCAGCTGGCATCAGGGCACATCTATCGCTTGTCACACAGCTTGTCTGCAGAGCTCGACAGCAGCACTGGAAACACACCCAGGAGCAGAGTCTCTTTAAGTGGATTCAGCAGACCTGGGCCAGTTCGTAGCTTTAGGAGTCTCTGACCTGTGATGGCCTGGCCCAAAATGTGGCACAGCCCAGTCTGACTAGATTTAGTTCAGAGCTCCACACTTGCACCCTCTGCAATGCTGCTTTCTTCCTCTGAGCTCTTCCAGCCAAGCTTGTTAAGCCTCATCACAAACTGTAAACCTCAACCCTGAGTTCCAGCACTGCCTCGAGCTTGCCACCCAAGCGTTGGAAGATCTCTGCACGACTCAAGCAAATCATTTAATCTCAGTTCCTCATTTCCTCTAAGGGATCATTTCTCCTCTGTTTCTGCATCTCTGGGGTAAAGACCATCCCCAGGTTTATGTGCAATGTCTGGCACCGAGGGTCCCCGGCCACACAAACGGGGTTCAGCTGTGATGGTGATTCAAATGCTCTCCCTGTTCCCAAGCCAAGATCCAACAGCATCTCCCCACAGGAGCTGCACCAGCGAACGATTAATTCCCAAGTGACTTCTCCACGAGCTGCAGCTCCCAAAGGCTAATGACAGCACACGTGCTGCTGCGGCACGCGGAGCTGACCAAGCAGCTTATCGCCTTCCCCTCGGCTTAGAACACCTCGGCAGCTTTGTGTCTGGGAGAAAGGAACACCGGGAACCAGCTCACCGGGAGCTTTCGAGCGGGGCCGGTGCGGCTGGGAAAGCGAAGAGCTGAGATAAACACAGGCACGGTATTGTCGGGGCCTCGTTATCTCCCTGAGGGGTCTGTGCAGGCAAGGCAGGAGCCCGCGGACACCTCACCACGGCACTCGCACTCTGTTCATTCGGCTTTTCCACGGGGAGAACACGGTGCCTCTGAAAGATTTCCGATTCCCAGTAGAAAGGGCTGGTACCATCAATACCCTGAGTAGGCACAGTCCAGGGAGCCAATAGCGCTGCCCCAGCACTCCAGGACTGCAGCCAGCACCCCCAGCTTGCACAGAGGGCCAGGAGTCCGAGTTCAGGGGAATGGGAGCAGCTGGGGGGTGAGTTCCATCCCTGGTTTCAGGGGGGCGCAGGTAAAAACATCCCTGGGGAGATGATGGTGAGGGCAAGGCTGGGGCACAGCACTTTGGCTCAGGACGCTGAGCAGAAGTGTCAGAAGCAGGAGCGGGTCCGTGCCAGCCGCGGGGGCCGAGGCGCGGCTGTCGCATCCCGCAGCCCCGCGTGCGGCAGAGCCGGGCGCGCTCGGGCGGAAGGGCCGCGGCTCCTCCCAAACCGGCTCCGCTGCCAGCTCCCTCCAGCATGTAACACAGACATGGCAGCTCCCGGTGACAGCGAAATTACAGTTTAGGGGAGCCCTGTACCTGTCAGGAAACAAAGCCCTGACCCTCAGGCTGCCTCCAGAGCTCTGCAGATCGCTCAAGCACCGCTGTTACAGGCTTTATTTCTACTCGTGAGTGTGGGAAGAGAACATCATCCTCAGCCAGCAGCAGCAGTGAACACAGACGTGCTGGAAACAGCCTGTGAAATTAGTGGAAATGGCTTCTCTCCCCCACGAGGAGCAGAGGAGCCTTCGGCAAAAGGGCTGCAAACTCAGAGACCCTCCTGCCTGCTTCAGCAAGTGTCACGACCTCCAGCCCGTCGGAGAGGAGATGATGGGCTGGCACAGCCTCAGCCCCACATCCTGACTCCCAGCTCCGAGGTCCCCCCGGGGCAGACCTCACACCCCAAGGGAGAGGGAGGTGAAAAATGCAATGCCATGGCCAAGAGTCCTCCCTGGCCCAGGGCACTCCTGACAAACCATCTGAGTCTGGCAGGGCAGCCATGGGGGGCTGGAACAGTGAGCTGGGGAAGCAAAGAACTCGGATCTAACCCAGACAGGCAGCAATGGTTCAACCACATCCAGTCCTCAGTGGGGACGAGCTCCAGTCTCCAGCTTGACTTGAGGCCAGACTGCCTGGATTCCGTCTTCTTTTAGCTAAGAGTCAGTACAGACTCCTCTCTTCTTCCCCCAGTGTGGATCAATCCATGGAAATGAGCTCAAAGACACGACGCGTTGTTGGTGGATGCTTAAGAGATGCAATTTAAGGCAGCAAACGGCATCCTGGAGCCTCAGGCAAACTCCTGCAGAGCAAACACCGATGTGTTGTAAAGCAGCTTCCTCCTTTCATTGTGGCTCCCTCGGGCTCAGGGAAGCCGGGCGGCGAGGGCGGGTGGGCAGCGCTGCTGGGGCACCACGCAGGGGGTGCTGTCCCACGCCGGCATCACTCGGCCTGCAGGGGGGCTTCCCTGCCTCGGCAGCGGAGCATGTAGAGGGAGAGTCACTAATTAAAATCCATCAGAAAACTGTTTGGGACAGAAAATCTCAATTGCAAAGTTCCTGACTGAACCGTTTCATTCCCATTTTGCACCACAATAGGAGGAACGCAAACGATAGCTGAAAGGAAACAGCTTGATTGTCGTGAAGCAAAGTGCCATGTTCATTTTCCATCAAACGTGGGTGAATCCTATTAAAAAATATATAGACATATATATCCATTTCCTCAGTTCATTATTTCCCCCCCTACGAAAAACCAGCCCCTCAGGACAGCTCATTCCCAGCCCTGCTGCCCTCAAATGCGACTGCAGAGCTGCTCCTTCTTCTCTCGGCCCTTCCTCCCCCGTCTGAGAGATACGGAAGGAAAGATGTGCAAAGCGGCACTCTAGGGCTGCCATTCCCTCAGTGCCACAGAAGGGCCACCTCCGTCCCGGGGCCCAGCCATGGTGCCACAGCTCCTCCCTGGCAGGCTGGGCACGTCCAGCCCCGCCAAGGCGCCCGTCCCACCAACACTGGCAAAGAGGAGGAAAACGAAGGGAATTGTGCCAGCACCGCTGTCAGGAGGGCGTCCCTCGCTGCCGTGGCACCTGCCCGGGGCGGCCCTGGCAGCGTGACAGCGGCGGGTGATGACATCGGCGGGTGACACCGTGCTCGGGATGCAGCCGCGCCACACCGTTCCCATGGCGACGCCCGCTCGGTACAGCGTGTGAAACACTCCATTCGCTTATTGATTGAGCCGCCGTCAAATTCAATCACAAGTGAAAATGGATTTTTTAATGCGACTATTAGCTGCTTTTGAAAGGCAAATTGAGTTCAGTTATACCGAGTCAGCCATCAAAAAACAATTTGCCGTCAGCCAGACGGTCAGGCGAGGAGCGCGGTCCGGAGAGCCGCGCACGGAGCAGCGGCCGCGCTCGCCGGGCAGGGAGAGCTGAGAAGGGAGCACTGAAGGGAGATTAAACTGGGCTTTTCCTGCTCAAGGAAACCCTGCGCGGGCAAGGTGAGGTGTGGGCTGGCCTGTGCGGGGCTGGCACGGGCACTGCTCCGCATCTCTGCGGCTCAGCGCGGCTGCAAAGCCGGCCCCGGCCCCGGTGGGTCCGAAGAGCAACACGAATGAGTTTCATCGCGAAAACCCAAACGGAGCTGCAGGCTGAGCAGGACGGAGCCTGCCCCAAACATCGTGTGCCCGGGGGAAGCCAAGACGAGGACACGCCACCCAAGCGATTGCAACAGGCTCCTGTTCACACCGAGACCACCCAAGCGAAGCCAAGCCAGCTCACCCCCCCACCCCACCCCACAGCCAACACGACTCAACAAAGCTCATTTCCTTCCAGCCGCTGGAAAATAAGATTTTTCCCTCGCTGATTAGGAAAGCAGATTCTCATTACTACGTTAAGTGAGGATCAATGTTGCAGCCAAGTCTGAAATAAGCCCTGTCTGGTGAGGTGCTGAGCACACCAGTTTTCCCAGTTTGGTGTTGAGCACCATCTCTGGGGGCATGGACAGCCTTGCTCTGGGACAGAGATTGAGGAAGAAGGTGGGAAAAGACAGAGCAGTTTTTTACTAAACTTGAAGTTCAGAGAAAACTTTGCCAGATGTGGCTGGACTTGCCTGTATACACATATCTATAAATAAAAAACTTTATATGTAAAAAAGCCAGTTAAAAATAAATGCATATTTTCCCTACAGAACTCAAGGACTATCATATAGTCCATTAATTGTAAACCCATTGTTTTTAGAAGCCCTGAGAACCTAAACAAGCAAACCTCAATTTTAAATAAATACAAATGTAGCTTCACTTTGGGGTGCCAGCCCTTCCAATTCTCCTTTCAATCCCATGAGCAAACTAACAGGCATTATTAAACACTTGCAAAAGCAGTGCAGGAATTTCTATAGCGGCATAATCCAAAGATCTGCTTTCAAAGAGCCTCTGCTTCCCGCAAAGCTCCAGCCTCAGCTAATGAGAGCTTAACCACGTGTTTGTGGCAGATGAAATAGTATCATTTTGCAATTATTATCATTCAAACATTATTTATTTAACCTGCAGCCACATTATATTGACTGCAGAATGGCTGTCATTTTTACTTTTGATGACTCTGTTATTGAGCTGAGCATGAGGAATTGTGCTCGGTGTTCCCAGTGTGGGAGTTGCTCTCTCCCTGCTCACTCACGCTCTCCCCAGCCAAAGCCCAGTCTCTGCCCCAGAGCTGGTGGTGTTTGGTGCTGGCAGCCCTTAACAGTGGGCATTTACAGGCCTTTCCTTCTTTTCTTCTGCTCCACCTTCCTCTGCTGGTCAGATTTGGGGAATGAATCCATTCTGACCACCACCAATAAAGAGCACTATGCACCAAAGAGCTCCAGACACCAAAGGACAGAAAGTGGATTTGGTGCCACCTTTTCAACCCTCCCAGCAGCTCTGAAAGCTCCTCTACAAGAGCAGTAGAGGGATGGCAGCAGCTGATGGGCTCTGTGCACTCCAGCAAGTCCAAAAGGGGAGTTAACAGACTTCCTTGTGCTAAAAATCCTTCCCCAAGGAAGCAGCAGGGTGGGTCACAGCTGCCACCCCTGGGTTTTGCAGCAAAATAAACACCAAGGGGAGCACAACTCAAGATCTGAATGCCAGCATGGTAAGAAAATCTGCCCTCCCTCTCTCTCCTGGCCCTGGTTCCTCCCTTACACGTCACTCTCCTGAAGCTTTGCAAGATGCATTCACACAACAGGAAATCCAACATTCTCCTTCGCCTTTTGCTTTTTTTTCCTCTCTTTTAATTTTCCCCAAATGTAAATGAGGAAGTCATCTCTCCTCCGGTGATGAAACATCTGCCTGGAGAAGCTTGCAGTGCAATGCAACTTATTTTGATCCCTGCTACATCTAATTACAGAGAAGAGAAAAATCACAAAGCAGGGTTTGGGACTTTTTTCCCTCCAAAAAATGGAAGGCATCTGAAAAATAAAAGCAGCAGCACCGACAATCAGAGCAGAGGCAGCTTCCCCATCAGCCTTGCAAACCAGCACTGGAATATAGAGCTCCCCTGGAACACAGAGCCTACTTGGAACAGAGGGATTTCAGAATGAAGTAGAGAAAGATTAATTGCTTGTGCCAAGGACACATTGGAGCTGAATCAGAATCTCGGTGTCCTCAAAGCCAGAGACTGGGCAAGGTAGGACACAGTAATGGGCATACACATCCATCCTTTCGGGCTCCCCAACGGGTATTCGAGGTCAAGTTCTTGCAGCTCCTTCACACCTACTCCAATGCACAAGGAGGGATGTGGGGGAAGAGGCATTTGTGGGAAAGATGTTGAGCCTTAAAGAGCGACTCACTTTCACAAGTTTCAGGACCCAGCAAACACTTGATCTTCAGGAGCCAAGATGCAGAGGGACTGAAAGTTGGCTGTCCAAGCTGGGATGCGCTGGCTTACCCCAGACAGGGGCAGCAATACTGCACAGCGGGAAGTCAGTGTTGGCAGGGAATGGAGACATTCAGATACAGCTTAAACCTGAGAGTGGCAGGAGCAGAGCCCTCACTTTGGCCTTGGTTACTGAAGAAAGCGCACTGGGAACAGGGGGGGGGGTCTCCGAGGCACAGCAGGCACCACCACCCACGCCCCTGCCATTCAGAGGGGCTGATTGCCTCCCTTGTTTATCTCTGAAACATTCGCTGTGAAGCCCTGGGGGGGTGCAGCCTCCAGCCGCTGGAGGATGTTGTTCACTGCAGGAAAGAGAGATTTTAGAAGTTCAAAATAAAGCCCTAATCATAATCGTTGCTATTTCCCTGTCTTGCTCTTCAAGCTCAAAGGGAGTCCATGGCTAACCAGAAACAAACACCACCTCTAACGAGACCTTGCATGGCAAGGAACCAAGAGCAGCACCTGGGGAGCTGCTCAATGGCTGCACTGGAGATGACAGGCTGTTTTATAGCAGCTCACAGAAAGGCAGTGTAAAATAAACAGGAGGCTAGCTGCCTTCTACCCTGCTCCCTCCGAATTTCAAGGGAAAACTTGATTCCTTTGTAAATGTTTCAGGTTTCCAGACGAGGAAAACAAAATGCTGTTGGTGATGAATGGAGTTTGGCAGCTGTTGGGGACAGGTGTGGCACTTAAAACCATGGGAAACTGGCCCAAAACGTTCAGATGCCTCAAGGAAACAAAGGGCTGATGGGAAGGATGCCTAGAGAACGGCAGGGGAGTCCCAAGTCCCCATTTTTCTTCACAGGTATTTGTCACCAGCATTCTGCTGGCCAACAGGCCCCCATCCATTCTGCCAGCCAGCTCTTTTCCAAAACAATTGCTCCAAGGACCAGACTTGCTGCTGCTTCTTATCCTGCCTGAGGGTGGAGATGCACAAGTGAGCAGCAGGTGCCCATCTCGAGCCAACAATGCACAATGGTTTAATCCAAATCCATCTACATGCGAAGAACAGGCTGAAATAGCTGGAGCCTTCAGAACTCGTCACCACCGTGAGGAAAACTAATGGATCCACTTCACAGTCCTGCCTGCCAGAGATACTCTGAGCCGCCTCTGCAAGGTCACATCCCTCCTCATTGTGGGTTTCCACCAAGTCGTGACTGTCAGGGAGAGAGAAAAACACAACCCTGGGGCTCTCCAAGATGGAATTAGTCCTCTGAATTCTCTCCTTTGGGCACATGCACATGTGCATGGAGGGAGCACGTAGTCACCTTCACAGAGCACCACGTTCCTCGAGCAGCACAGATCTGGTGTTGACAAGGTCAAGTGCAAGAAGAAAACTCACCCTGGGCTAACGGGAAGCAGAGAGTTGGAAGATTAGTTACCATCCAGATGTCTGTTGGGAAATAGACCAGTCAGCAAGGGGTGGAGGAGGTGAGAGATCCAAGATGGTGTGGGAGTCAATGCTGGCATTCAGTCCCTGGCTCTGCCCTCAATCCAAGCATCATCTGCTTCCCTCTCTGTGTGCCCCAATTCACCTCTCAGTCCCCCCACAAGCAGGGTCAAAGGGAGAACTGGTCCTAACCCCTCACAGGACAGCCCTGAGAGAAAGGGACTCCTTCTCAGCTATTTCTGCTGTCTCACAGGACACAGGAGAGTGTTCCCAAGCGGATCTGTCAGTCTATTTGGAACATCAATGTTTGCCTAAGCAAATAGCTTGGAAAGCTCCACAAATAGCAGGAGGGTTGGCTAATTGGGGAGAAGTTGGAGAACTGCAGAGAAAAACACACGCAGGCAGCACCGAAGGCGGCGAAGAGCGTGGCTGAAGGGCTGATGGCTGAAGGGGTCTGGCCACCCCAAGGGCATGTTTGCTCTCCATATATTGTATTCTTGGTCCCTATGCTGTCAACAACACTTTCTGCATATGCAAATAGGACCATACTCCTGCAATTACATGGCAATCAGAGGCAAATTACATTCTTGCTGTTTACTTTCAGTGTCCTTAATTAATCCGGTTATTAGACGATTAATGAAGCTTGTTTGGTGAAAAACTCATAGCATTTACAGCAAGAGCTCACGTGTGCACCCGGCTGGCAGAATGGGCACTCCGGGCCAGAGGCAGCACGGCCAACACTGCCAGTGCCCAAGGCAGGGGAGCAGGGGGACACTGTAACCTGCCCCAGGGCTGGGGAGGCTCAGGGCCTGGGCTTTACTGGCAGGCTTTGCTCCACCACTGCCCCACAGGAGCTCAGTCCTTCAGCTCAAGCCAACCACCACATCTCAGCCAGCTGCACACGCAGCCACGGTACCAAGGCCCTGGCACTGGGCAGGCTGGAGACATCCCACACCCCCCCTCAGCAGCTCCCACCAGTACAGAAGCTGCTGGAGAAGACTCCCAGCTCCTTGCAGCCTCCAGCCCCCGCTTCCCTCCGTCACAGCCGGCTCCCAGGACTCCCTGCCCTCCCCAAAGGTCACCGCAGCTCGTGTTTGGTTAAGCTGCCGATAATGAAGTGGCATGTTCATCTAATGATCAAATTGCTGCACCAGGAGCATGAAAGGCTGAGGAGAACTAATTAAGAAGCTCATTTGCATACTCCAGCATTTCCGGTGCACGTATGGGGTTCCCATAGCAACCAGTACAAAAGCTGGTGGTGGTGTGTGGGTTTTAGTGGGTTTTAAGTGCTATTCCTTCCCTTTGTCATCCCCTGCAGATCACAAAACTCTTCGAGGAAGGTGCAGTGACACCTGGCTGGGGAGGGGGATTTCTGCCCAGGAAGGAGGGGTTCAAATGTGCTGTGAGCAGAGTGGGGGGCTGAGCCCACCCCCAGTGCCATCCAAGTCAGACACCTGGGGAGCACAGATTTTGGGGTGGATGCACAGCCTGAGGACACACTTGAACATAAATCCCTGACCTGATACTGCTCTGTCAAAGAGACCTTCATGAGTCACTTTGGTCTCAGCTCCATGAGGAGTGGACAGCTCCAGAGGGAAGTGTTGCAGGAGACTGCACCAAATTCCACAGCATCCCAGTCTCCTGAGGAGGGGCTGGCTGCAGGGACCCCAGGACAACACTTGCAGCACACAGGACATGTCGAGCACTGCGGGACTGGGACCCCAAAGGCTGCACCCAGTGTGGGAAGAAGGAAAACAGGAGCACATTGCTGGGGGTGTCAGACCCAGGTGCAGCAAGTTCCCCGCAGTGGAGCGCAGTCCAGCACCAACTCCTTTCATCATGTCACTTTTCCTAAGCACCAAGATTTCTTTTCTGCTTTGTATTTCTGGCAAGAAACCTTTGCATTTAGATAAGGAATAAAGCCTGGGATCAGATCTGAACTCTGCAGCAGAGATCAAAATTTTAATGAATTAAATATATTCTAAACTAAATGTAACCTCTTAGTGCTCACATTTTTGAGTGAGACTAACTTAAAGAAAAAGCCAGCAATCCAACTCATTTCAGCTTTCTCTGGCTGTGAACTGGCCACAGGCCAATCAATTATCTTGAATTTATTCGTTATTCAACTTCCCTCCGACAGCCAATTTCCAGGCTGTGAATTGCAGGTGAGCAGTTCCTGCTGCCACGGCCGTGCTCCCATTCCAGACCAGTTTGCAGGCGGTGGTTTCACTGGGCTGCCTGGGAGCAGCGCTTGGCCCAGGGCCAGGAGCAAGTCAGGATGCTCTGCTGGCACATTCAGCGTCAGACAGTGCCAGGGGGATTGGAGGGACATGGGCCGTTTGACATCCAGCAGCAGCATTTACAGATGCAAATAGAGCCTGAGCTGCAAGGAGCATCCCCCAAGGGCTGCGCAGCCTGTCAGGCCTGGGAAGAGACATTTAATTCCTCCCCGTTAATTTGTTGCTGTGCAGGGAGGGCAGAGCAGCTCAGCTCTGCTTCAGCAATGTGTGTTTGGGCACAGAGACCAGATGCTGCAGCTGAACATGAAGCCCAGCGTGCCTACAGATGTTTGTGGGGCTGCGCAGGGCAGTGCTGGCAGTGGGAGGCACAGGGATGAGACCTTGGCTGTGCTGCCCCAGGGTCACCCACCCCGGGCTGCCCCCACACCAGAGCCACATGATTGGGGGCAGATGGAGTGGGGCTGCCCCCTCTCAGGGCACTGGGAAGAGAACGATGTTGAGGAGCACAAACAAGGCAGCAGAGGAAGCAGAGCTGGTGCTCCCTGCAGCCCTCATCACAGTTACACTGCAGTTAAAACAGGTGCCAGCACAGCCAGGGCTGGGGAGACCTCAAGCTCTCAGCCCTCCCCTTGAAACAAATCACCTCACTATTTCCCAAGAGGCCTTCCCTGTCCCCAGCCTATCCAGCATCCTGGAATGATCTCCAAAGCCTTCAAGCTGGAAGAAGTCCCCTTGCCCCTATCCACAGCCTTCTCCTCCCCTAACATTGTTTTCATTTTCCCCTCCCCCCCCTTTTTTATTCTCAATAAAAACATAATTACAGGCTTTTAAAAAAAGCAAATTATAGTGACATACTTTAATTATCTCCAAGCAATGGAGGACTAAATTACACAGTCAGAGAATCGGAGGTTACCTAAAAATAAAAGCAAGAAGCTTCATTAAATGCTAATTGCAGCTTTCACCACTGAAGTGAGATTTCAACATAGGCCACCATTGACTCACTGGGCCCTACAAGTGAACATTGGTGCTGGGGAGAGACCTTGGATACACACCACATGCCTCCATCCACAGCTCCAGCCACAGGGATCGCTCCAAGAAGGAGAAACCAGGCTCTGTTCTGCTCCTGGTCCTTCCCCAGCCCAGGGCTGGGTGCTTCCACCTCCCTCCAGGGCACCCACTGTCCCCTGGAGGCCCCTCAGTGGCGTCACCCACCTTCCCAGCAGCACTGATGTGCTCATCACAGCTCTTCCTACACAGACACGAGCTCCAGTTGCTCCCTGCAGAGCTGGTCCCCCACCACATGTGGAATCAGCACCTGCCTCAGAGTTGCTGCCCTTCCACTCTGAACACAAGTTGTACTTTGTCCCACACCTTGGCTCTCCTGGAGCCAAAACAGGACTCTGAGGCTTGTGCTGAGCAAGGAGCAAGCTCTGCTTTTTCCATCCCCTTCCTGCAGGTCTGCTCACTAAGGAGCTTTGCCACAGCTGCAACAGGAGATCTCCCCACCAGAGGGGCAGGGGGTGGTTTTCCCCAAGATATGGGAAGCAAGGCACGAGGTTGCTGGCAGACTGGAAAATTCGCAGGGAAATTATCTTGTTTTTCCATTTCCTATCGAGTTGGCCTAATTATGCCACTGAAGTCTGTAATTTGCGTCTCACAGAAGAGAGTTAATGAGCGGTTCCAGGCTGCTGTCGCTCCGCGTGGGGCTGGGCCGATGAGCCCACATGCAGCTCCCACTCCAGCCCCCAGCCATGCCCTGGGACCCCTAAAGTTCCCACTTGGCCCTGGAGAAGGGAGCTCAGCAGAAAAGCTGGGGATTGGGAACAGCAGCCAAGGACAATAGAAAGTTCCAGGAAAGGGGAGATACAGGCAGGTGATGGAAGGAGCTGGCACCTGCCTGGGCTTTCCTCCCCACTTCTCAAATTCCCAGAAACAGTGGAAAATGTGCAGGTCAACCACTCAGGGAACTCAGGCAATTATTGCTGTTTAAATTCAATAGCCCTTCACAGAAATACAGGGAAAATCAGACAAGTGCTTTTAATCTGTAAGGGAGGCGAGGAGGAGAAATGATGGTACAGATTTCACAACAGGCATCTCATGTAAAAAAAAATATATACACAAAGAACCAAATACTAGGAATCTGATATCTGGGAATCAGAATCTACTCTGCTCTTCTGCTCAGCCACAGGCAGAACTGCCCTCAAAAATACTAAGCGAAGCAGAAACTGGATCATGGATTCACCAGCTCCCCTCTGCAGGCATCCACACCAGGGCCTAGATCCCCATCCATCTCAATGGCTTATAGACAGCTCCCTTTTAATTAGCTCTTATAATCAAATAAGTGTTTAGAATTAAACAGCACTGTATCATGAAGTGCCATATAAAATTAACCAGCCGTGTTGGGGGGGTCACTGCATCCACTGGAACATGCCCAGCTCTGGGAGGGACGTGGGTCATTCAGCAGCACAGGGACAGTGGCAGCCAGGGCAGCTTTGGGCTGGTAAAAACAGGGCCATGTCTGGAGGGCTCAGAGTATCCCTCCTCACAGACACAGCCAGGGAAGGGAGGGACATGCTGTAATTGAGGTAGGATCATCCTCTCCAGTCATTATCAGGCAGAATTCGAGGTGAAAGCTGCTTGTAAAGCCAGTAGAGCAGTATCTTCAAGCTAGAAACAGCAGCCTAGACATCAGCTTGGGTTTTCTGAGAGCCCTCTGAACCAGGCAGAGCCTCACATCTGATCCAACAGTGATGGATGCGCTGGGAACGCAGCAGTTTTTTCTCCTGAGAAGCTCTTTTGACAAGTATGATCTTATCAAAGTTTCAAGCTTTTCATTACGCTTTTTTCTTTTTTTAACTCCTGCCTTCAAGCTCCTGCACAAGCAGGGAATGGTTGTGTTTCCCTCTGGCACTGTTCACTGGCTGCAGCTCCCCAAGGACTCAGGGCACCCAGGTCCCCCTCCCCAGCTGACCCACCAGGGCAAGAGCAGAGCTGTGATTAATATGCAGATGGGTCCAGAAATGTGCAGGCTCAGAGAGGGGAAAATATAGGCACCTTTGAGCAGGGGAAAGACACAGAGGGATGGGGAGCCATCCCAGCACCCTCTCCAAGGCCAGGTGATCACCATCTCCTGGGCACCTGAAACAAAGGCTTGAACAAAAGCTGGAAACACTCACCCCTGCAGGGTGGGCAGCAGCACCTCCCTCTGCCTCCTTTCCCCACCTCCCAGAACAGAGACAAGCTTGGACCCTCCTCTCCCAACCAGCAGCAAACTAGCACAGCCACCCCTTTCCAAGAAAGGCTTGGAATCTCCAGTCCAGAGACAGAAACACCAGCAGCCAACACACCAGAAGACCCCAAAACAGGCACAGCCAAGACTTTTGGAATAGCCACATGTCTCACACATACAGCTGTGCTATCCTGAGGACAGGCTGGATCCAGGAAGAGGAACCCTCCCCCTGAGGAAGGCAGAGGTGCTTTTCTGAGTGGGCAATGCCCTAATTAGCCAAGGTGGGTCCTGATTAGAGAAGTGGAGCTGATCCTGCCTCTGCATCACAGGATCCTTTAGGTTGGAAGAGTCCTCTAAGATCACCAGCCCAACCATTAACCCAGCACTGTCAAGGCCACCATGTTCCCAAAGTGCCACATCTGCACAACTTTTAAACAAATGCCTCCTGGGATGGTGACTCCACCACTTCCCTGGGCAGGCTGAAGGCGTGGGAAACTGTGGAAAATCCCTGGTCCATCCCCCCAGCCTCAGCCCACACCCAGGGGAAGAGGAAACAGGGAGGAATCAACCCTTTCCACCCCAGATCTGCTCCAGCCCTGAGCACTGGTGGAGCACAGGCTGTGGTGTGTGCCCCAGTGCCCCTTGCCAGGGACATGCTGAGCTCCCCTCTCCCTGCCCCATCCCCTCTCAGAAGGTCCCTTAGCAGCAGCAATGCCTGGAAAGGACACAAGCCCTGTGCTCTCCCTGAGTGTTTGGCCACCCAAAGCCTTCCCTGTCAGCCCAAACCAAGTCACCTCCTGAAACCAAGTCACCAAGAGACAGCAAACGCCGAGTGCAAAACCAGGGTCTTTTATTAGAAATCTCCTTGTATAAAAATTATCATGCTCTACACAGTCATCGAATAATTCATAAACATCCAGGCACTGAACTTTGTTTTTTTGTGTGTTTTTGTTTTTTGACTGGTCAGTACATAAAGCAGACGCATTTCAATCCATATGGTCATCACATACATTAAGGAACCACCTATAGAAATCAGCACTTTGAACACAGTCTAGGTTTTATTTTATTTTATTTTGTTGTCTGGTTTTTTATGTAAATTTTATGTATTTTTATTTATTTTTCCTTTTTGCAACATATAGAATTTGGTAGGATACGGGGGAGAGAGTGAAGAGGGACGGAGGAAGACAGTAACAAAAGAAAGTGGAGGATTAAAAGAAAAAAGAGAAAACAGAAGGTTCTGCACAACCACAAACAATCTCACAAATTCCAGAAGAGGGAAAATGTTGGGTCTCTTGTTCTTTTTTTGCCAAAATACAGAAAAAAACCCCAAAGACTTGCCAAGTCCGTCCCCTCTTCCCCGCACTCCGTCCCCGCTCCGCTGTTGCTGTCCCTCCACGGGAGCCATGCATCGACACTGTGGCGGTGGAGTAGTTTTATTGTTTCTTGGTGTATTTTTTGCTGCTGTTGATTGCCGTTTCCCCAGGAGCTCAGCCCGGTGGCCCTGCAGGAGCGTGTCCCCTGCTGCCACCTCCCCGTCCCGTGCCAGGTCCCGCGGGGAGCGGCTCAGCTCCCTCCCGGCCGTGGCACCCGCAGTCCCTCCGCTCCCTGGAGCTAAATCGCGTGGTTGCTGTAGCTGACGTAGGTCTGTTTGGTGGCCAGTGCTGGAAGGAGAGACAGAGCTCACATGGATCATTAATGGAGTCCACCCTCCCCTTCTGGCTCCATCCCACCTCCTGACCCAACCATCACACCAGGAGATGCTGCCAGGGATGTGAACAGGGTTTTGCTCATGGATCTGGCCAGCACTGGCACACAGCATCCTTCCCTGTGAGGGCACTGAGCCCTGGCAGAGGGGCTGAGCCCCAAGGCAGCCTCAGTGCTCTCTAAAGACAGTTCATCCTTAAGAGAGACCCCAGGATGTGACACAAGCCATGTGAATGTGCTCTCAGGCTCCCATTCACTCCCTCAGCAATCTCCTACAGACAGACCCACAGGGGTTCCACACTCCCAAAGCTCAGCTTGTCCCAGTCCTGCAAGGCATAATTTGGGGGCCTCCTGCTCCTCACAGGGCTGTGCCACTGCCATTGGTGGGCATGATGCTCTGTGGAGATGCCCCACAAGGCCCCCAGGCACCCTGGGGCTCAGCAGGCACATTGACACCTTCCAGCCAAGGACATGGAATAGTGTTGGCACAGATGGCAAAGCCCAGGACACCCTGAGCAGCACAAACGTGTCCTCTGTGGAGCCATCCCCTGGCACCACACGGAGGGGACGCCCGGCAGCTCACGGTGCCTTGCCGACAATCGAACCTTGCTGCAGGTTTCCAACTGGTGTTCCCAGATAACAATTAGATAGAGCAGAAGAAATTAGAGCTGACAGAGCTATTTGTTAGCTGCGATGTTTTTGTAGCCAATCTGCCCATATCAAAGGCCTGTGAATTATTTATTTTGTTGTTTATTTAAGGATACGTGACCTGCCAGTGACAGAGTGAAAAATGTCCCCTTGGTGCTTGTGCTGATATCCCTCCCATGTCTCCTGCGCCCAGCACTGCTGCTGTGCTCACTCCATGCCTTGGCACACCTGGGAGTTCATGCTGAGCTCCCACATCCCCGTGAGAGACACAGTGGAGCTGGAGCTGCAGCAGAGACTCAGCTCTCCCTTCTCCCAGATCCTCACAGGATCCTGCTGTGAGTCCCCACAGAAGTCACCTTACCTTGTGTTTCCAGGTTTTCGCAGAGCTCCGATTTGGCCTCTCCATTGGGGCGGAAACCTCCCTTCTGAGAGAACTTGTTGGACATGGTGGCCGCCGTCACCACTGCCTTGAGGCTGCGCTTGCGCTTGGGGACATTCTGCTCCGGGTGGAAGAGGATGATGTACACCTTGGGCATGTAGAGCATGCCCAGGGACACCGAGGCACTCAGACTCACTGAGATGGTGAGCGTCGTGGTCTGGATGTACATCTGCAAGACACAAGGGCATGAGCTGAGACCCCCCACAGCTCTGTGGGATCTAAAAGGGTCAGCTGGAAAAGGAGGAAACAGGTGAACATGGAAAAGTTAAATAAAGAGAGTGAGGAGCCAGTGCTGGGAATGTTGGCACTGCTGGATTTTAAACATTAGGCTTGATGCTCCACCACCTACAGGGCAGGAGCTCCAGCGCTGGTGGTGGGCACAGCAATCACACCCACTCCCGGGGCACCCCCATGCCCCATCTCCCTTCAACAGGTAATTCCCATTCCCCAGCTGGCTCCTGGGCCGTTGTCATGTAAGTCACATATTACACACCGACGCTGCCTTTTTGCAGTCAAAACTAATTTCACGCTCACTGTCCAGGACTAACAGTGACAGATGTTTTGCAAAATGAAAGCCCATTAATCTGACTGTAGAATAATCCATTTTTCTATGGAGAGCATTTGGCAGACTCCTCACAAGCCGGGGGCATCTGAAGCAGGTGGTAAGGGGAGGAAGAGACCTCCTCCCTCTGCCCATCCCACCTTTTGGGACGGCCAGGAGGGCAAGTCCCTGCTCTATGGGAGTCCCTGCTCCATAGGCATCCCCATTCCATCAGCATCTGGCACAGGGCTGTCCTCTCCAGCATCCTCTCCATGCAGCTCATGTGGTGGGGCTGTGGGGCTGAGCACAGAGAAGGCTCTGGGTGGTCCAGATGCCTTTGCACACACCTGGTTTGCAGGTTACTGACAAGGATTTAGAAGGAGCTTTAAAGCAGTTCCTGGACTTCACCCACAACTCCATCACAGTGTCCAGGAATTCTCCTGCAGGTGTTCCACATATGGGATTTAATGCTCTGTGAGGAGGCACAACCTGGAAGAGCCAGGGAAGCTCAGGGGATGCAGCAGCAGCCAGGACAGCGGTCCCCACCTCCCCGGGGCCACTCACTGACCTGGGGGCTCAGTTTCTGGACTGACTAGAGCAGAAAGGTGGTGGGGGCACATGCTGAGGCAGGGGCTCTGCACGGCTCCCTGGGGAGAGGGGCAGGGAGGCACTTCCATGCCAAGAGTGAGAGCTGGTGGGAGACACCTGCTCCCAGCCAGGGCTGTCAGCACCCCCAGGACCTGCAGGTCCCAGCTGTGACTGTGCAAAGCAAATCAACACATGGCTCAGAGTGTTGCAACTCGGCCCTGAAGGGAAAATGCCACAAAGCTGGTTCTGAGTCAACTGAAAACTTTGGTTTGTCCCCAGAATAAAACCTCCTGCTGTCACATGCACCGGTTTGTTTGTTCCACCTTCTCTCTCTAGGCAGTTTTTGGAAATAAAAATGTCATTTCATCAAGCAAAGTCAAAATATATCTCTGTGCCAGAATATGTGCACTTTTTTCCCTTCTCATTTTTTTTCACTCCAGCACTTCAGACTCTGCTGCAGGTATCCTGGACTGGCCAGGAACAAGGGCAGCACTGGGACCCCAATTCCAGGCACCCCAACCCCTATTGGGAACCAGCCCAACTCTGGCTGGCACAGTGTGACCATGGTGGGACATGGCTGAGCTCAGCACCCCTCCCAGCCCCCCTTCTGCCCCCTCTGCTCCTCAGAAATGCCTTTCTGAGGAACCTCATTTTCCAATCCAGCAATTTTCAGATTTCGTGCCTTTGCATCAACTCCCCCCCCATGCCTTGGGACTTGGAGGCGTTTCAGCAAGAAGGGAGGGAGCAGCTGAGCTGAGCTCAGACATCTCCCACACGCCTGGGCTGGGGCTCCCAGTGCCACCGGGGAGTTCCCTCTGCCAAGACCCCCACTGGCACCAGCTCCAGCTCCCCACACTTCCCCCTTCTTTTTACCTCCTGCAACACTTCTGGGGTCTCACAGGGCCACCATGGTGACCCTCACCTCGATGATGCATTCACCAGGAACAGCCCACACCGGCTCCACAGCTGTGCCTGCCACAGCAAACCCCTCAACAGCTCAGGGAGGAATATTTTAGCCTGAAGCTTCAACACAGCCATGGAGCTCTGCTCAGTTAACCTTTTGCCACTGCAAAAAATGACCATTTCTCACTATTTCAGTTCCTACTCTCTTAATTGGTTTCCAGCCCAGGACCCTGCTTTGCCACTCTGTTAACAAGACTTGAGCTTCCTCTGGAGCTCTCAGAGGAGTGTGCTGTGGTTATTGAGGAAGTTCCAGCTCCTGGCCCAGCAGCAACTGCTGCTTCAATGGGCAGGATCAAAGAGCAGAGCCATCTCTGACTCAGGGCGATGACGTTGCATCGAGGGACTGCAGAAACCTGAAATGACCCTGCACAAGCCCCCAGCCCAGTGCTGTGCTCAGCCCTTGCCCAGGGCTGCACGAGCCTGTCCTGAGGGAGCAGTTCAGGCTCAAGGCACAGCCTTGCACAGTTTGTGCTTGTCCCACAGCATATCTCTGCATTAACTGGAAGCTCCCCCGCACCCTCAATCCATGCCTGGCCCAACTACAAGGGATTTTGCATCATGGTGGGTGCTGAGGAAAGGTGAACCTGTGCTCAACCTTCCTCCAGCCTACTACGCACCACTGGACAGTGCCTCTCATTCCTTCCCTCTCCCTCTTTTCCCTCACTGAAAGCAAGTGTGATAAACAGGGAAGCAGACAATGACTCCACTGTTCCGCTGCCGCCTTATCAGTGCAGGAAATTGTCTCTTTCTTTAGATCCTCTGTTATTGCTATTTCTGTAATCCGCCGGGATCGCGGGGATAAGAGGCTCTTTTCAGAAAAGGCTTGGGGGACTTGTTACAGTAATATGCCACCTCCATGCAAAGTTGTGGGCACGAGGTAAAGTGAATTAAAATAAAAGCAGAGATTATTATCCAACTCCTCCAGACCACGAGGCCTTGTTGCAGCCTCAGCTGGGGTCAGGGCAGAGGTGCCAGCAGTCTGGGGGTGCAGGTCTGCCCCATGGCATCCTCAGGATTCCAGCTGTGCTCTCACCTGATGCTCCTGGCTTTTCTTTTCCCAGGTGTGCAGATGCTCCATGGAGCCCAAGTGGCCCTTGGTCCCAGCAGCTGGGGTGAAGGCAAGGGGATCCCTCCCCACAGTGACCTGGGGATGCCCAAAGGGGCATCCCCAGCAGTACCAGCACCACGTGGGGTGATGCGGATGCCACTACCCCCAGTTCATATCCCAGGACACCCTCAGAGCCAGACCCTCTGTGCAGGCTGTGTGATGACTCCTTTTTGACCTTTTTCTCCCCAGGACTGCAAACCAGCAGCTAAAGCAGCAAGGCAGCCTCGAGCACCTGCTCCCCCTGGCTGTCCCTCTGAGCACACCCATCACCCTCAGCACAGCTCAGGGACACTCAGAGCCCACTCTGACAGAGCACCAAGCTGGAATCCCCAAACCTCTCCAGGGATCACTCGACAGTGGTGGCTGTGAGACAGAGCTCTGCATCCAAGGGGAGTTGGGAACATCACTTTTCCCACCTCTAATCAGCTTGTTAGCAGCCTAATAACAGAGCAGGCCTGTGCATTACAACCCCCAACGTGAGGCACAGCCTATTGTGGAGCTGCTGCCTGACAGCCAGCGCTCGGCAGCCCTAAATTATCCCGTGACAAGCTGCAGTGAAGAGGTGAGCAACCTTGCGCATAATCTACAATCATTATCATTTCCATCTTTATTACCCACAGTATGCCAAGCACATTAAGAAGGCTTTCAGGGAGCTTTTGTTTTGCAATAATTTCTTTAAAAACCTGCTTTCTTGTTAGTATCTCCCCTGCCATCTCATCAAAATGGAAATGCTGCAAAAGGCTCCATTTATTTCCTTTAATTCTCCTTCACACTTCTAGCCAGCCTGGTGAAACCTTTGGTTGAGCCAAGGTTAGGGCTGGCTGGGCAGACTCGGCTCCCTCGAGCACCAGGGCTGGATGCTCCAAGCAGAGTCAGTTCTCCAGGACACGACAAACCCAGGTGTCCACAGCAAAAGGTCTCTCAGCAAACATCGCCAGCCCTTTGCAACAGGTGTTCCCAAAAGCCATGGCATCGGCAACTCAGCATCATGGGAACACACTCAGGGGTCCAGAGAGGGATCTGGATGGTGGGTCACCCTGGGGATCTCCAGGGAACAGCAGCTCCAGGGTTGGTTTGTCAGAGCAGCTCTGGGCTGGCAGGCATGAGCTGTTTGCTTTGACATAAACGCGATGTTTCCTGTTTTGGCTGGCAGGCAAAGGGATTTGGGTCTCATTCATGAGATTTTTATTCTTTGTTCTTAATCCCTTGCACTTGAGCATGGAGTCTTATCCGAGCTGGCCTCAGTCCCCTGGGAACTCAGCACAGAGGAAAGGTGCTGGCTGGGCAGTGCTTGATCTATTTCCATGCAGAAAAGGTTCTTGTGACACTGAGGACCTGGATCTGCCCTCGGAATTCATCCTCCCCCAGCCCACACAGCAACAGCCTGTGCTGCCCACTGCTCCCATCTGGAGAGGGGAAACAGGCTCAACAGGGCAAGCAAAACTCTTCCCACCCCAATTCCCCAAGCTGGCTGGGCCAAGGGAAGCATCCTGAAGGCATGACAGACTCTCTCAGCCCTGCTCCTCATAGCCCACTGGACACCAGCCAGGCCTCTCCCCTCCTCCCTTACCTTTTCCGCTGACTGCGACGTCCCAAAAAATATCGGGATGAAGGCTAACCACACAATGCAAGTCGTGTACATGGTGAACCCGATGGGTTTGGCTTCGTTAAAGGTCTCTGGGACCCCACGGGTCTTAATAGCGTACACAGTGCAGGTGACCATGAGGAGCATGCTGTACCCGAGCAAACAGATGAGGGACAGGTCCGAAATGTCACATTTGAGGATGCCCCGGGCAAAGTGGGGGTTTGTAGTCCGCTGGTCCTCGTAGTCAATAACAGAGTGGGACGGGTCCACGATGAACCAGATGCAGACACCAACAAGCTGCAGTGAGATGAGGCTGAAGGTGATGACCAGCTGGGAAGCGGGGCTGATAAACCGGGGGGCACTCACCGACTTCTTGCCCTGCTCGAAGATGCGGTAGATGCGGTTGGTCTTGGTGAGCATCGCGGCGTAGCTGATGCTCATGCCCAGCCCCAGGAAGATGCGTCGCAAGGAGCAGGTGCTCAGGTCGGGCTCGGCGATCATGAGGAAGGTGGTGGCATAGCAGAGGAAGATGCCTGTCAGCAGGACGTAGCTCAGCTCCCGCCCCGACGCCTTGACAATGGGCGTATCGTTGTAGCGCACAAAGGTGATCACCACGAAGAGGGTGGCGATGATGCCCACGATAGCGATGAAGACGGGGACCACAGCCCAGGGTGAGCTCCACTCCAGCTTGATGATGGGGATGGGGGTGCAGCTGGTGTGATTCTCGTTGGGCCGTTCATTGAAGTGGCAGCGCTTGCAGTGGAACTCGTCCAGCTGGTACTGGTACCCGTCACAGCGCTCGCAGTGCCAGCAGCAGGGAATGCCCTTCACCAGCTTCTTCCTCTCTCCTGGCTTGCAGGGCAGGCTGCAGATGGAGCTGGGGAGCTGCGTCCCACCTCCTGGCCACAGCATGTTCTCCACCTGTGGGGGACATGACACCAGCCCTGCTGACAGCACGCCAGGCCTCTGCCAGGCACCCTTGGGGCACAGGGGATGCCGTGCCCTACCTCTGCTCACAGAAGTGCTACCCAGATCCAGCCCCTTGGCCCATCAGCACATCCCATGAAGGGTCTGCTGGCACGGTGTTAAGAGTGGTGATGAAGATCTCCATTGGTCTTTTGGGAAAATTCAACATCAGAAACCCAAACCAAAGTCCCTCCTTCTCTGGGAAGACCCCATCTGCTCTGTTGTGGCTCCTCTTTCCTCTCAGATGCCCAGAGCCCACAGGGTATGGTCACACATGCTGGTGGGCCACTGCAGCTGAAGCACAAGTGTGTACTTCAGGACACCCTCCCCTCTGACCCCCTCAAGTTTTCTTGCGTGACTTTGCACCCATGGGCTCCCTCACAGACCCTACAGGGTGAGAAGTGACACCTGCAGGGCCTTCCCCTCAGCACAGACTGTTCCTGACCCCACTGCAACACCAGTCAGCCATTACCTTGAGGTGCAGGTGGTCTGTCCATTGCCCAATGACTTTGTACTCAGGGGTGGAGTTCCTGATCTGGTACTGGTAGATGTCGTAACGCCCTGGTGCATCTCCGTTCTCATTGAATGTCACGGGAGTCCCAGCAATGCCTGGGAGAGACAGGGGGCTCAGCACCCACAGCACCCCCAGCATGGGGGGCCCTGGTCATGGGGCCCAAGGGGGCTCTGGTTTGATGCTCCCCCTTAACTACTTATTTTAAGAAATGGAGAAAAGCAGCTTTAAAGTTAAATCAAATGAAGTCTGCACATAAACACTAACGAAAGGAAGGAAGTAAAAAATCAAGCAAGAGGGAAAAATAAATAGAAGAGACACTGTGGAGGAGATCAGAGAGTGGAGATAAATAGAAGTAATAAGGGAACAAGACAGAAAATGTTTATTAAGGAGACAGAGCAAGGGGAAAGCGGCATTTCCAGCAGAGATCTGAGACAGACAAGGGCAGAGCAGCAGGATTCAGTGGGACTTCTGCCACGTGGGAGGGAAGGCAAGGAGGTGGTGGGGGGAGAGGGCAAAAGGAGAGGGCAGGCAGGATGGCAGAGTGAGGGCAAGATTGCTGCTGGGTTACACTCCAGAGGCTCCCAGGAGATGTGGAAGCTCAGACCTCCTTATCTGCTGATCTGCTGCAAAACCTCCTTGTCTCTGCACCCCTTGTTTGCACTGCAGCAGGTGCCAAATGGCAACATGAATAAATTGTGGGTGCTGCTGTGTGACAGGTAATGGGGCACAGCCAGGGACTGCCAGCCCCTGGGCTGCTCCTCCCACCGCCCCAGGCACCACAGACCTGAGAAGTTGACGTTGCGGATGTACTTGAGCAGCTCCACACCATCCACTGGGTCCATCCTGGGGCACAGCCCGACCTTGCCGGGGCACAGGTTCTTGTGCATGTTGTGCAGTGCGTGGCCCATGGCATAGACGGCGTCAATGACAAACTGGACCTTCCCTTCCTGCTCGTACGAGGAGTCCTGGCCGATCCGCTCTCGGTCTGTGGGTACAGCGGACATGTGTTCATCTCCCTGTGCCCCAGCCAACCCCCAGAGACAAGTCTGCTGTACCCAAACCCTTGCAAACAAACCCACTCTGCACTGGAGCAGCTGGAAACTACTCCAACCCATTCCCAAAACTGCAAGTCCCGGTGATGTGCAGCCAACATTGCCAGGTAAATACCCAACCAACTTCCCTGTAACGTAACTCCCACAGTCTCATTCTCTGTCAGTGGTGTCAAGGACTGCCCAGGCAGCACCCACCACTCCCTGTGTGTCCTCCATCTCACTCTCAAAACCTCCTGTCCCCCTGCTCCCCTGATCACTCCCTGCCACCCTCTGGCCTCGACCCCGCAGCCTCCCGGGCTCACAGGATCCTGCAAGGATCTGGCAATTACCAGTGACAGTTGCCTTCATCCCTGTCATAACTGCCCTTAATGGGACCAGAAACATGTTAATCACTTAGGAGGACACCAATTAGTGTAACATGCTGTTAATTGCAGCTAAGAGAGCATATCCCAAGGGGCACTGGCTACGATGGAGAGTCCTGGTCTCTGCCCTTCCATCCCCACCTCCACAGTACAGCTGGGCACCCACCAGGCCTGTGAATGGGAAGGAGGGTTTGTCAGAGAGCCAAGGGCACAGCCTCCCTCCTCCAGAGGGGCAGCACTCCCTGGAAAGCCATGCAGGGGTGTCCAGAATTAACTCTGGCTCCACCATGCTTGGATGTGCCCTGATGGGACTGTGACATTCACGGGGGCTGAGGGGAGCAGGCACTCAGCCTGTGCAGGTGGGGGCAGAAAGGACCAAGCAAGCACTGGGTAGTGATCCTCTCCATCTCTGCTGTGGGAGGGTGGGATGAAGCTGGCACTGGATGTGGAGCAAACCCTGCTGAGAGGGGATGGCCCTGTGAGCCACACTGGAGGTCCCTGTGCCAAGAGGAGGTGACACGTGCCACTGACATGACACTAAAGTGAATTGATAACAAACTGACCGACAGGAAAAGATGATATCAGGGAGGTGAATTCATAGCCCATCCTTCAAAGTTATAAAAATGCTTTTGGAACATGGAGATTACTCATGCAAACCCTGCTAGGTGATCCCTCCTTCCACATTATTGACAGGAGCCATTAATCTTCTCCCTCAACTTTGAGTCCTTCCCCACATTCATCTCTGAAGGTGCAGACAAGCCACTCTGTCTTGTCAAGATAATTACCCATTAAAGGAAGAGATGTAATAGACTGTCCAGGGGAGCTGAGCCCACAGGGATGTCCCAGCCCTGCCACTACCCCCAGCACCGTCCTGCACAGGGGACACATGGGACTCAGGGCTGGTCCCTTACAGCTCCTTGGTTTCCCAGCAGCCACCTCAATCCCACACAGGTCCCAAAATCCAACCCAGTGCAGTAACACAGGCTGTGGAGGCTGCATTTTCATCCCAGACATCCCTGTGCCCTGCAGTGAGCATCAGCCTGGCATGGTGGGAGAAGCTGGATCCAGTACCAAGGCTGAGCATTGCAGATAAGGAGACATCCCTGGGGCTGTCAGTCTGTCTGTCAGCACCTTGCCCCAGGCCCCAGCTGCTTTTTCCAGGCGGGAATTAGGTTGGTGCACAGAGGGGCATTGTGGAGCAGGCAGCCAAAGCTTGTTCCCAACATGGAGACAATAAATCTCTGCCAAACTCAAATAGATTAGGGCCACGAAAGGGATGTGACTTGCTGATTATAATAGCAGGGTCGTGCATCGTTCTACAGGGCTGGTAATTAATTTTCAAGTGCATGATGAGGCTCTGCAGACCCCTCAGAGGAGGGATGCAGATATCTGCTCCAGCGGCGGATGAGAAGGGATTAACATCAATCCCCATCACACCACCAGTGCCAGCTTTTGGCAGGAGTTAATCAAAACCACCCAGAGTCCTGCTCCAGGGAGCTGGGGATGAAGAATCTCCAAATCTCATGGGAGCTGCTGGCAGCACTCAGCACCCATTGCCATGTTTCTGGGCTGAGTGAGCCCCTCCAGGAGCAGGGATGGTGCCCCCACAAGGGATGCTTGTGGCAAACAAATGATGGGTTCTAGGACAGGTCTTGGGGGTAACGCAAGCAGTTGCCATGAGGAATTCCATCACCCCAGCCCTCACCCCTCACATTCCTCCCAGCCCTCCCATACAGGGATGGGAGTCACGAGCTGTCACAATTCAAGGTGGGATGCTTCAGTTTGATTTTTGGGGTGTAATAAACAGGCAAAGCTGGCATTTTTCTGGGCAAGTTGGACTCTACTGAAACCTGAGAAAATAGCCCCAAGTGGTCCATTTGCATCAGCCCTGCAAGGCAGGAGCTCACAGATCTGCACAGGCAGGTGATTTCCTTCACCATGTGTTAGTTCCCTGCTCTATCTGCCAAGCAAACACTCAGGAGATGGTTTATTTGCTGACAAGTTCAGATAATTTAAAGACAGTTCCTAGGACATTTGCTACGTCATGGTTTCAGCTGCCTCCACTGACACCTCGGCCCTGAAATATCACCCATTTAAAAGCTACATCACTGTGAAGATGAGGAGATCAGTGTTCTGAGGACCTGCTCATGCATCTCCTGGTGCTAAGGGGTTTGTGATGCACTCAGGAAAGATGAGGAGCTCTTGGCTACCCAAGGCCATGGCCACAAGCCAGTTTCCTTGCATGCCCTTGCTGCTTACCCAGCTCATGCCTATGCATTAGCCACAAGACTGTGCAGATCATCAGCTGAACAGCTGGGGAATGCCTGCAAGGAGAAGGATGTGGAAGCATCATCCCACTCATCCTCAGTGGTGAAAGCAGGGGTGGAAAAACCCTTAACAATCAAACTTCCCAGGCACAGCCAGGTCCATCTGATGGCACACCACAGCTTCCACAGACATCCCTCCCAAGGGACAGGAGGGACGCACAAATGTCCTCAAGTCCTGCCACGCTGGAGCCCAAGAGCCACCACATCGTTATCTGTCTTCAGCCAGTGCCAGGAAGGCAGTAAATCTCTCCCGTCTCTCAGTAAACATGTCACCTCCTCGAGCCTCCAACCATCACCTGACAGCAGTGCTGTCAGCAAGACAGATCCCCACTGCCTTGTTTACTGCATTTGTCCCTAAAGCCTCTTTTGGCTGGAAATAGCTAAAATGCACAGTGATGGTTGAGCAGGACATCGGAGACCTGGAATCAGGCTCTGCCAGGATCTCACCTGGCTTTGATGTTCAGTCAAAACCAGCCACACTCACAACCAGGACCACATCCCCTCTCATGAGCCCTCCCTGGCCCACAGCAGCCCTGCAGCTCTTACTGGTGCACTTCTTGATGCTGCTGCCCTTCCTCAGTGCGTGCCGGCTCAGCTTGCAGTGGAAATTATCCTCCCAAAACTCCGCAAACCAGATGTTTCGGCGGTTGTTGTCCAGTGTCCTGCTGGAGAAGTAGCGATCGAAACCTGCCCGGGGAAAAGCGCATGGAGGGGCTAAATCCCTGGGATGGCAGAGAGATTCATAGCATGTCCCCCAACGCCCCAGACAGAGGGGAAGGGCACTCTCATGGGTGATGGGAACACACCAGACTGGGGTGGGATTGTGTCCAAGGCACCACTTGGGCAGAGCTGCAGGTGGAAAATCCACTCAGGGAATATCCACTGCAAAACCACAGGGATTTTCTGGGACATTGAGGGCAACAAGAATCAATTCTCTAGGCACATCAGTGTTCAAAGGAAGAATAGGGAAAACATGGCATGCAGAAAATAAGGAGGGGACTGGTGACAGCCAACATGGCTTCACCAAGGGCAAGTCAGATGGTCTTTAAGGTCCTCTCAAACCCAAACCATTCCGCAATTCCACAATGATTTCACAGCCAAAACCTGCAGTGAGGGAGCTGCTGTTGGGGCAGGCAGAGGACTTAGGGGCAAGCTGAGGGCACCCCCTGAGTGCAGCCCATACCTCTGACAGAGACACGCTTGGGCAGGATGGTCACAGAGCCCTCAGCCACCTCCTCCAGGTGCAGCACTGGAGCAATTTTGGAGCCCCAGCTGTCTGAGCCCATCCAGATGAAGTGCCCCGTCTGGTTCGCCCTCTTGGCCGCCTCCAGCACCCTTCTGCAGAGAGAAGCAGCAGGTGCTGGGACACCAACTCTGTGTCCAGCCCCAGGGAAGTGGTCATGGGGCAAGGAACAGCACTGATGGCATCTCCTGCTCTGGGCATATGGTTGACACCAGGCACAACCTGGTGTATATGGATACGCAGGAGCAAATGCTGCAGCCCAGCTCCCATACCCTCTGTCCTCATAGCCAGGGCACACAGGCTGCTTCTCCCACCTCATCTGCATATTTGCTGACTGGTAATTGAATTTCCCCTTAATTACCCAACATTAAGAAAGAAAAAAAAAATCAGGTTATGCCGCAGCAGGCAGGGAAAGCAGCAGCATGGAGAGTGTGTGCTCCCAGCTCCTCAGCATCACCAGCCAGGGCAGAGGAACAGCCAGTGCTGCCAGCACTCAGGATGGAGCTAAACTGGGCTCTGCTGGGCTCAACTGGGCAGCTGAGAAACAGCTGGGAGTGGAGATACCAAAGGATCCGTCCTGCTGAGCACCCCTCATCGTGCCAGAACTCGGACACACTCCTGCACACTCCACTGGCGCCAGCCAGGTCAGAAACTCTTAGTGGTGGATGGGAGTGGAGTGTTCCTGGATCTGACCCCTCAGGCTCTGCTCCCCAGGGCTCACTGTCCCCTCAGGGGCTTGTGTGGGTCCCCAGCCATGTGGGAGGGGAGCCCAGGGCAGCTCTGTCTCCCCATTCAGAGCAAAGGCAGGTTGTGAATCACCCCCCACGTCAGAGTTGATCATTTCAAGTCCAGATGGTGCTTGAAACGCGTAATAAGGAAAAAACCCACAGAAATCCAGCAGAGAGTGCAGACAAGATGGGAAGAGGCAGGCGTGCAGTGAGAGCTGTGCCGGCTGCTCCGAGCTCCGGGCACAGCCCGACGCAGGGCAGGCACAGCCCATCAACCACCTCGAGCATGAGCAGCACCTCCAGCTGCCCACGGTCTCCGTGCAGGGCAGGACCTCCCCAGGGCAAACCAAGACATTCCCATGGGATCACTGATTTATACCTGATCTGCGCCAGGCAGGAATTCCAGCAACAACCTTCCCAGTCTGTCCCGCATGGCCCTGATTCCCATCTTCCAGGCTCCACAGTCCAAGCTGGCATGAGGGTTGGG
Organism: Myrmophylax atrothorax; assembly: GCA_026770055.1. NCBI lineage: Eukaryota > Metazoa > Chordata > Aves > Passeriformes > Thamnophilidae > Myrmophylax > Myrmophylax atrothorax. Next base: position 3,183,424 of record JAOXXN010000303.1, read on the forward strand.
ATCGTGGAGGACCCCACTCCCAGGCTAAAGCCAGATGCTGTGGAACCCCACTGCCCAGGGCTGAAATCCTATTTGGATGGGTAAATGTTTCCAGAACCCTGGCAACGGGACCTGCCATTTCCCCATCAAGGTAAATCCCCTTCCTCCCTCACCCCCACCTGACGTCAGCTCCAAACAGACATTTCTATTAAGGAAGGAAAAAAGAAACTGGGAGCGTTTGCACATCTGATGTAAACTGATTTAAACTCACAGTTTACCCACATTTGCATAATGTTTGCTGATTAATAAATTAGGCACTTAGGAAATCAGGGGTAGCTCCGTGTGAATCATTCTGCTCCATAAACAGCAGAGCCACAGACGCTGCTTCACCCGCAGAGCAGCTCATCACCCCTGAGCGTGGCCACGTCCCCAGCCCTGCTGGGCAGCAGAGTTGGGGAGGGGGGTCCTGAGAGGTCCCCCAGACCAGTTCCTCTGCCACTCTGGGGCTGGAGCTGCACAGCAAAGTAGAACTGATGCTCAGGTCCTGCCCCAGCCAGCCCTGACCTGCTCCTGAGGGATGTCAAGCAGTGGGTCATAACATCCAGGGCTTCCAAAACCAATGGAAAGTGGATTTTTCCTCCATGCAGCTCTGTGTGGCTGTGGTTGGATGACAATGACATGCCAGGCGGCCACTCTGAGGTCAGCACTGGTG
>JAOXXN010000303.1:3194270-3205758 GCA_026770055.1 Myrmophylax atrothorax
CCCAGAAAATACCTGTTGATCCACAGGCTACAAACTGGAAACTGTATTTTTAATAAACAAAAAGAAAGAGCTTTTTTCTCTTGCTCCTCTGCCTTGAATGAAAGTGAAAATAAAATACCAGTTCCCAAATGACTGTGTCATAGATTTCTTCTGCCTTTTCCCCCTCTGCCTTTTTGATAGTCCAACTCCTGGCACCAGCTATTTTCTCAGATAAAAGACAAAAGTCCTTTTAGGTCCATAAAAGCAAAATGCAGGCAGGGAATTCAAGGTTCTTAGAAAGAAGGATGCAGTGAGAAGGGGGAGCTGGAAATCTATCTCAACTGCATTTTTGGCCACTGGTCCCTTGCCTGGCTCATCTCCAGCCTGGAATAAACACCAGGTTGAGGAAATCAGAGGGACCAGGTCTCTTACACTCCTAGACTTCCCTGTGGGTCAGAGTGGGGAGTAACCCCAGGACAGAAGATAAAACCTCCTTCCTCTTATTTTGAAGCAAAAACCAGAATCAGCATCATCCAGAAGCACCCCCAGCCTGAAGAAATGTCCCCTGGGGTTTGGCGTGTCATCCTGCTCCCCCAGCTTCCTGGATCAATGGACTGGTGTGACTGACTTCCAGGGCACTGGAAAAGCTGGATTTTGTACCCATCATTAGCACCAGTCATTAACACAGCTCAGGAGCTGCTGTGGCATTTTCTTCACCAGCGTGGGACAGAATCCCCCCAGACTGGGGAGAAGGTAGCAATTTCAGCACATCCCAGCTAAGGCTTAAACCACTGATCTGAACATCAGCCTGAGCAGCCAGGAAGGAAGGAGCCCCAGACCAGCGGGGCCATGCAGAGTCAGAGCTGGGCACACTTATCAGGAGTGCCCCATGAGCAGGGGCTCCTGCACCAGTCCCCCATTCCAGAAATAGGGTCGGAAACAGCTAATTCCCTACCCATAATTATTAATTTCATGCATATCTTATGCAAACGTCTGGTTCACCGACAAGATGGAATTGATTTAATTAGAATTTCCATCATCAAGCCATTTGGATGGCAGCTTTTAATTAGGGAGAGCGTAAAGCACCGCAGGGGCTGGAACAGCAAGGGGCTGAGCAGGGCTGGTCAGGCACTGGCTTTGATGCAGAGTGAGCTGCAGTCCTGTCCTGCTGCCCCTTCCCCAGGCACTGGATCAGCCCCAGGTCCAGCCCTCAGCATCACCTTGGACAGCAGCAATGCAAAAATAAAGCACTGGGAAGTGCAGGAGGTGCAGGAGGATGCTGCCCTTCAGCATCCTCCCTGCCAGACCTGCCACCCCCTGCCTTTGGCCTCCCACTCCTCCTCACTGAGCTGTGTCCAGGGGCCAGTTCAGGGCTGCGGGGCCAGGGCAGCCCAGGGGAGCCAGGCAGCTGCAATTTGTTTAAATAAACCCAGGGAAGAGCAAGGACTTGAAGTGGCAGGAGCAGGTGATTAATAAGTGTCCCCTGGCCAGCTGCCACCTTCCCCACTTTGTGACGGTTACTCACCCACTAAGTGGGGAAGCGTGTGCCGAATGCAGCATTGCTCCATCCCACCACCCCCAAAGCCTGGGGGCACCCCACCGCGGCCCAGGGGCTCAGCACCAGGGGCTGATCCAGCTCTGCACACCCCAGCCCCAGGCAGCACAACCTCATGTGCCTGCAGGTGCCAAGTGCCCGTGGCCGTGCTCAGGTGAATTATTCATGTTGTACACCACCCCTGTGCTAAACAGAGCAGCTGCACGGAGAAAACAAGAGACTCAAAGTGCTTGGCACGTGTCAAGCCCATCCTCTGGCCGAGGATGCTCCTCACCCTGGCTGAGCACTTGGGCTCCATCCTGTCACAGCTCTTTCTGGATGGGGATGAAGAAAATGGATGCGAAAATGGATGCAGAAATGCACCCCAGACCCTGACACAGCTTTCTGGGGATCACACTTGCAGGAGACAGACCTGGCTTCTGTCACACCATCCCCGCTGTGCTGGTTCAGGAGACAGTGGGTAGAGCTTGGGCTGCAAACCAGCAGTGAGAGGTGGGAAGGAACTGGAACGTGCCAGTGCGCTCTGGCAGTGACGCCAGAGAGATGCTATCGCACAGAGCCGAGAGCACGGATTTGGGGGGAGAACCTTCTGCAGGCAGAGCAACGAGGAGTGATGAAACCAGCTTGGACAGAGGACGCCGCATCTGCAAGTTGTTCCACTGATGTACAGCTTTAATTAGGCAGCAGCAGCTAACGAAGGACCTGTTATTTATTTATGTAGCACAGGAGTGACAAAAGCCCTGGTAGGGAGGGGCAAGACTGGCCTAGCAGGGAGGGCTGGGGGCTGTGCAGGAGGGAGCAGGGATGGAGCAGGGAGCAGTGCACAGGAGGGAGTGTGGGATGTGGCAAGGGACCACGGCAGGGACAGCATCACCCAGAGACAGAACAGCCAACCCTGCTGCGTGTATGCTCACAGGGGAGAACAGGCTGCTCCAGGCTCCTGGGATAAAGCTGGTGGGATGGTGTACCCTCCTCCCAGCCAGGACTCTGCAGGACTCGTGTTTTCTCCTCACCTTGTTGGACTTCCTAATTGATTCTGTGCCTACACTGCTCACTAGATATACTGCAGCCCCCTCCAAATGTGGTACAGCCCTCCCGGAGAACCCTTTCATCAATTCAGAAACCAGAGCACTCAGAGGGCACTTTAAACACCAGCGCAATGCCCACAGTGAGGGGGCATCAGGGGTGAGTCCTCCTGTTCCAGCTCCCAGCACTTCACACCAGTGTCCCTGTGCTGAGGGAGTTCTGAGGGGGACACGACCAGCACAGCAACACCGGGCCAAGCAGGAGCAGAACTCCAGCAAGTGCCATTCCCTGGAGGATGGGCAAAGGCAGCTGCCCGTACCCTGGGCAGCAGACACTTTGCTGACCCTCAGAGCAGAGTCACCAGTGCTTAAGGGTCAGTGGCAGCGCCAAATGGAAGTCACCTTATTTTCATTTTAAGCATGTTCCTGCCACTAAACCAGAGTTTGAATAACAAAGAGCAGCAGCAGCAGCGCGCGGGTCATGGCAGGGGCAGAGCCCCCAGAACCCGCCAGCCCCTGCCTGCTGCAGGAATGTGGCTGTGCTCTCAGACAGGTGGGGAAGACCCCCATCCCATGGGAATGATGGTGCCCCTGTGCTGGGGACCACTGGGAGTGCACCGACTGTGCACCTGCTCAGCCCCACACCAGGATTTGCTGCTGTCTAGAAGGGGCTGAGCTTACCCTTATTCTCCCCTCCCAAGGGGTTTTGAGGTCTCCATCCTCTCTCTACCTGCCTGCCTGCCCATCTGCATTTCCTCCCTTCCTGTTGGAATGGAATCAGCTCTGGATTAAAGCTCTTGGAGCTCAAGATGTATGACCATCAGCACCAATGCCTGGCTGCACAGCTGGGGCAGGGTGGCACCTGAGATCGGGGACATCCTCCTTACACAGGTCACAGCTCTTTGCCCAAGGATAAAAACTGGAGAAAGGCAAGGAAAAAAAAAGAAGCCAAGAACCTAAAAAGACTGTAGGTACCTTCGACTCCGCCAACTGTCACTCTCCTGCCTCCTTCTCCACTGCCTGCCTGCCTCCTCCTCTCCAGAGCAAGCATTCAATCTTTTTTGTCTCAGCAAATAGCTTCTAAGTTCCTCCCACTCCCTCTAATTTATATTATTTTAATTATTGAATAGCCCTCTCACTCGTTGCCTGGAACATTAACACGTTTTTAAAAAAAGGGACCCAGAAAAATCAAACTCCATCAGCAATCTGGTTTTCCTGTCTCCACTAACAGCTTCCAGCCCTCCCAGGAGGGCACCCAGCTCTCAGCACGCCGGTCTGGCAGAGGAAGAGGAAGGGGAAAAGGGAAAGGGAAACAGCACCGATCCTGCAGAGCAGAGGGATTACAGGGTGCTGGGCGGAGGCCAGCCTGGGATGGGGCTCCCAGCGCTGCTGAGGGTACAGAATATTTACATTCTTCCCCCATTCCTGTGGAGGGGCCCTTGTTCCCACCCTCCAGCCCACAGGCATGGCTGCAGATAAATACACAGCAAGGGGGAGAGAAATTATCAACTCAGTGCTCCTGCAGCTGGCAAGGAGCAGGAGGGAAAGCTGCCCTCATCCTACCACAGCCTGAGCACCCCTGGGGTTGGTGGCACAGAGCAAGTGCCCCCAGCCTGGCTGATGTGCCACGGGCTGGTCAGAGCAGAGCACCCTGTGAGCCATCTCTGCCTCCTGCCCTGAGGCTGCCCAGCCCTCTGGCTCTGGTGGGACTTTACACCTTGGGATCTAACCTACACCCCTTATCGAGCACTCCCCATAACTGGTGTCAGAACCCATTCTCAGCCCACCTCTCCACCCAGGCCCTGCCATGAGAGCACCAGCATCCCCCCTCACCACAAAGCTGGGAGAAGAGATAAAAATCCTCCTGCTACCAGTGTCATCACTGGAGGGGGGTGGAGGAAGGGATCCCTGGGGACCCGGGGGAGGCAGGAGAAGCATTTCAATGGCACCAGATCCTGCCCACCCCCAGCTGTGGAGGAAGAGGCAGGCGTGGAGAAACACTGCCAAAGCCCCCGCGGTGGTTTTGCCCAGGGGTTCTTTAACCCCAGCCAAGCCCTACCTTGAAGAGCCGCAGGATGTTGGCCACCATGATGGAGACGGAGCTGCCCGAGGCGCCGATGACGCCGACCACGCGCTCGGGTTTGGTGATGATGGGGGGCCCTCCGCTGACGCAGCGCACCTCGGTGCTGTCCTTCTCGATGAGGGCCTGCACGAAGGTCAGCGACTGCTCCAGGGCGTGCGTGTCCCGCGAGCACGTGTCCAGGATGCGGGCACCCAGCGTGATGTTGGGCAGCAGGTCGGGGTCGTTGTTGATGCGGTCCAGGGCGAAAAGCATGGCCTCCAGGCGGTGGATGCCCTTTTCCTTCTTCAGCTCCCCGCAGGCCTTGCCCTCAGTGCCGCGGCCGTGCACGGGGAAGAGCCCCCCGAGCGTGATGTCGCCGTCAATGCGGATGGAGTTCATGTGTGGGTAGCCCTGGCCCTTGGGCTTGGCGGCGCCGCCGGGCGCCCACCCCCAGCTCCAGGCACTCAGGAGGAGGCAGAAGGAGAGATGCTCCATGCAGAAGTGACCCCCGCTCATCGCCAAGGCCGTGCTGGGGCAGAGCTCGGGCCGGGAACGCGGCGGCGCTCAGGGGGCCAGGCTGGCACGGGCAGGGGCCATGGCTCCGTCAGGATCCCGCTCCGGACCGTCAGCGGCTCCCGCCGGTGCTGCTGGCCCCAGGGCAGCGGTGGGTGGTCAGGCTGCAAGAGGGTGCCGGGGTCTGCATGGCTACAGCAGGGTGCAGGGACAGCAGGGCAGACACAAGCCCAAGCAAAGCTTCGGGTCCTTCCTCTGGAGACCTTGAAAAGGAAGGGGACAGTGACAAGAAAGAAAATTAAGCAGGAGCGTGAAGAGGACATCAGCTATTCCGAGCTTTTGTCAGGGAGCCCAGCAGAAATTAGCACTGGGGGTTATTGCAAAAAACAGATTTGGGATTCACTGGATTTGTGATTCACACCAGTGGCTTTGGCTCAGCGCAAACTGCATCTGGGCAGAGGGGCTGGTCAGGGACCCACTCACGCTACACCCCACAGAGCAGGACAGGTCAGTGGCCAGCTGGGGGCTGGAGGGAGGCCCTGGGACCCCATCTCACCCCATCCTCTCCTTAGGGAGCTGTGAGGGTGGGACAGGTCCCAAGACAGTGCTCAGGGGGCAGAAATCCCACACACACCCACAGCCCTGGTCCCTGCCTACCACAGAGCATCCCTGCTCTTTCCCAGTGAGTTTTTCAATTGCCTGCCAGGAGCCCACAGGCCTTGAGCACCACAAACTGAGCAGGCTCAGCGCTGGTCTGTGTCCTCGGCGAGAGCCAGGCACTGCCGAAACCCATTATGGATTATGGATCCGAGTCACTACCCAAAGCTCTGCGCTCCTGCCGCTCTCCCTCCAGGCCACTGATTCCTGAACCAGCAGCTGCTTCCGTTATCGACAGCTTCCAGCAGCAAATATCGACAGCACCTGAGCTGCCCCTGCCCGAGCAGCACAGCCCCTGCCTCCGTCCCCCCGGGGCAGGCTTTCCCTCGAGCCGTCCTTGCCGCCTTCCAGCAGCCACTGATGGATGCTGAGGACAGCGCATGATTAATGCAGGCACCGAAAGCAGCGCGGAGCCGAGCAGGCAAATGCATTCCCCAGGCAGGACAGGCTGCAACAGCGAGACCAAGGAAACAGCTTAAATTAATCTCAGCTCAAGCACAGAGCCCAGCACCCAAGCCCACGGCTGACAGCAGGATCGTCAGCAGCCCCGAGGGCGCTGCCCACAGGAATCGGCCGTGCCGAACCCTTTCCGTGGCAGAGCAGGCTCTTGCTCCGCAGCCCCAGCCAGGAGGACCCTGTCTTCAACTCTCCTCCATAAATTATGCACGTCCCTGTCCGCCGCAGCCGCTTGAAGGCCCATCTCCAAAGCGATTCTGACAGCCGGGGCTTTTAAGGAACCAGAATTACCCGGTGCCGAGCTCTGTGCTTCCAAAAGCAGGAGGTTGGGAATGCTGCAGCTCATCGCCAGCCCCAGCCTGCCGGGAGAGCCCCCAGGAGCGTGGCCCTGCTCGGATGGGGACCAGGGACAGGGATCAGCCCTCTTGCATAGTCCTGTCTCCTCTGCAAGAACCACCCCACACATCTCCAGTGGGCACAGAGCAGGGGAATGTGGCTCCTGGCACGGCCTGGAAGCAGGTCATGCTTTGCCAGTGCCAAGGAAGCGGATGATGGGGAGACCAAGGGATGTTCACACACCAGCCAAGAGCAGGTCACTTCTCCCACCCTCATCCCTGGAGCTGTGACATTTCTGCCCATCAAAGGTGGGATGGTCACAACATGGACTCACTCCCAGGAAAATCCTCAGAGCCCATGGCAGCTCCTACAGAGCTGGCAGTACCCCCAGAGCCCACTGCCTCTCCCTTTCTTCTTTTAAGCTTTTGCCTCTCTGTTCTCTCCCCTTTGTGGCTCCTTTGATCATATAATCTGAACGAATTGAAGGTAAAAATATCACGGCAAGCAAGAAGAAAGCGCCAATAATGGGGAGGGGAGGAGGGAGCTGGTTCATATCCCTCACAGAATCGTTAGGGGAGATGGAGTCTGAATCACCCAACGAGTCCATGCTGCAAATGGCCCGGGAAGGGGTGGCAGACCAGCACCCCTGTCCTCTCCACCTGCCTCCCACAGCCACACAAGAGCCACTGCTCCTGCACAGCCCAGATCTTGGTCCCACCGTGCCTGAGCCTCCTCAAAGCAGCCCCTCCACCAGGAGGCTGGCCCTGCACATCTGGAGGAAGATGCACATCTGGAAGAAGACACCTGCCTATAGCAGGTGCTCGTTGAGCAGGGAACAGCCTTACCCACATGCTCTGGGCAGTGAGGGGCTAGAGCTGCCCTCTTGCTCCACCTGCACAGCCTCACAGGGGCACCCCAAGGGTGGGAATCACCCAGTGTGGTGCTCACCCCAGCCCCAAAGGAAGGAGCATTGCTGCTTCCTCCTACTTCCACCACACACCATCGGTGAGGAAGGAGCCTTCCCCACCACCCTTATCCCATCACCCTCATCCCGGCCATCCCACAGCCCGATCTGGATCTGGAAAGCGGTGCAAGGACTAACCAAACTAAGAAGATCTCCCAGCCCTGGGCATGGGTCATCACCCGCCTGAGCCGGGATGGGCTGAGGAGCACCAGGACAGAGGAGGCAGGTGCCAGGTGCTGGGGATGTTGCCGCCTTGGGACAGGCACAGGCAGAGCCCTGCGGGTCCCGGCACCCCGGGACATGGGGCCGGTCAGCACGGTGGCATCCTGCCCCCCTCTAGTGGTGGCCAAGCCACGGGCCACCGGCATCGCCAAACACGGAGGTCCCTGGAAGGGGAGGCTCTGCTGGGCAAAAGAGCCCCCTTTGGGGCAACCTGGTCTAGTGGAAGGTGTCCCTGCCCATGGCAGGGGCTGGAACTTCCTGAGCCTTAAGGTCCTTCCAACTCAAACTATTCTGTGATTCTATGAAATCAAACGCTAATTAAAAATTCCTCCACACCATGGAGAGCTCCTGCTGCAAAACCATCTCCAGAGGAGGAACTGGCCATCCCAGGCATCACCTCTGCAGCTCCCTCCCACACCTGCTCCAGCACAGCCCTGCAAGCGCTGCTCCTGCTGGAATGAGGTGGGACAGGCTCTGGACAGACCCCACACCCAAGGACCACAGAACGCTGCAGCAGGACCAGTCATCTCCCAGTTCAGAGCCAGGACACTTTCTGGGGTTGTTAAACTGGAAGAGGCTGAGCCAGTGACGTGACCCAGGAGATGCAGAAACAAGCAGCCAAGAGGCTACACCCAGCACTCACCTGCATGTCCCCATCCCCAGCTGTCAAGGAGCCCAGCACCACCAGCCCAACACCACGGAGACTTCAGCCGAGCCCCAGCACTGGAAAGGCTGTACCAGCTTAAGCTACACTGGCTCCCACCAGCTCGACAGCATCTTTTTGAAAATCAAGACCACTTCTCTCCCCACCTGCTCTTCCCCAGCAAGCAGGGCCAGCCAGCAGGCACCACAATATCCCAATTAGTGCACACTCACTCTTCCCGCTTGCAAAGCGGCTACAGGGAACTTTGCTGGGCTACTGCTCTTTTCAACTGCAAAAGCTCCATGAAGTACAGCAAAACTGAGACACAGAGGGAGAGAAGGGACGTCAGGTTAAGTTTTCTCTCAACAGGCAAAACCTTAAATATTCAGGTCCAGTACTCCAGCGTTTGCTCAGAGAAGCAAGGCCACGGCTCAGCAGGCAGCAGCAAGCAGAGACCCCAGATTGTACCATCCAAACCAACCCAGTGAGCTCCAAACACAGCCCCTGCCCCAGTAACCCCTCAACTGATGTATGAACAGATATCACAACACTCGCACAAGTCCAAGCCCATTGCCATGTTCCAACTCGTCCTCTCTGCAACCAGGTCCTGCCAGTGCCCAGCTCAGAGCCCTGTGGGTGGAAAAAGCTGAGTATGACCACCAACCTCACTGCCCTGGAGCATCCCCTGAAGGATGCTGAACTCCAAACAGAAGTGCTCCCATGGGGCACAGATCAGACCCAGGGAATATTTATCACACCATATATATCCTTAACTGCAGCACACCCCCTCCTTCCGCCTTTCTCCTGCTGCCAAGCAGGTCAGGGCTAATCCCTCTCTTTGAAGGACGGGATGGCGCGGCGAGGGAAGGAGAGCAGGATACGGCTGCAGAGCAAGGGGAGACAACAGCAGCTCACCTGGCAGGTTGTGGCGTGGGGTCTCCGCCGGCAGCCAGCGCAGAGCTCCAGCAGGAGAGGCTGGAAGGAGGGAAGGAGCCACTGCTCATCCCACTCCTGCCACGTGCAGCAAAATCCCATAATTAATTTTTTATCACCGTCTGCAATTTGGGACGGTGCTGGCTCAGAGCAGGAGCGCGGCCTGACTGCCGGTGCCCGGCACTGCCCGGTGTTCCCACTCCCCATCACGCCCACACCCCATGACCATGGTCTGGCAATGCCAGCCCCTGCCCACACTCCCCCCAGCAGGGGCAGAGACCCCCATCCTGAGCCAGCTTTGTGCAGGGCCATACAGGAAACTGCATCACCCCCAGAGAAAGCTCCTCCACGAGATGCAGAGCCGGGAGGAAGAGCCGGTGCCCGCAGCAGGCGCAAAGCCACGAAGGGCGGCGGGCGCAGGTTCACGGATGTTATAATTAGGACCTGCCACTTCTTCAAGCCGTTGCCTTTCTGGGAAGAGCAGGAAGGGGGTGGCTGAGCTGACAAATCCATCCTCCTCTTGCCTGATGCCAAAGTTGAAACACGTGATGCTCCTTTTTGGGGAGTCGTCAGGCTCCCCTGCAGAGCAATGCTGGCCCCTGGGATGTGGGGCCAGGCCACGGCTGCACCTGAGCTTCGGTCCCCATGGGAAGATCCCCTCAACACTGCCCTGCCACCCTGGGATGCAGCTTAGCACCCCCAGCCCAGTGCCTGATGCCCTCCCCAAAAGGGGCTTTGTAACCCCCAACCTGGGGCAGCTAGAGCCGCCCATGGGCACCCTCTGCCCTGGCAGAAAGGGACCAGGCTCACCGCGGCCCCGAGCACTGCCTTTCCAGCTCGGTCAGGCCGCCCAAAATCAGCCGGGATCTTTGCACATCCCATCGGACCGTGGCTCTCGGCACCGAGAAGGCAGGTCACAAGGAAAAGGGTCCTGCCCCAACTCTCCCCCCCGCCACAGCCTTGCCTAGCACGTCCCCCTGCCCGCTGCCCTGGTGCGGATAAATGCTGCTTACGGGAAGCAAAGGGAGGGAAGGAAATGAGCTTTCTTTTGGCAGTTCTCGTGGCGTTCTCCCGGGCTCCTCGCTGCATTCAACAGATCAGCTCCGGTCCTTCCCTCCCGCCCTCCCCGGGGCAAGCGGCCAGTGCCGTGGGTTCCTCCGGTCACCTCAGCCCTGCCTCGTGCCACCCCCGGCGAGCCCCGAGCCACAGGTCACCTGCAGCGCGATGGCGATGGCAAAGGCAGTGACTCACCCGCAGCCTGTTCGTCGCAGCCGCCGCCGAAGGCAGTGGGCATCCCCCAGCGCCAGAGCAGCCCCCGGAAAATCACCCGGCTGGCAGAGCACGGCAGGCTCATCACACCGCGGGGAGGAGGAGGAGGAGGAGGCTGGCGGGGCTGCACCTGAGCAGGCGGTGGGAGAGTTCTCCGCTTTTTCCCACGGCTGCCAACTTCCCCAGCGGCTCCGACGCCTCAGATCCGCTCGCCCGGAAAGCGCCAAGGAGCGGGAGAACGCTCCCGAGAGGACACCGACCCCTGACTGGAGCGGGGCGCTGCCCGGCCCGGGGGTGCCTCCGCGGGGTCGAGGAAGGGTCTTACCCCCGCCAAGCCCTCCAGGCTGGAAGAGGCAGCGCCCTCAGCCCCTTCCGCACTCTCCTGTAGCCCCTGCCCTGCCCTGCGGCGGCTCTGCGGGCACTGCCCGCTGCGGCGAGGCGAGGGCAGACCCCACCGGCGGCTCGGCCATGGTCACGGCCACCCGCCTCGCCCGCTGCCCCAGCCCCTTCCAGCCGCCTCCGTCCAGACAAGCCCCTCAGCTCCCGTGCCGGAGCCCCCGCCGGGCGGTGAGCACCTCTGCGGACAAAGGTGGCAGGTTGGGAACAGGGGCAGGAGCGTCCCCCGTGCCCCTCGCGGCGGGGACAGCGGGGCGAGGGGGGGCAGCGCTCCGCAGCCCCCAGCGATGAATAAATAATGCGATGAGTGGGAGAGGGGAGAGCCGGGGGAAGGCTGGGGGTTCCGGGCTGCAGCCCCCGCTGTCGCAGCCTCCCCAAACCAAAAATAAGAAGGAAAGACGGAAAATTTGCCGGAGCGTGGCGGAGGAGGGGAGCGGCGAGGCGGCGGGGAAAGGGAGCGGGGGGCAGCCCAGCCCCC
>JAOXXN010000303.1:3234511-3248720 GCA_026770055.1 Myrmophylax atrothorax
CAGGCAGGAAGGCAGGAAGGCAAAAAGGCAGAAAGAAAGGCAGAAAGGAAGGCAGAAAGGATGGACGGATGGACAGAGGGATGGAGATGTAGGCTGGGGTGAACCAACAGCCCCACTTGGCTGGGGCAGACGGGGGTTCCAGAGGGTGCAGGCACACAGCAGGGTCACCCATGCCAGGGGCTGCCGTGGGTCCCTGGACGGGGTTCCTGCTGTGGCCAATGCCCCCAGACCAGCCTTGCGGGGACCCCGGGCAGGGGCTGTCACAGTGCCACCCCGGCAGTGGCAGTGCCACCCCGAGCAGTGGCAGTGTCCCAGCCCTGATCCAGCCCAGGGCTAATCCGCTTTGCCCGCGGGGACCAGATGGCCCCGCTAAGTGGGTCAGGCAGGAGAGGGACTGCAGAGCACCGGCCCCATCGCACTTCCCATCAGCTACAGAACAATCACCAAGTGAAATGAGGAGAAAGAGGGGCCTGGACATGGCACAGCTGGGGGGGACACGATTCCTGGTGCCCAGACTTGGCAGTGGGACAGGGCTCAGTGCCACTGCAGGGCATCCAGAGCATCCTGAGCTCCTGGTCTGCAGCTCCTGGGAGGAGCTTGCCCATGGCAAAGGCCAGGGGGAGGCCAACCAGCCACACAGCAGAGGTCTTTCCTGCCTGTACTGCTGCCTGTACCTCTGCCTGCACCTCTGCCTGTGGGGCTGCCCTCACCCCCTGCCCAGCCCACAGCAGGTGATTTTCCCCTCCCCAGCCTGGAAAAAGACACAGCTTTCCCACCTGCAAATCCCACCTGAATTGCTTTTTCTCATCCACTGCTGCCCAGAGCATCCAGTTGGGGCTGGGACAGTGCAAAGGTTGTACATCCCTGGTGAAATCTCCCCCTTGCTTACCCCGGAGTGGGGAAGGATGTCAGGGAGGCTGAGGGCAGCACTGCCACTGGTCCTGGGGACAAAGCAGCTTACTGACATGGGTAGAAGGGGGGTCAGCCAGGGGTGGCAAATTTTTAGCAGGTGAGGAGAGCTGAAATACCAACACAGGGTATTTTTGCCCCAAACCCTCTGTGAGACATCAGCCCCCTCCCTTCTGCTGCTCGGCCCCCAGCACATAACGGGACAGCTTTGCTGAGCCACTAAGCTCCCATTGAAGCAGCTGAGAGCAAGTGGCCAGATTTCCAGCCAGCGCATCCCTCTGGCTGCTCATCTGGCCAGGAATGTGGGGAGGAGGCCGGTGCCACCGTGGCCAGGGGGCACAGACTCTGCTCAGGCACTGACGCTGCTGTCAGCACAGATCACTCTGCCCTCGGTGAGGCCACTGTGCATCAGCCACTGTGTTTTCCCTCACTGCAGCATCACAGTGCAGAAGGAGCCTGGTCACATCCAGATCCCAAAGGGTGTTTGCAAAGGGTGGGTAAGAGATGGATCTCCAGACCAGGACACATTTACTGTGCAGAGCAATGTGGGAGCTCACCTTCCATGTCCATGTGCTGTGCCCACCCTGGCCAGGCTGGCAGTGTTGGCACCACACGCTGCAGGAGCCACTGCTGGGTGCTGGTGCTCTTCGTGCAGGTTCCACCCGGCCTCTCCCACTGCCAGGGGCTATTCCCATGGGAAGGGCTCTCAGGAAGGACTGCAAGAAAGAGGTGGGAGCAGATTTGGAGACAGGACTACTTCTGCTCCATGAGGCTCTCTCCTTAAAACGCTCCGTTTCATTGCAGGGTATCCTCCCTCTCAGCGAGCCCATCTCAACACCAGGCTGTTGGTGACATCCCTCCAGTTCCTCTTCCAGGCTGTGACTGTCCCAAGCCACTGCAGGCAGGGCTTTCTCCTCAGGTGACACTGTTGGCCATCTCCAAGCTCATGTACGTGGGGAAAAGCACCAGGACAGACAGACCAGGCTGGAGGCAGATCTGTGTGAAATACTGGCGAGTTTATTGGTTGGCACTAGATTACAGCCCACGCTCTTGGCAAACTGGCATCCATGAATATTGGTTTTGTAATTTTTTACTTGACAGCCACCCCTTGCACAGAGGAAACCCCTTCCAACAGGACCCCAACCACTCTCTGAGGGAGTGAGCATGGAGCGGGCAGAGCCCTCTGGCCTTCCTGGAGATCCTGTGGATGAAAGACCAGAATCACATAGGTATGTCCTACACCTGCCAGTCAGGGCCAAGCAGGAGAGCACCTGCGTTATCCAGAGGCTTCAACTGAGATCTGAGCCCTGAAGGAAATGGGACGTGTTCTCTACTGAATGTGTTTGACTTTGAGCAAAGGTGTCATAAAAATGAGTCAGTAAGAAAAAGTATCCACTGAAATGCTCCGTTTCCAAAGTGCCCCTGCAGTTGCAAAGCATTTCTGCAAACTATTTCACCTTAATTTGTCATAACCCTCCCATGTGAACTTCACCAGGAGATTAGAAACACCAGGTGCTGAAGTGAAGAACAGAGACCTGCAGCCAGGAAAATAAACCCAAACATATTATGAGAATTACAAGTCCAAAACCATCTTGAATTCACAGAGAATTGAGCATTCACTTATGATTAATTGTAAACACTTGAAAATCTCAGTCTTCTTTTAATTCTAATAAACTATATCAGCTTTCTTCCTCCAGACTTGCTGGCACTTCCCTGTGAAAGCCGAGTGGCAGGAGCAGCACAAGAACCTCCACGAGACATCCCAACTGACCCCAGCACATCCCAACCAACCCCAGCACATCCCAGCTGACACCACAAACCAGCTGACACCACATCCCAACCATGTCCACCACGTCACACAGAGCAGGACACCCAGGGGTCCCTCACCAGGCTCTGCAGCTCCATCAGGTCCCCACCCCAGGCCTGGACACTTGGATGACTCAGAACAGGATCTGTGAGGGGTCAGAACCTGTTCTCCCTCGGGCTGCTCACACCTGTCAGTGCCTGGGTTGGTGTCAGTCCCACCCTCAGTCACAAGGGTGAGTACAAAGGTACCAGCTCAGACATGAGGCAGAGACAGGCAAAGCCCACGGCTCTGACCGTGGAGGTTCCTTGGCTCCGAATGGAGAAGGCTCAGGTAAACACACACCCATCTCCAAGGGCTGCCAGGGAGCCCCAGGCACACAGAGCTCATGGAAAGATGGAGCAGCAAATGTAAAGTGACTGTTCCAGGTCTTGTGATATAATAAAAATTCCCACCTTGCCACCAGAAAAAAAAAAAAAAAAGGAAAAAACCCTATGGACTAGCACCAAAAAGAGATTTTATAGATCTCCTAAATACAACTTCAGTCCAGTTCAGTTTCTTTTTCATCACCTACACCTCTCTTGGTTATGTACAGACTCCTGACACTACCCCAAGTAGAGCACTACAGATCTGCCCCCACTGCAGCCCAGAGCAGCTGGGTTAGTTCATGGCAGTGTTAGGAAAGGGAGGATCCCCACCCTGTGTGTGTCAGGGGCTCGGGGACAAGCCCAGGGGTGCTCCAGCCACAGGATCACTGCGTCCCAGCAGGGGCACAGCCACCAAATGGTACTGCTGCTGAGCAGAACAGAGCCAGGGAACAGGTGCTGGGTCACCCAGTGCTGCTGAGCATCTCTGTGGGATGAAAGCTCCTCATATGGCAACCCCTCCACTGCTTGGGGCAGGTTTGGCTCAAGACACCGAGACCTCTGATCCTCCCCCAGCCGCAGGCTCAGCTCAGGAGGGTAAAACCCTCAAACCAACCCCCTCACCGACTCCCAGTGACCCTGCACAGGTCCAGCCACTGCATCAGGCTGTGTGAAAGCACAGACATATCCATTTGGGATAAAACAGCAGCTCTGAGAACAGTCAGGAAAATCTACAGCTGTTGTAACTGGGGTGCATGTTGGAGCTGAGCAGCCTCCAGGATTTCGCTCCCCGAGAGCGACCCACGTGCCATGGAATGCTGGATGTGGTGTCTGCATGGAAAAGCTGAGGCAGAGGCCCAGAGCCTGTGCTACATCCAGGAAGGGAACTGAGGATTCCTGACATTCCCTACCCACATTTTTAGCCACTGAATACTTCGTGTCCACACAAGGGAAAACGCATCACTTGCAGATTCCAACCCCTTTTCATTTTTCCCTTTACAGAGTCTGCTTTAAGGCACATTCCAGCTCCGGCTGAATGAACTGCCTCCGTACCCCATGGAGAGCAGGGAAGAGCTCACAGCATCCACCTACCAGGAACAGACAGACCTGCCAGGTGAGGGGGGCCCGACAGCCGCTGCCCCCCGAGGGCAGCCTGGGTAGCCCCCATGGGACCCACCCCACACCAGTGCCCCGAGCAGAGCTGGGCCAAAGCCAGCTGAGAACTGCTCTGAGTGATGCTCCAGGGAAGGGTTAGGCCACCAGCTCAGAACAGCACCAGCTCTAGCAAGGCTGGGAGCCCAAGACCCATCCCATGGGTTCAGCACAATCAGGGCAGTGGCCTCAGCTGTGAGACTGAGCAGAACCGGCCTGGGCTGCAGGGCCAGAGCACGGGACTGCCCTCCCTGCAGGGCCCCTGTCCCTCACACAGGCAGTGGCTGTCGGTCCCAAACCAAGTAACACAGTTTGGACAAAATCACTTCAACTTCTGGATCTTCAGCTGGACCAGCTCTTGAGAGAACCTCAGATGCTGAGGAAGACGGGAATGGTGGTGCAGGGAGAGCTCAAGGAGCACGGGGCTAAGGCCTGGGCTGACATCTGCAGCTCTTCAATCAAGACTATTCCTGCCCCAGAAACCATTTCCAGTTACAAGCCATAACATCAGCCCTCTGTGGTAACAGCATCAATTCATGCCACATTAAAACACTTTCTTGGCACAATTTATTTTTCTGACCCAAACAAATAAGCCATTAGCAAGTCATTAACAATATTCTACCCTAAATTGTCAGTTTAACAGCCCTGTAAAAACATTTTTAGTTTAAAAACAAAAGTGTGCATGCTGCTGATATTAAAACTGCAGTTACTCTTTCAGGAGTACCAGCTGTTTTGTTGCAAAGCATTTCCAACATACTAATCTGTACAGAAGAGACCAAGACTCCTTGAAGGCAGTAGATGGCTGTGTCAGGTGCCTCGCAGGGCACGGGGACAGCGACTGTCGGAATTTCTTGTACACTTCCAGACAGAATATTCAAGCCCTTTGAGAGTTTGGTTCAGGCTGACCAGCAAAGAGTGAGAAAGGATTGTACATTCGTCTCTAAGTTGAAGTGAGCTGAACTGGTGTAATTTAGGCTCAATTCCAGACACCCGGGTTTGAGCTACTCCTTGAATAACAGGCTGTTCCTTACACGCGGTTTTCCATGTCAGCGATCGCTGGCACTGCTTTTGGCCTTGCTACTCCACACCGATGAAAGCAGAGAGAACAAGGGAAGGAACAGAAGAGGATCTCAAAATGAACAGCTTTTTGCCAAACCAGCAAGGATACCATTCCCCCTTGTCCCAGGCTCCATGGATATTCCTATCAGATTTTCATATTGTAAGCGCTTCTCGGAAGAGAGAAAACTCCAGAACAGTGAGTGTTTATTAGAATATTTTTTGTTAAATAAAGAGCAGGAAAAAAAAAGGAAAAAAAAAAGAGTACTGCAGATTTAATTTCACATCTTGGCTCTGCTCTGACAAAGGAGAAGTTACTGAACTCAGCAACCACTTTTTGTCCCAAGCCAGGGATTAATTAATGCCCCTCCCAAAACTTGTACCTGTCCCAACCCACCCCCCAGCCCCAACCCTTCCCATTTTATTTCCCAACTAGACAACACTGTTGGCAAATCAAGACAGCATGAAACTTACAGCAATAAAACAACAAACCCCGTGTGAAGTGTGCCCTGGCACCGGGGAGCGCTCCCCGGGAATGCTGCCGGAGCAGCGGTACCTGTCACCGAGGGCACACTCCACGCACGCTCCACGTGCCACTGCAAGTGCTGCAGAGCCACAGGACAAGAGACTGACACCTGAATGTTTCCCCCAGCACTTCTCTCCAGGACACACGTGGTTATCTGACCAGCAACACTCGGTGAGCACGATCGGGTGCTCAGCACAGATTCCGAGTCTCCAGTTCAGCACGGCGTAAGGCATGTGGACAAGAGAGACACGAGCAGAGCAGCAGGGGCAGCACTGGTGAGCCACGCTCAGTCTGTCTGTCTGTCTGTCTGTCTGACCGCTCCGCAGCCCCGGCTCCCACCGCACACGGCGCAATCCGGTTCTGCCGTGGCGCTGCTGAGGCCGTTTGGTTTTGGCCGAGGGTTAAAGACCAACTCCTTGTGGTTTCATTCTGATGAAAATGCAGAAACATTGGCAGAAGCTGTCGGAGAAGCCATGGAGCCACGGGGATGTCTGCAGGTGATCCGAACTCTGCCCTCAACTTCAAGTGTCACTGCACTAAATCGGGAGATACTGGATGGGGAGTAAACTGGCCCAGCCACTAGCACTGTCACAGAATGTGTTTTTAAAAAACAGAACAAAAGGCAAACAGATTAATTATGAACCCTTCTTTTCAGAAGCAGACCAGGATTAAAAAAATTCCTGCAAAATTAAAATGTTAGATCCTCCATCTAAAAAAAAGTTTATACAGACGTGCTGCAAGTGACCCCCACGGGTCTGAGCAGCACTTTACAGTACAGACTAAGACTTGAAGAGTTGATCTCACATTGAAGTCTTTTAATTACAAAAAAAAAAAAAAAAGTGGCTCTGGCTGGGGTGACACAAAGGGGACACTTGGGACACTTCAGAGCACAAGGCAGAGGCGGGGCTGGCAGCCTCCAGGAGTGGAGTACCGGGAGAGGGGCACTTCATGCACAAAATGTATTTTACAAAATACAGATCCAAAAAAGCAAAAAAAGCCAACGAAAAAAATCCCACCTTGCACTAAATCGCAGCACTCTGAACACTTGCTCTGCCCCAGGCAGCTGCCCATGCCTGGTGTGAGGGAGGAGGCATGGAAACGGGGAGGGGAGGGGGATCCAGGTCTCAGTCCGGGTTTGGAAATGGCTCTCGAGGGACGTCGTCAGTCATCTGATGTCGGACACGGAGCTCTCGGAGTACGGCGTGGTCATGACCGGGGTGCCGTTGTTGGCCAGACAGCCTTGCCTCAAGGTTTCAAAATATGAGGCCTGCACTGGTTTATGATATTGCAGAACTTTTATGGCATCTTCTATCTTAAACCATTCCCTTTTCCTTCCTGCAGGCAAAGAGAGAAATCAGTGGGTGGAACAGAACGACACTGTCCTTTCCAGTCTGAACGTCCCTGCTCCTGAGCCGTCACTCTCTGTCACAGGCACCAAGGCTGCAGGAGTCACTTCCCTGTGAGCAAACTGGCAGCACAAAGACACTGGGGAATTTTCTCCTTGGATTCTCGGATCTCGAGGGCCTTCAACCCCAGGACAAGTGTTTGTTTATGGCAGTATAAGCCCTGCCTTGCATTTCCTAATTTAAAAATCCCCCACATTTATTTTGCTATTTCTGCAATTCCTATTCAAGTCAGACACTCATTTGAAGACAATCCATGACACATACCAACCACTACCCCATTTCTATCAATTTGGAAGTAAACTTCAATTTCCTGTGGATAACTCTCTTCCCACAAATCCCTTCCATGCACAGCATAAGGGGAGTCACATTGCAGGTGCTGCAGTGCAATCCCTCCTGGGAATCTGATTTAAATGCAAAGATTTCAAAGATAACAGGGAATGATTAAGCCACACTGCACACATATATTTCCTCTATTCTCAGACAGGACAGCTCTTCATGCTCTTTGCTTTGTACCTTCCAGTCCAAGAATTAAACACAAATTTCTGCAGAGACAGCTGGACAGTTATTTGGCTTCTCTTGGGCCACAGAGTGACAAAAGCATCAATTTGACCACAATTTTTTTCCCCAAGTGACCAAAGGACACTCAACTGGTACCCTTCCTGCCCACTGTCACAGGGATTCCAGGTCCCAGAGGGACGCTGAGCTGATATGGTTTGTCTGCATCAGTTAATTAATGGCAGCAAGCACAAAGCTTACCAATATTGACAGAGTCCTCCCAGTCCTCCAACACTTCGGTGACAATAAGTACGTAAACATAAGTCCTGTGCTTCCTGTCCCGGTTCTGGAAGGCAAAGGGAACAGAGACAACAAAGCCTTTGAGGCAGGAGGGCAGGGGGGGACTGCAAACTGCCCACCACAACCCTGAGCACCTCGGGTGCAGGTCCTCCCACACGACAGCTTGTTCTTAGCCACTGAAAACTGCTGTGTTTTAACTGAGGGGTCTGAAAACATTAATAGGGACTCAAGCCCTAAAGTGTAGCTCCTGATCTGTGAAGTGGTTGGTGGACTGATGTGCTTACAAATCAGTTCCTCAGCTGGGAAAAAACCACCAGGAAGATTTGTATGTATTTCACACAACTCTGAAAGTGCAGAGTCCGTGACAGAAGGAGGGTGACAAGAGCTGTGTCTGCTGACTGTGCCCCTGCCCAGCACCCCCAGGAGTGGCTGTGCACAGCACCACACTCTGCATGGCCCTGCTGGGTGCTGGGGGTGCTCCCTGGCTGGGGGTGGCCTTTGGCAGCAAGACAGGTGCAAAGGCACTGAGAATATTCACTGTTACACCAGTTACCACCAGTGATTTCAGCTGCAGTGCCCATTGCAATGACCAGAATTGCTGAACATATCAGTGCCAGTTTTTATTTACAGGGACTTGGAAGTTTTCCCCCAGACAAGCACAGCTCACTTCACTGCAGAGCCCTTGTTACTCCAAGACAATTTCTTGCAACAAAATTTCACAGCATCAATGTCTGAAACTTACCTCAAAAATTCCCACTAATCTTCCTAACGTCCCTTTCACTCCAGCCTAGGGGAAGTTCAAAGAGAAAAGAAACATGCTTTAACAAGAGCTCAGGACGTGTTTCCTACTTGCTGTGCAGGACCAGTTCCTCAGGACAGGAAGCAAACGCTCTAAAATTCTGCTAATCTTAAGCCAACTCAGTCACGAGACAAGCAACAGAAATGTATCCCGAGTTCTAACCACCCATGCATTCCTATGATTTTTTATCTTGTTTTCCTGTATCCAAACAACTTTGAATTCAATCCAGAGAAAGAAGAAATATTTGAGGAGTTACTCCTTTCATATCAACACACTCCTCGTGACCAGAATCTCCTCTGCAGGTTGTTACAGCCTGAGCACAGGGACACTGGCTTGGGGTTTAGCAGTTTTACCCCTTCATAATTATAGTTTAAGAAAATAACTTTAAAGTATGTGTAAGACATCCATTTACACCCTCAGAGCAATGTGGCAGCTCCCAGGTATTTCAGGGATGTTGTTGTGACGGTTTAGTGAACTCTCAAGCCTGACTAGAAATAAATTTATCTCCAGGCAACCAGCAAGCCTGGAAACTAAGGATGAATCCTGCCCAACCAGCCTCCCAGGCAGTTTATCCCCAGCTCTAGAGCTGTTCCTGAAGAAGCAGAGGCAGGTGAGGAGCCCTTCCTTCTGTGCTGGTAAAGGGAGGGGATGGAAATAGTACAGTCTGCAAACCAGGATCCTCCTCCTCTGTCCTGCCTGGTGTCATTCACCCAAAAAGGCACAAAAAATGATGCCAAGACAAACATGTGCTGTATGGAAATCATGTTGAATTATCATCAGACAACTCGAAAAAGCGCCAAGGTTTGTTCCATGTATGAACTTATCACACATGGTTTAAATGGCGACAAAATTAATTATTTGATTCAAATAAACATTGGGCTGATTTTATAGAGTGAGGCCCAACCAAAGCCTGCAAAACACATCAGCCACTGCTCCCGGGGTCAGTGCCCATCTCAGCCTTTTTTCCTTATACAGAGGATTTTAAAGAAACCAATAGGAGAGTGTCTGTACAATGGAACAAACAGGCATGCAAGTCTCACGTAAGTTTCTACCACAAAAGTTGCCCAAGACACCTGAGAAAATAATCTGTAGCTGCTCTCACTAACAAAGCAAACTTGGTAACAAGCAACAGAGCTGCCAGGCTGCTCCTTGCACAAAAGCCACATCTCCTCCTTTCCTACGGGCCAATAGCATC
Source organism: Myrmophylax atrothorax (assembly GCA_026770055.1). Classification (NCBI taxonomy): domain Eukaryota; kingdom Metazoa; phylum Chordata; class Aves; order Passeriformes; family Thamnophilidae; genus Myrmophylax; species Myrmophylax atrothorax. Next base: position 3,244,519 of record JAOXXN010000303.1, read on the forward strand.
TTCTTGGAGAGTTAAAGCACAGTCACGGGCTCATCCAGGACTGCAGCAGGGTCTAAATCTTAATTTGCAGCAGATGACTCAGGAATTGTCTCTTTGACACTAAATGGATTGAGAATTCTCCTCCCTCCTGGGCCACTACAGTGAGTGGGGCAGAGGCAGCACAGCTGACCCGGGCACTGGCAGTGCTGCACATGCAGCCCATGCTGCAAACCCTCAGAGTACAGGGAGGATCCCAGGAGGGCACTACTGAACCCACCAACAGAGGCAGGAGAGCACCAGCACCAACTGTTCCATCTGCAGGAGTGGGAACAAAGCAAGGCAATCACACAACAGGATTCCCCGGGAAGAGGCACACTCGGGCACAGCAGAGGACACACAGAGCTTTTTCCCTGCTCTGCTGATCCAAATCAGTGTCCAGTGGCTGGGGGAGTCCTTGCTGGAGGAAAAGGCAGCTCTGGCAAGGGCCCATCAGCCACAGCCAGAGCCCAGCCAGCTGTCTGAGCAGCACACACTTCAAACCACTGCTGCACCCACAGGGGTGGGCTGGGCACTGAGGACACGGAGCAAAAATCCAGAGGAAATGAAGCTTTACTAGTTTTGCTGCTCATGGAACAACTTGTTTTAATAAAGAAAAATTACTGAAGACATCCAAGAAGAGCAGGTTCAGGTTTCAAAGCTGAAAATAAGTTGGGGTCAGATGCAAAAAGCAGCCTGCAGCAACACCATCTGTTCCTCGGGACAGCTTTTATTTCCTTCCATCTGAGCTAAGGAAAATGTGGGTTGGAATTTCAGCTATTTCACTTTGCTCTATTAGGCTCAAAGCCTGCATCTACTACAGATTACTGCTGGGCAAGAAGACTGTGGTGGAACACCCAAATCTTTGCTCTCAGACCTGCAGTACCGAGGGTGGAAATCCCACCCACGAGGACTGTGGGCTCAGACACGTCCAGAGCACGCCGATTGCAGCCCTGCTGGGCACACTGTGCTGTCACTGCTGTGTCCCAGAGAGGGACAGACTCATTCATCTCATTCTGTACTGCATGACACCAGTATTTGCTGCTACACTTGTGAAACAGAAATGGAACACCATGACAGAGTGAAGAACGTTCAGACACAGCACTCTCTGTATGAAGTTTGAGTACCCAGGGGAAGGGACAGTGACTGTGGGCCACCACTTCAGCTGGGGATGACTAACTCTAGGAGGAGTTCAAGGCCTCCATCTCATCATTCATCCACATTTTCTAAGTATTTAAAAGTCAGGATGTGAACAATGTTTTAAGTGAAACATAAATGGGTTTCACAGATGGCTGTGCAGGCTTTTTTCAAAGTCACTCTGTAGAAAGTTTAATTTGAAGCATCTCTTTCTAAACCATGTTCTTCACCAGTTGCTCACACCCATAAAACCCTCTTGTTCCTAAGCAAAAAAATACACTCTATGAGCACCAACACCTGTTTGGAAAGGGCACCCATTTTCTAAAGGTGAACCTCAGAACACACCTGGCGTTCCCAGCTCTAGAGGACTCATCACAGAATTTCTCAACAATCGGTCAGAAATAAGAGGTTTTATTCTGAAAAGGGTGCTCTGACCCAGAGCTGGCATGTTGTCTACTGCCACTCTGCCACAAACAATGCCCAAGAACTGCAGTCACTTCCAATTTCGTGCAGACAACAGTGAGCATGACAAGTGTTGGTACCTGTCTGCTTGAATACTTGTGCTGGTACAGATTAATGTAGATAAGGACTATCTCAAACTAGGACAAGGACTTGAACTCAAACTGGGACAGACTGATTACAGCCTTCACTCAGAATCAACATCTCTTTTTCGGAACAGTCTTCTAAAATTTGGAATATGGGAAAGGGGGAAAAGCTGGATGTTTTCAGATGACAATTATTCCAGTAATAACACAGATAAACTCAAACACATACAGGGTAAAATTAAAACAGTGAATGGCAAAGTTAAAAATCTGCACATGTGACAGGCCAGTCCCTGCAGGTCCCCCAGGGAGCCCCTGTGGTGACAGCTCTGTGGCAGCTGCCACAGCACCCAGAGCGAGCCAGGTGTGCCCAGGTGATCCACACGTGCCCAGGTGAGCTGTGGGTGTGCCCAGGTGAGCCATGGGTGTCCAGGTGAGCTGTCGGTGTGCCCAGGTGATCTACATGTGCCCAGGTGAGCCATGTGTGCCCAGGTGAGCGGTGGGTGTGCCCAGGGGAGCTGTGGGTGTGCCCAGGTGAGCCATGTGTGCCCAGGTGAGCCATGTGTGCCCAGGTGAGCTGTGGGTGTGCCCAGGGGAGCTGTGGGTGTGCCCAGGTGAGCCACGTGTGCCCAGGTGATCCATGGGTGTGCCCACATGAGCCGTGGGTGCTGCTGGCGCTCCGAGCTCCCGCCATTCCTGTGTGGAGCAGCCGGGCACAGGTTCCTCGCTGGGCACAGCTCACCCTGCCAGGCTCGACTTACAGCCCCAGCCGGCACCAGGCCACGTGAGCATGGAACACCAGCCCAGGGAGCAGGATTATCCCAGCCAGCCCAAACCAGTTCCTGCGCTGCCCAGCCCTGCCAGGGCTCCCTTCCAGCCAGGGCTGGCATGGAAAGACTGTGTGCCTCCCACAGCACTGCTGCCCGGCCAGGGAGTGTCCATACACACTTATTTAAGGGCTGGGAGGTGAAGCCACGTACCTCCTGAATGAACCCTGCACTTCTGTATCAAATCACTTCCTTACTAACAATGCTCAGGCTGTAAAGCAGAAGTCTGCAGCTAAAAATATTCCTATTGTTCTGGTTACACTTGCTTTGGCTTGTAATGTAGTTGAAAGGTTGCCCAGCTACCAGAAAAGCAGGAGCTCTGTCACAAGCTGGAAACAAAATTTGCAAGCAGCAATCCCCAGTACTAGAGGGACCTAAAGACACTTAAAAAATACACTTCAACTGTATCATCTTTTGTACCTTTCTGATAAACTGCTAGGTTATAAAAACATCCAAAGAGAAACACGTAGCTCAGGAACTGCCACATCTCATCTGAGTCAAACAGCCCAAATATACAGGACTTTGTCAGACAGAAGCAAGGACTTCCAAATACGTCAGACAGAAACCTGCATACACCAGCCAGCAACTACAGGAGAAGCTTCATCCCAAGTCCCATCAATTAGCTCTGGATTTTTGTTCTGCACAGAGCACAAAGATTTATAACCCTCTCAAAAGCATTTTTAATCCTGCCTTATGTAACCATGAACCTACTTGGTCATCCATCTATAATCATTTACTTGTTTATGAATGCAAGCATCTCTCCAATTTGTTGATAGTCAGAAGCAAATTCTAAAGACATGTTTTACATACAATGCAGTCAACTGCCATCTGCTGCCTTTACATTTCTGATGAAGAAAAAAAACTGCTCTTCCAGCTTTAAAAGAAAAGTATGTCTTCTCCATATAGCCCATCGGTCTGTGTTTGATCTACTGTTTGATCTCCTTCCCAAAACAGCTTTAAGTGAAAAACCAAGCCAACCAACCCATGTACACTTTAGGAATTGTAACTTAAAGCCAATTTTACTTAAGCACATAAACATGACAATCTGTTCTAGACCAAAATGCACCAAGGTCCCTGCATTTCGAGTGTCTTTAGAGCCTCATAAGGGCTTTTTCCTACCTCCTATCCAGGTACCAGACAAAGTACTCCACAAAGCACAGCTGAATTTTGAAGTTCTTCTAAGAAACTGTTCTTCATACAGAGAAAACACAGCAGAGAATATCTTCATATGCATTGAAGTGCCTTGAGCTGAATGTTACCTATTTTCAGTTAAAGGTATTAGGCAAGGACAAGTTCATTCCAGCTGAGAGGTTTAATTACATTCCCAAGCACTCTTTATTTAGGACTCCAGATTCCTCCCCCGTGTGATGGGGATACCACCAGTGACCCCGTGTCCCTCTCCACCTCCAGGAAAACAGGCAGGAGTGAGGCAGCAAACCCGCCCCGTGCAGGGTCAGGCTCCGGGGTCAGACACTCACCTCCTCGCACACCTCGCGCACGGCGGCCACGCCGGGCTCCTCCTCGGGCTCCATGCCCCCCCCGGGCACGATCCATCGGTCGGGGTGGCGGCTGCTGCTCACCAGCAGCACCTGCGGGGCAGAGCACAGGTGAGGGCACAGGGCACAGGGGAGGGCACAGGGAAGGGCACAGGGCACAGGGGAGGGCACAGGGCACAGGGGAG
>JAOXXN010000303.1:3248820-3259820 GCA_026770055.1 Myrmophylax atrothorax
CCAGTGCTCTGCTTTATCCCCAGCCCCAGCCAGCCAGTCGTGCAAACTCCAAGAGCAGGGACACTGAGCTGCTCCCACACTCCACAGTGCTTCACTCCCTGCTCTGCACAGCAAACCTTGGACACGGCATCTCCTGCTCCCAGTGAGAGTTCAGGGCATCACCTGCTCCCAGTGAGACTTCACTGAGGTGCTCGGGCACTGCCGAGCCCTGACGGCTCAGGACACACCTCCTGCCACAGCAGAAACACACAGAGGCTGCTCAGCACTTCCACGCTCTGCAGAAGGACCTTGATGGAACTGTCCTGGTACCTCTGGCCTTGCCTGTCCCTGCACTTGTCACCAACAGCACGTACATGTCAGGGAACTCTCACTGCAGTATTTATGTGCAATTGTCTGAGCAGACTCTCAGCCCCCTGTTTGCTGCTTCTTTTGCAGTAGGCACCCAGGAATTCAGCTCTGCAGTCAGCACTTGGGTGCTTTGGGTTTAGAGGAGGTCGTTCAATGAGATATAAGCAAAATAAAAGCCCGTACTAAAAACCACTTAAAACCCCCTGGGAAAGGGCTGTGCAGAAGGACAGACTTTTGTGAATGAGAAAAATGGTTCAACCCTCTTCCCAGGATTTGCCATCCTCATGCTTTGTGGCAGTTTTTCCTGAACCACATTTATTCCAGTGCAATTCTGCTCTGTACAAATTCAGGTTCTGATTTGCCACCTTCCAGCAACACAAACCCTGACTGGTGCTCTCAACTGGCTACAGATTGTCCCAAAGAACAGCAAGACACTGAGCTTATTAAATTTACTTGCAGTACATCTATGAGCAAAGATGGAAACTAAAACCAAAACTAATACTGTTGCCCAGCTCTCTAAACAAAGCTCGTTCATTAGAGTCTTCCTGCTGTACTTCATCATTTCACTGGCACAAAGCTTGGAGCCAAAGCGACTTGCTCCAGAAATTTTCCAGCATACCAGTCCAATTAGGTTCCAGGCCAGCTGTAATAGTGTCAGACATTTCAGAGTTACACTGTGGAGACACTGAAATCCCAGGCTTTACTGGGGAAACTGTGATTTGCCAGTGGGATATGAAAAGATTTGCACTAACTATCAAGAGAAATCTACCTACAGAATTTAAAATTAAACTTCTGAAACAAAAACAAGCGCAAGATTTCCAGGATTTCCCAGTTCTTTTATCTTGAAAAGTCTCATCTGCCAACTGACCACCCTGCAAAGTGATTTTTCATTTTCCAGGGCCACCCATCCCCGCTGCCTCAGCACCGGGAAAAGAGGAGGGTCAACGCACCTGAACACCAGGGTGAGGGGACAGGGCCAGCTGTGAGGGGCAAAACCCCAGCCCTCTAAGGAGGAGCAGCAGAGCTTACAGCAGAAAACTGCAGAGTCACAGCAACACTGTGGCACCTGCTGGGCCAGCCTCTTCCAAGTCTGGATCTGACCTCAGTGCTCTCAAGTGCCTCACTCCTGTTACCATCAGTTTTCTGTGGATCCCACCAATAGTAAGGCCTCAAGGCCTCCCCTTCCTGCTTCAGCCAAACCCACCTCTCAACCCTGTAACACAGGAAGCGGCACCACTGACCAAACCACCCCCCCTGCAGCCCTGAGCACTCCATGGGGGGAAACTCACACTGCAAACCTCAGCCCCACACGCTGAGCAGGATGGGCCCTGCCTGCCCCATCATCCTCCGGCCAAGGCTGTGCCAGAACAGTGTTCTACTTCATAGTGACATCCCCACTGCTCGGCCCTCTCCAAGAGGAAGGCAGAATTCCTTTCCCCAGGCATCCAGTCCATGCAAACGCCATCAGTCAGCCATGCCTAAATAGGGAATGTGAACTCCATTCATGCTGAGAGCCCTCGAGGCTCGGGACAGCAGCCAGGCCAGGCCAGCACTGCAGGGCCACCCCCAGCCACCTCTGGTTTGCCACCGAACCCCTTCCGAGTTCAGTCCTTGATTTCCATTCATCCCCAGTGCTGTCCACAGCACAGCCTGGACTCCCATTCCCAGGTCAGCTGGTGATTCTGAGGACAAAGGTGAGTGAGAAGGAACAGCCATTCCAAGTGCACTGTTTGCTGCCAGGTAGGGAAGCCCCAGCTCTGCTGCTTCCGACTGCAATTCAGAGCTCCAGCTCACAGGGAAAATAAGATTAAAAGAAGCTGCAGAACCACATCTTTGAAACTCACACAGCACGTTTCATGCCCCTGAACCACTGCCACCTTCCAGTCTGAGAACAAGGCTCTGCTACGGAACCTGGACACGGAGTGCTCCAGGAAACCTGCCTGGGCTGAGACAATGCCTCAGCAACACACCAGGAGGAACTTTTGGGTGTAAACAACTGTTTGAAGCAAAGTAAATTAACTTCAGCTGCTCTGGCAGTTGAGCATTTCCTGAATAGAATTAATATGAACAACCCTCCCTGGGAAGGAAAACCCTGTCATTCTCACACTTTTATGTAATCAGACTATTTCCTGTTTAATAAAAAGGAAATCCCATCAGGAGAGAGCAGGAACCAGCCCTACAAGGTCATTCTTTTAGAACAACTTCAAACAGGGTATTGCTACCAATGAGCTCTCCCAAGACAAAGGGGCCAAGTTCCAAAAGAGGGGGAGACACTGCTGTGCTGGAAAACCTTCCCACACCAGTCCTGTGTCCTGATGCATGCAATGCACTCACAGGGATCAAGGGAAAGGTTGCTACAATCCGAATCCCAGAATGGATTGTGTTGGAAGGGACCTTAAAGGCCGTCTCATCCCACCCCTGCCATGGGCAGGGACACCTTCCAGCAGGCCAGCCCAGGGGACAGTTGGTTTTTTTGCTCATTAACTTCTTCGTAACATAAAAGCTTTCATTTGAATACATTCTAAAGAACTTAATTTAATCTAAATAGTCACCAAAAATACACCAAAAATTACTTATTTTTATTTCTTTAAATCAGGCCAGAACCCACAGGAAGGTTGGACGTTCCACTTTATTATTGCCAGGCAACTGTGTTTAAGATGGCTACTGAGACTCTTGGCCTACCAGGGGTTCTGGAGTTGGATTTTGGAGCCAAGTCTCGGAGACTTGTTGAAAAACCATTTGCAGGTACCATGTCACATGGCCAAGCTCTGTTTTCCAGGCTTTGAATGACAATTATGTCATTTCAAAGCAGGGAAATGAGCAACACCAGCCTCTCTGGCTGGCAGGAGGTGGCCCTGCTGTGGCTCTCACACACAAACCCCCACACAAGAGAAAGATTGGAAAAATAAGCCAAGTCTGAAGTGTCAGCAGGGGCTGAGCCCAGAGCGGGGCTGCAGCCTCATGGCAAGAACCTTCAAAGCTGCACACAACAAACAAATCCAAACAAACCTGAGAGGAACAACTCTGCCTGGAGGAGATGGAAAACACACCAAGACATTTAAGGCTGCCTGGATTGCCACACGAAGCAAGGAGCTCCATGGGAAATGGGGAAAAGAGTTTGTCCCCTGGATTGGCATCCCCAACATGTGATGCTGACCTTAAAACAACCTATCACACACAAACCTGTTGTATCCACATGGAGGGGTTTTCTGGTTTTTTCCCCAGGAATAATGGGGCTCTGTGAAGCAAAAACCAGGCAACCAGAATCAGGCAGAGATTTGACTCTCTGTTAGCAAAACAGAGATAGAGGCATTCCCAGATTCTCTCATGCCATGATGGATTTTAACAACCACCCCCCCCATAAATAAAACAAGACTGGCTACCCTGTAAGGAACGTGATTCCTCGAAAGAGGCTCTGCAGCAGCATTTCAGCAGACTAAAAGGGCCATAGCCTGCTAGAAGCTGGGCCCCAGCATGAGTAGAAAATGAGCTGAGAACCTTCCAGACTTCCAGGAAAAGCCAGTGCTGCCCACCCGTGCCAGCCCAGGCCCGGCGAGCTGGCAAGGGAGCAGCAGGCGAGATGTTCAGCCCGGGGTTTGTCCCAGCACCTCCTGGTGCCAACCCACAGCTCTGGCTCCTGACACTCCCCGTGCTGCCTTTCAGGCTTTCCCACAATACAGCCATGCTTTCTATCAATATTGCCATGCTTTCTCTCAATACTGCCGTGCTTTCTCTCAATATTGCTGTGCTTTCTCTCAATATTGCTGTGCTTTCTCTCAACACTGAGCTGTAAACCATGTTGTTTGCACAGGGACTAAAGCAAAAAGCCTCCCAACATTTGAAGTCATTTCCCAGTTCAGCATCCCCCCTGAGAGCACAGAGAGCAGGGGACGCTGCGGCAGAGGCTGCAGGAGCTGCAGGAGAAGATGGCTGACTGGGAGGGAGCTCTGCCTGCACAGGCTGCCTTTGTTTGAAACTTCAGTTCAGCACGAGTCTCCTCTCAGAGCTGAGCTGTGGGAGCACCGCTCGCTGTGCCCCGTGGCCAGGCAGATCCCAGCGCCATGCCCAGCATAACAAACACCTTGGATGCTTTACTCAAAATTAACAAACATTCTCCCAGTCCCCAGACATTATTACTGCACTTAATGCTTTTCTATCTGACGAAAGTGGACCTCTATTAACCCTGTCAAACCCCCCTTAAGCCTGCGAGGAGCACAGGCTGACAAACGGAGCTCTGGAGGAGCAGGAGGGGAGGAGGGCCACTGGTGTCAGCAAAGCTGTGCGAAATCCACCTCCTATCGCCAGCAGAAACAGCCCCGACTGCACTCCAACAATCACACGTTTTGCCAAACTGCCAAGGCAGGACGGTCCCAGGGCACACGCCAAGGCTCCTGGGAGGGCTCTCCCACCCTCCTGCTATTCTGGGCACATTCCAGAGCTCACACATGGTGGGAGTGAGCACAGCCTGTGGTCAGAAGGGTTACACCGGCCCTGCACCTGGCAGTGTCAGGAGCTGGGAGCAGAACACACCCCCTCAACAGCCAGAGAAACCCCTCTCCTGACCACAGCAGCCTGTCCTCACAGGAGCATTCCCATCCCTCAAGAGGATGTGTTTCCATACACAAGTGCTATTTCCACACACACACACCAGCACCAGGCTCTGTGGGATAACGGGATTTACCCTGCAGTGTGGTACCCAGGAACAGAGGTGGGAAATCCACGGCAGGAAGTGCGAAAGGGAAGGTGTTCACACTGCAGAACCTGACAAAAGTAAAGCACAAGTCTTGGAACAGGAGCAGGAGGTGAACTGGAAGAAGTTCAAGTCGTTTCAAGCATTTGGATCGCACCTACAGTCCTATAACCACAGAGGAAAAAATAAAGAGGATTCTGTTGGTTTTTAGGCTGCTGCTTAGAATAACAATAATAAATCACCAGGGATGGTGCTGCTGCTCTGGCTTCGGAACACCGCGGGTCGTGTTACTGCTCCTACAGAGCCACTGCCTGCTCCTACCAGGGAGGAACAGTCCCAAGTGCTCCCCCTCCAGCAAAACCACGGGTCAGATAACCACAGCAATTATCTGCACCATCCCTTCCCCAGCAGGCCGGGCCCAGAGCAGCTGAACCACCAGCACAGCAGCCACTGCTCTCAGGGGCCAGGGCTGATAAGGGGCACTCCCAGAGAGACCCCACAGCCCCAGAGCCCATTTCTGCTGCCAAAACCAGTCTGGTGACCACTCAGTCCTTACACAATATGTCCAGGCGCGCCTCTTCCAGGAGGAATGCTACTTGTAACTGCCTTCTTGAAAAAATGAGGGGGGAAAAGGCAACAAAGGGGTATTTGGGCCTTTTGCAGAGCTCAGGTGACTCTGGCTGTGCCCACACACTGCTCTGGTCAACTCAAAACACAGCACACAAAACCCCACAGCCACCAAAACTCTCGGGAAGCTGCTGAGAAATTAATTCTACACACAACACCAATACATGTCACTTGCACACAGAAAAGCAACCCCCTGAGTCAGTATGAACAAAAACATCATTCAAATCATCTGAAACATCTGACAAAAACCAACCCAACAGGTAATGGTACCCTCCACATTTCAACATGAAACTTGTGAGAACAAAGAGTCAGTGTGAATTATCCACTTCCCAACAAGGGCAGCCCCAGAGACACGAATTCTAATACAAATACACACAAAATTTGAAAGATCCTTGACTGGTCTGTGCATTCAGACCTTCAGTTGGATGGAAAAACCCCCAAGTGTTTAAAGACAAGGAGTTCCTGCTTCCCAACCATTCGACGTCACATACAGCATCCCCACACGGATTTGTAAGATAGAATTGAGTTTGTTGATTTGCTCTATCCAGTTTTTGTGGGTGACCCCATGACAGAGCTATTCAAACAAAGAAAACTCTCTTATTTAAAAAAACAAATGCTAAAGTCCAAGCACATGGTCATCTTCTTTTGGTGAGAAGGGGAAGAGTTGTACCTGTCCCCACACTGCAGGAGCTTGACCAGAGGGTGCTGAGATGAACCAAGTGAGGGAGTTGGGTATGGGGGGTTTTAAAAAAAGGGCGGGAGGTACATGGAACACCCAGCGAGGAGAGAAAGGCAGGAAAAACAGCCCCAGCCTCTGGTCAGGTGGAACAGATTCCAAAGCAGTGTCTGGAGGGCACACACCGCTCTCGGGTCCTGCTTCACAGAGCCAGGGGGGAGCACACCCTCCTCTCTCCACATTCATCACTTCTCCCTGAGTTGCAGCAGAACAAAACTGACTTGATTCCTCATTTTCAAAGCTGCTTACTGAGCTTCCAAAACATGAGGCGAAAAATTAACAATTTCCATTCTTTTCTTTGGGAAAGCACAAGAGACGTGGAATTGCTTGTAAATCTGCTCAGTGACAGCTGCCTCTGTAGGAAGGAGTAACACTCTAAGATGAAAGGCAGGTCTGGCAGAGGTCTGTCCATGCTCCTGCTCTTGGGGAATGTGAGCGGAGCTGAGGGGCAGGAGCAGCACAGGCAGACCCATCTCCTGGGTAAGCTGCCCCTTGTCCTCCTGGAGATGGTAACGTGGCAGCAACAGACAGCCAGAACTTTATTTGGTTTCAGCCACAACGCTTTTATGCAGCTGATGGCAGCCCAGCCAAGCCATGGAACAGGGATCCTGAGACTGTATTCCCTGGAAAGCAGGATAATCAATCCTGTGATGCTGGGCCCCCTCACCTGCCAACAGTGAGGCACTCGGAGTGTTTGTAGCTGTTACTGGTTTGCTCTGGAGCAAAGCACGGCCCAGGAGAGCCCCGTGAGCCCCAGTACCCCGTGGTTCCAACCCCAGCCCCGCCGTGTTCCATCACAGCTGGAGCAAAACCGGCCCAGAGGGGCCAGAAGAAAAAGGTTCATTTGCATTGCAAAGCCCTCCCAGGGAGGCCGCGGGGCCGCTGCGGTGACCGCGGGGCTCGGCAGGGCACCGGCCGGGGGGGAACCCCCCTCTGTCGGCTCCTGCCAGGCCTCATTCCCTGCTCAGGAAAGATGCCCGATCCCAGATCCCGTTCTTCCCCAGGCATTTCCCCCCCAAAGCCCGGCAGGACACGCGTGGTTGAGGCGCAGCTCGCCGGTTCTCACAGTGCGGACCCAGCCCCGGTGCCCCCACCCTGCCAGACCCGGCCCGGCTGCGGCTGCTGCACAGGACACATCTCCTCGTGGGAACTGCTGATCCACACTGAAAATAGCGTGTGTGTGTAAAATAACACCCTGCCAGCAACAGCGAGAGGCAGAGACACCACAAGCAACGCCCGGAGTGACTCCAGAGGTAACAGGGGCTGGAGCTCCCTCTGCGCTCTCCTCCTCCCGCAAACACTCCAGGAGTTCCCTCCATGGGAAAAGAAGGAAACAGCAGAGTCCGGGCATTCATTCGGCTGCCAGAAGGTCCTTTGAAGTCTGTTCCCACTCTCTGAATGAATCCTGCCCAAGGAGATGGCTCCTGGGTTGGGAAACCACACACATTTTGGGGGCTGTCCACAGAGCCCAAGTAAGAAATGTATTTTTCGCTCCATTTGAGATTCATGTTGAAATGAATTCTCCCTGTGCTGTTTTTTTTAAAGGAATATGTAACAAAGGCATCTTTTCAGCCAATGCTTGGTCTTCCAAAAACGTTCCAGAGCTTCTTTCATGCCCCAAAGTAGCAGCTTCCAAATGCAATACAGAGACAATGTGCGACCTCCAGCAGCATAAGGAAAAAATAAATCACTTAAAAACTAAAAAAGAAACAAAGTATTTTTCTGTTAAGACTATTTGCAAATGTGTCACCGAACCAAGGACATGCTGCTTTAGCAATCTCCAGGGATTGCTGGGATTTCAAAGCAAAACACATCTGTGAACTGACAGTCAGGGAGCAAACACCTAAACAGAAGGAAGCACCTCCCCTGTAAGTGTAACCAGAATTTCTCTTATTTCTTCTTGTTCACTGACAAACTTGTTTAATTCCAGAACTAATTAAAGGTTCAAAACAAGACAAAACTGGGTTTTTCAAATTCATAGCAGGAAATTAAGAAGAAAGGCAAGAGCAAAGTTCTACTATTTCTTAAGCATTTAAAAGAAACAGCAACCAGAAACAGCCAGTCCCACGAAAAAAATCCTACTGAAATACAGTAAGTTTAATTTATTTATCAAAATATGGTTCTTTTCTTCTCTCTTCTTTTCAAACAGTAAGCTTTTAATAGATCTTTAATGTACATACTTTGGCTCTGGCTCTTTCTCCCCTCCCTGGAGAGACCTTTTAAATAGATCTCAATTTCCATTTAAATAGAAGCAATCAATAATAAAATATGTCAGCATAAAAAAGTATTATTCTCCAAGAGCACACCAAGAAATCTTTCACAGCCCTGTTAAACTTAAACATGTACAGGTGACACCTTGCTTGGCATCACAAAGTGTGAGCAGCAGTGAGTGCACACAAGTCGCCTTCTCTCGAAGTTTATTTAAATGCCAACAAATGAGAATTAACCTAAGAAATCATTAGGAAGAGAAATTAGTAACAATCAAGGTGTCCTGCTTGCTGATTTCAACTCCTGATCCAAGTTTGATTTAAATGGTTTCTCAGCCTCTTGGCCAAGGCCAGGCGTGGGATGTGGGAGCCGAGTCCATCCCCACGGGGCTGGATAAGAACGTTCCCAAATGTGTTTGTGCCAATCCCACTCCCTGGGCAGCCCCCACAGCAGGGCCGTGACAGGTGGGCAGAGGGGATGCAGTTCCAGCCCGGAGCTCAGGTCACAGCCCCTCCCTCTCCCCAAACGTGGCCCTCAACAGTCTGCACAGGGCTCAGGAGGCCCATGGGGAGGGAACAGAACTGCCCTCCCTGCCCCATTCCTGCCCTCCCTGCCCCATTCCTGCCCTCCCTGCCCCATTCCTGCCCTGGCTCCTCACCCAGCACACCCCACCCACAGCCCCGGCACAGCAGGCAGGGCTCCCTCCCCACGGGGTCCCACCGCCCGATGGCACCGCTGGGGACGAGGCCACACACCCGCAGTGACCACACAGCGTCCCCCAGACCCTCCCCTGCCCTGCACCCAAAACCCTCCCAGAGCCCTGGGAAGGCCCAGCTCAACAGGCACAGGGAGCCACTTCCTCAACCCCCACCTGTGAAACCAGCAATGGACTGTTCTACTCTAGATCTTACCTACAAACTACAGCCTGAAAGTGGAGCAGTTTAAATTAAAAGAGGTTTTTCTATCTACCGAAGGTTGTTGCAGACGGCAGCAGAGACAACACAGGAGCGGTTTTAAAGCTCAGCCTTGCACAGAGCTGACAGCTGAGCCTGCTCAAAGCACTCATCCCACACCAGCTGCCTCTGCTACGAGTTCACTTTCCTCCTTGGACCTTCCTGGCTCAGCACTGGGACACGCCACACGTGCTGTCCCAGCACTGGGAACACTAAACCAGTCCCTGACACACCTGAGGGCTCTGACAGCTGGGCCAGGGGAGCTGGAGGGATCAGCTCCTGAGGTGTGCCAAAATAAAACTCACAACCAAAGGCTGATTACATCAGGTACCTGTTAAAAGTACATTTCTAGCCTCAAACACACTACAATGAGACACGGCCAAGCCTCCCCCTCTTGAGAAGAACCTCCAAACTGCCTCAGCAATTGTGTGAAATGGCACGAGGAGAGTCCAACACGCTCACCCACCTGTGCTGGGCACCCCCGTGTGTCACACAACACAATTATGTTCTGCTTCACTGTTAGTTCAAAGTAGCATAAATTTCCTGAAAGTCGGAGGGAAGGACCAGCTACCCTGAAGCTGCACCAAACACTCTGTTGCCGTTCCAGACCATTTCTGCTGAAACGCTGACACTCCTCCCCACACCAGCACAGCTACAAAGGGCCTGAGCAGCCTCCCTCACGTTAAATAATAACTGGATGTATGCTAATTGCCTTTCCTCCAGTGAACTGTCTGCATTCCCTTCAGATTTCCTGTAGCTACAAATATGATAATCAGGAGAACAAAGACTTTAGCACAGCCACTCACTCGGGCACAGCAAAGGCGGTGGAGTGTGTGTGCCTGGGGAGGGAGGGAGACCTTAGTGCTCCGAACACCCCGAGCCCCCCGTTAGAAAGTATTAAGAGGGAACAGTGCAAAATGGCACAGAGGAGCGGAGTCTTCTCCGTAACTCGGCGGACAATGCGCCCCTTGGCAACGCGGCCGCCTGAAACCAACCAATCCACCTTTAATTCCACTTCCTCCCAGGCTCTCTGGACAGCAACTTCTGGCACTCCATCAGTCCCCTTTTATCCCAGTTTCTTTTTATAAATCCAAGGTCAGGTTTCCTCTCCCATCTCATGTGATGTGCTGGACTGAAGTTCTGCCAGCGAGGTCGGTCCCCGCGCTGCCAAACCCCGTCCGGCGCTGCCCAGCCTGTCCCACCGTCCCGGCATCCCTCGGCTCCAACCGGGAGGGATAACCGAAGGGGGAAGCACCAGCTCTCCCAGCGACGCTTAATTACGCCTATTAAAAACACCCCGCGCTGGGCCTGAGCCCGCCCGGCCGGCTCGGGGGTCCCGGGCCCGGCCTCGCCCCCGGCCCTCACCTCCTCCTCGCTCTCGCTGCGGAAGCACAGGCAGGCCGCCCGCTTCTTGTAGCCGTCCCCGTCGTAGGTGCGC
>JAOXXN010000303.1:3271101-3284588 GCA_026770055.1 Myrmophylax atrothorax
GATGCCCGGTCCATTGCGGGGATGGGGGTGCGGGATACCCGGTACTGTATGGAAATGGGCTGCGGGATGCCCGGTCCATTGCGGGGATGGGGGTGCGGGATACCCGGTACTGTATGGAAATGGGCTGCGGGATGCCCGGTCCCTTGCAGGGATGGGGGGAGAGCGAAGGGGTGCTGTGCAAGGACCAGGCAGTACAGCGTGGGTTTGCACCCCCCGGCAGGACACAGTGTCCCCTGATCTCTTCTGCCAGCCAGGGAGGTTGGGGGGGGACATGACCTTCACCCCCTCCATGTGTCTGATGGGGTGCTGGGGTAAGGGATGCCCCTTCTGCAGTGCTGCTGCACTCCTGGGCTTGTGCCTCAGTTTCTCCAGCTGCAAATAATGGGGGGGGACTTGTGCTGTCCCTGTCATCGCTGCCCCCCTCGCCCCATCACTGAACCCTCTCCTTTCAGTGTTGTCACCCCAGCTTTCCCCTCGCTGCCCCCTCACCTCCCTGATTTCCCTGTGCCCTCTGGCTCCAAGTCTCCTTCCCCGCCACAGACAGCTGAATTCCTGCTGTCCCTCCACCTCTCCCATTCCTGGCAGCCCTGTTCACCTTCTGTCACCAGCAGCCCCTGGTCCATCCCACCAAGGCTCTGGGCAGCATGGCGCTCTGCTCCCGACTCACTGGAAGCAGAGGGATGGCACCGCTGTGTCCTCCACCAGCCTTGTTTGCCACTTCTGGGTTTAATTGCAAACCTTGTCTTTGGATTTCTGCCTAAACCTGACTCTTGGGACTGCACAAATCCCTGCTCAGTGTCCAGGCAGCCTTGTTTACCACGGCAGGCTGAGGCAGCAGGATGAGACTGGGCAGAGCTGGGGGGCCAGTGGAACCCCCTAGCTGAGACTGAGCCCCATCTCCCTTCCCCAGGCCTGAGCACATGCAGGGGGTTGGCATTCCTGCTGCAGCCCCTCCTGGGATGCCCATCCACATTCCCCATCCGCATTCCCAGCACATCCACTGTCCCTGAGCTGGGCTGCAGGCTCCCCTGGAGAGAGACACTTGCGTTATCTGCAAATGCCAAGCATCTTTCCAGAAATCATTGCACAAGGCTCCTAAAATCCGTACAAGACTGATGGGTGCCCTGAGCAGGGTGGATTTGGGAGTGCAGTGGGAAGGGGAGGTCTCTGCAGAGCCCACACGAGCTGTGAAGCTGATCACTGCCAAGGCTTGGAGTGTCTCCCCTGGCCACTGCAGCCTGGCAGCACCCGGCCCCCGGCCCCCGGCGGGCTCCTGGTATCACTCCTGGATCACTGACCCTCCTTGCAAATGCCCTGCTTTTGGGGAGCCCACAGGCCCTGACCTGGCAGGGTCCAGCAGGTCCCCAGTCCCCAGGTCCCCCTGTCAATGCAGATGACCCCAGTGCAAACCAGGAGGCTGCCATAGGTACGTTTTGCCCAGGATTCACTGGAAAAGGGACTCATAGAAGTTTCCCACAGTTACCTGTGTGCCCCCTCCAGGGTCCTGCTGCCCTTGCAGTCACCTCGTTCACTGCTCGAGCTCCAGGTCCCAGCCAGCCCCATAGTGCTGCTCTAGCTGAAATCTCATGGAGAAGCATCCACCATACTGGAAACACCCATCCCTTCTCTCTGGCCAGGATTTGGCTGTTTGTCCCAGGGCTCCAACTCTGCTCGTGTTTCCCCTGAGGGATTTTGCCTGGGGATGCAGGAGGGACCCTGACATGAGCCTGCTTCCATGGACACAGTGCCTGGGAAGGACCCAGGCTCACCTCCCACCTGGCCTTGGGTTCAGTTTGATGATGAGGGGGCAGGACCAAGGTTCAGGCTTCTCAGGCCCAAGCCCTGGGCTCTGCTGGCATGGAGCTGCCAGAGTGAATCAGCAGCACCCACTTAACCACTTCCTCGCAGTGTCTGTCAGCTCCAGAGGGGGACCCAGTTCAGCTGTGCCACAGCCAAACCCCTCCACACCCCCTCGCTCCCTGAGTTTCGACCCTCACCAGCCCCTGGGAGCATTTTCGTGCTGCAGACTCATGGGAACACGGACCAGCCCTGTGCCAGTGGGAACCCCACAGCCACCTGGCTGGGTCAGAGCTGAGCAGCAAACCAGGCACAGCTCCTGCAGCTGCAAAGCCTCTTGCAGTCCACATCAGCGTCACCAGCTTTGCCAGGGGACCGTGCTGGGGGCACCTCGCTCCAGTGCGTGGCCACCTCAGCCCTGTGTGTGGCCACAGGGGGGGCAGCACGTGGGCACCGGTGCCGGTGGTGGCTGCGGTGCTGGGGCCGGGTGCTGCCAGCGGCAGGGCAGCCCTGGAGCGAGGTGGGAACTGCTGCTGCCGGGCTCCCCTGGGCTCCCCGGGCTGTTTCTACTCCATTTGTCTTTGCCACGAGTGGTTTCATGTGGCCACAGCAGTGGTGCATCGCAGTGGCATTTGGTGCTGCCACCCCCAACGGACACTCAAGCAGCTCCGTGCCAAGATCAGGGAGAGCAAATGACCTTTCCTGTGGCGAAAAGCCCAAAGCCCAGCCCGCTTCCTCGGATTCCCAGAGACCAGCACAGCTGCCAGCATGGCTTGCCCCTGCCCTGGATGCTCTCAGCAGCACTCACTCACCCACTGCCCTCCCAGCAATGGGGCTCACACCTGGTGTGAACCTGATGCCTGAGGACAGGATGGGGACAGGGTTGGGGACACTGGCTCACTCTGTGCTCTCCTCCCCTCCTTGCAGCACATCCACCACCCCCCTGCCTTGGCCAGGAGCTCTTTGAACCAGAGCAACCTGCGCTGGAGGCTCTGCAGCTCCTCCTGCCCCTGGTCCCCACCAGGCTCAGTCAATGTGCCCAGAGGCAGGATGCCTTCCAGATCTGAGAGAGCAACCTGGAGGCAGAGGACAGCAGGACTGGACTGTCCCACCTGCCTGGGGACAGGGCTCTACTAGCCAGGGCTGTGGCCTTAGGAGCACAGGCAGCTGCCCATGCCCATGCCCTGCCTGCAGTGTCGGCAGCACCGGCCTCTGCATTGCAGCAGCCTCCTGCCTGCACAGGGTCACTGGCTGTGGCCCGGCCCCCACAGAGGACAGAGACCCCCCTGCAGCACTAGGGCAGCCCGAACTGCCTGGAGGGTGAGATGAGCTCTGTCAGTGCTCAGTGCTGAGCAGGCTGACAGGAGAGACGGGCAGGGGGGGCAGCTGCTGCAGTAGCAGCCTGAGGGCATCCGGAGCAGGGGCAGGGACAAACTCTACTGTCACTCGATGCCAAATGCTCTGTGGCTTCTCCCCAGCAGCTCCGTGGAAATGAGGGGCTGAAGTGGAGCCCCCCAGGCTGAGAGTACCCAAGAGCAGCGCGTGGCTGGGACTGGCAGCTCTCCGTGCCATGGCTCAGCCGCCGGCTCTGCAGGCGCCAGGCATCACTGCCAGCCGCCCTGATGGGAGGTGATGGGCTGTGCCAGCAGGGCCGGGGGGCTGGCAGGGGGCTGGCAGGGGGCTGGCACGTACTTCACAGGCAGCCGAGGTGGCCCGACGTGGTGGGGACATGGGCACGTGCGTGGGCGCACGAGGATGGTCGCGCGTGGGGGTGCATGGCAGGAGAGTGGCAACAAGGAGGCAGCGTTAGCTGGGAAGTGATGCAGAGCCAAAAATAACCCCCAGGCTGCAGCTCGGACCAGGTAGTGGCTTGGAGCGGGAGCTGCAGCAGCCACGTCCGCAGTGCCCCCTGGCATCAGTGGCCGGGGGGGCAGCTGGGGCTGGCACATGTGCCCGTGGGTCCTGGGGTACACCCAGCCATGGATGTGCTCCAGCCCTGGGGTCCCATCCCGGCCCCAGACATGCTGGGTCTGTCACCCTAAGGATGCCCTTGCTGTGCCAGTGCAGCCTCTGCAAAAAACCCAGAGCCAGAGACCAGGGGCACAGGCGGAGATCCCAGTGCTGGCGCCGCACTGTGCCCACAGCTTGTGGGGGGATGGTGCACAGAGCACCCTGCGGAGCCCCTTGTGGGCTGTGCCACCAGGAGCTCTGCCACCACTGCAGGTGCACCGGGGGCTTGTGTGGGGAGGGCAGCGGCAGTGCCCTGGATGCCAGGCAGGGGCAGTGGCGGTGCCATGAGTGCCAGGCAGGGACGGTGGTGGTTGCCGTGGGGCCCAGGCAAGTGCAGTGATGGTGCCGTGGGTGCCAGTCAGGAGCAGTGGCAGCGTCGGGGGTGCCAGGCAGGAGCGGTGGTGGTGTCGTGAGTGCAAGGCAGGGACAGTGCCAGCGTTGTGGGTGCAAGGCAGGCACACTGGTGGTGCTGTGGGTGCCAGGCAGGGGCAGTGGCAGTGCTGTGGGTGCCAGGCAGGCACATTGGTGGTGCTGTGGGTGCCAGGCAGGCGTGGGCACCGTGTGCTACTGCTGTGGGGGACACTGTGGCCCCCCATCCATCTGCATCTTGGCGGTGGAGCGAGGGACAGTCACGCGTTTATTTTTAACCGTCTGGGGAGGATGGCAGGGATTGGTGCCTCCCTGGTTATATCACTAAATCCCTGCCAGGCCCTGTTAGTTCCAGCACAGCGAGCCCTGTGCTGCGCTCCAGTAACTGTTTCAGGCCCCATCCTCCTGGGGCCATGCCCTGCCCCGGCCCGTGGGTGCCTCGGTGCCAGCTGTGCGCACAGCTGGACAGTGTGGGCACCCACCAGTGCATCCCCAGCCCTGCCCTCCCACTCCATCGCCCTCTCCCAGGTGTGGGGTAAAGCATAGGCAGCCGGCTCTCCCTCTGCCCGCTCCACTGCCCCAGGGAGGGGATGGTGATGATCGCAGACACATTCTGCTCCTGCAGGCCTTTTGGGGACAGGGCAGGAGAAGGGGCTGTTTATGGCCACTTTGTCCTCATTCCAGTGGCAGATGCCATGCAGGATAGGCTCAGTGCTTTCCTGTGGGAGCACTGTCTGGATCCAGGCCAGGATGGGGGTGATGAGGATGCTCATGGCCACCACAGTCCCCCCTCCACTCCACGTGATGCCACCCCAAGCCCCCTCTCAGCTCTCAGCAAAGCAGCAAAGGGTTAAGCCATGCAGTGAGGCCACGTGACACTCCGGGGATGCCATTTTTCTGAAGATCAGGACGGATTAGGATGCAATATCAGGATGAGAATTTCTTGGGCGGTGCATCCCTCTGGCTCTGCCACAGCCCCTCCTCACCCAGCGGCTCCCAGGGACGTGCAGTGCTGAGCCAGGCCTGGGCTGGTGAGCACCCACTGTGCTGCTCCCCATGGTTCCCTCTGGGCACAGCCAGCTCCAGGGGTTTGGATGGCTCCAGGTGGGTGGTGGGCACTGTGGGAGTCTGTGGGTCCAGAGCTGGAGTGGGCACCGTCCCCATGCCCTACCCCTGCAGCTGGATGCTTGTCTGGTGGTGCTGCTGGCAGGAAGGATGGGGGTCCCCTGCTCAACCCATGACTCCCTCTCCTCTCCCCTCAGTGCATGAGGCTGGTGTTTGCCCAGGAGCCACCCAGTGCCCATTCTGACGCCCAAGACAACACCAAGGAGCCATGTCAGGTTCCTATGATGAGTCGGCAGCAGCCGCAGAGGAGACAACTGACAGCTTTTGGGAGGTGAGTCCAGGCCATCCTCTCCTCCAGCAGAAGCCCTGACACCACCGTGGCTGCACCCCAGGGTGCCCTCTGGGCTGTGGGGGACAGGCATGCCCTCCCTTCCCTGCCTGAGAGCATCCCTGCTCTGCCAGAAGTTTCAACCTCAGCTGTCCCTGAGGGGCACAGAGTGACAGAGGGGACTGGAAGGAGCTGGGTTTGAGCACTCCCAAACCAAAGCTCCCTCCCTGCACCCCAAAATTGCCTGGTACTTTCTCTATGCCCACCCCAGCCAGGCAGCCCATGCACAGCTCCCACACCCACCTGTCCCCATCCCCTTCCCAGGTGGGGAACTACAAGCGCACGGTGAAGCGGATCGACGATGGGCACCGGCTCTGCAATGACCTCATGAACTGTGTGCACGAGCGGGCCAAGATTGAGAAGTCCTATGCCCAGCAGCTCACTGACTGGTCCAAGAGGTGGAGGCAGCTCATTGAGAAAGGTACCACGGCTTCCCCAGGGAAAAGATTCCCTCTGGGATGCCTGGGTGCCCGTGCACCAACCCAACTTCACCTGGCAGAGATGGAGGGGTGTGGGCTGTGCAGTGACCCCCAGCTGTCCCCTTGGCCCCCAGGTCCCCAGTATGGAAGCCTGGAGAAGGCCTGGGCAGCCATCATGACAGAGGCAGACAAGGTGAGCGAGCTGCACCAGGAGGTGAAGAACAGCCTGCTGAACGATGACTTCGAGAAGGTCAAGAACTGGCAGAAGGACGCGTACCACAAGCAGATCATGGGGGGCTTCAAGGAGGCCAAGGAGGCTGAGGATGGCTTCCGGAAAGCCCAGAAGCCCTGGGCCAAGAAGCTCAAGGAGGTGAGAGAATCACAGCGTGACCTGGGGCATCTCCCAGCTCTGACTGCGTGCCTGGTCCAGGCTGAGAGAGACAGGTATCACCTCCCTGCAGGCAGAGGGATGGGAGGGGGGCTGTAACCGCTTCTCTGATGTTCCTTCCCTTTCCTCCCCACAGCTGGAGACAGCCAAGAAAGCCTATCACCTGGCATGCAAGGAGGAGAAGCTGGCCATGACCCGGGAAGCCAACAGCAAGGCAGATCAGTCCAACACCCCAGAGCAGCAGAAGAAGCTCCAGGACAAAGTGGAAAAGTGCAAGCAAGATGTGCAAAAGGTGCGAGTCACTGCCCTGCACTGAGCTCATGAGGCATCAGGCAGAGGAAACCAGTGGAAATGGCCACCACACCCTGCTGTCCACCATCCATTCCCATTTTCCATCTCTATGCTCTTGTAAAAGGGTGAGGACTTAGAAGCAGTGCTCAGGGGAGCATGAGCAGGACAGGCATTTATCCCCCTTTCTGTGGCAAAATCTCTCCAGCAACAAGGCTGATTTTACACACAGAGGCTCTTGTTTCAGTCTGGGCTCCCCAGCCTGGTGACCTCCAAACTAGATCTCTCAGCACCCAGAAATGGCCTCTGAGGTACAAACCAGGTCCCTCTTGCACCTTTGCAGACCCAGGAGAAGTATGAGAAGGTGCTGGACGAGCTGAACAAGTGCACCCCACAGTACATCGAGAGCATGGAGCAGGTCTTTGAGCAGTGCCAGCAGTTTGAGGAGAAGAGACTCAACTTCCTCAAGGAAATGCTCCTGGATATTAAGAGGCACCTGAACCTGGCCGAGAGCAGCAGGTTGGGAGGGGCGTTTCTGGCTCACACGATGGTCACCAAGAGGTGCCAGAGTGCCTGGAGGCTGTGTGGGACTCTGGTGCCCAGCAGTGCCTCAAAGGAGGTGACACAACCAACCCCCCACCCCCACTGACCCACATCTCTTCCTGCAGCTACGCCAACGTCTACCGGGAGCTGGAGCAGACCATCCGCCTCTCGGACGCACAGGAGGATCTGCGGTGGTTCCGCAGCACCAGTGGCCCCGGGATGCCCATGAACTGGCCCCAGTTCGAGGTGAGGGTGGGCGCCCAGCTGAGCCCTGGCAGCCCCTCGGGGCGGGTGGGCGCTCAAGGTCTGCTCTGTGCTTGCAGGAGTGGAACCCAGACCTGACACACACGATAACGCGGAAGGAGAAGCAGAAGAAGGGCGAGGGGGTGGCCCTGACCAACGCCAGCAGTGCCAGCGAGTCGGGGGCTCTGGCGGGCGAGCGCGGGAGGTGAGGGCAGCACGGAGGGGACGTGCAGTGGGACAGGCACAGCACTGCCAGTGCTTGGGGTGCAGGGTGGCCTCGGTGACAGCCACCTCCCCCTCCTCCCACACCCAGTGTGAGCAGCCACGACCGCGGGCAGACCTACAGCGCCGAGTGGTCCGATGACGAGGGCAGCAACTCCTTCAACGCCAGCGAGGCCAATGGCGGCACCAACCCCTTCGACGAGGAGGCGGCGGGGAAGGGCGTGCGGGTGCGGGCGCTGTACGACTACGACGGGCAGGAGCAGGATGAGCTCAGCTTCAAAGCAGGTACGGTCCATCGCCAGTGCGGGTCTGATGGAGCTCATCTGCTGGAGCTGTGGGTCCTGGGTCCCCCATGTTTTGGTGTGAAATCCCTCAAATAAGTTCTGAGTTAGCACAGCCCTTCAAAACATTGACCTGTCAGAAAGGAGAAAGCAGAAGCTGAGGCCAAAGGTGGGTGAGACCAGAGCCATGGTGGGACAGGGCACATGAGGTCTCATGGGTTACCCCTTGCCCTACAACCTGTTATGCTCAGGATCAGTCCTAGAAACCCCTGGCAGCTCTATCCCAGGGAGAAACGGGGGGTAAGAGAATCTCCAGCACCTGCAATGAGCTCTTCCCTTCCACCTTCCTCTCCAGGTGATGAACTAACCAAGCTTGGTGAGGAAGACGAGCAGGGATGGTGCAAAGGGCGCTTGGACAACGGGCAGTTAGGGCTGTACCCCGCCAACTACGTGGAGGCAATCTAAGTCTTGTGGTGTGCTCCTCGTCACCATCAGCAGATAAATCCACCCTCCGTTGTCTCCATCTCCACCAGCCAACCAGCCATTCTGCCGTCTGGTCCTCCACTCCTCACACTTAGAGATTCAGACATATTTTCCGACCAAGCTTTTATTTTTTTAAGAGTTGTCTCCGAAGAGTATTTTGCATAGTCGCTTTCTTCTAAGATAAGGTGAAGCGAAAGATGACGTTGTCTGTTCGTCTCCGTTAGTTGATTTTTTTTCTGAGCGAAAAGCCGATACCTCAAGATCTTAAAACCCAACCAGTGAGAGCTCCTGATTGGTTGGTTTTTAAAGATACTGAAATCATGAGCCGCCTTCTGATTGGCTGGAACTGTTCTGAAAAGCACGGCGCCGAAGCTCCTGGGACCAACCAAATTCATCCCAGAAAACTGAGAGGGATTGGAGTCTGACTCCGGGTTTTTTTTGGTGTTTCCATGTTCTCCCCAGTTCATCCTCCCACCACTCATCCTTGAGATGCCCAGGTGAGGTTGGACTAGCCCCTTTGTGGAGATTGATGGCATCTCCTCGGCTTCCTCCTCCTCGCAGCTGGGCTGTCAACACACTCGGAGTGGGCGGAGGCTCCTGAGCCGATGCCTGGCCTGAGCTGCAGGGAGCAGCACTGCCCTTTGGAGGGCACGTGTCCAGCGCACACCAGATCCAGGTGACATGGCCCTAAAAGCCAGCATTGTCTGGAAAAGGACTCACCACAGCCCAGTGCTGCTGGAAGCACCTTCTCACCCAGCCTGGGATAGTGAAGACTGGCTTGGACACTGCTGGGGATGGTCCCTTCCTGAAGAGAGGCAAGAGCAGAGGAGGATGGGGGGATGAGCATCGTCCACCAGCAGGAGCTGCAACTGGTGGAGAAGGAGGAAGAGGAGGAAGAGAAGGAGAAGGAAGAGGAGGAGAAGGAGGAGGGCTTGGTGCAGGCAGCAGACCCAGCCCCTGGCAAAGACGGGTGAAAACAAGACACACAAAGGCAGTGGAATGGCCACAGGCTTTGCCCTTTGCTTGTCCCCAAGAGGCTCTGCCCCTCCTCCCCTGGGCTGTGCCACTGGGCACGGCGTGGACGGGAGACCCCAGCACGGCCACCCCACCCCTCTGCCGCATTTGGCATCTCGAGCTCTTCCCTACACATCACCTCATTTTTTTCCATACCATCACCCTTAGCAGCATCGATGCCATCGGCTTCCTGCACGCTCCTCCCGCTCCTCTCCCGCCCCCTCCTTTGGTTCGTGAATTTTTTGGCCCCAGGGATCCAGTGTTCTCGTGGAAGCACCGTGTGCTGGGCATGGTGGGCAGGAGCCACTCAGCCCCTGCCAGGTACCAGAAAAAAAAACAAAGTCAGAAAAGACCCAACCAACCACCTGTCTCAGCAATGCACCCCGGTTTTTGTACATCGATTGTGTAATTTAAGAAGTATATATATAATATATATATATATCGTGATTGTATTTCAGTGGATACAACAACAAAAAGCAGCAAGAGAAAATAACTGAGCTCTGTCAGTTCCTTGGCTCTGGGGTCTCCTTTGCCGCCGTGTGCCTGTCCCACCTCTGTGGCAGAGGCTGGGGGGGCTGCAGACCCCCTGCAGCCCAGAGAGCTACAGTCACAGCCACCCTGAAGCTTTGGGGTACAGAGGGATCATTGCTGGGCTCCTGAGGGACAAGGGGGCTGCAGGAGGGGGGCAACAGCCACTGACTGTGGGGACTCCCATGCCACTGCCAGAGAAAGCCTTGGGAAGCCCATGGGGGCCTCGTTAGGTTTTGGGGCCATTCCCAGCCCCAGCCCCGACCCAGCATGTCCCCAAGGCTGGGAAAGCCCTGGCACAGCAGGTTGATGCCATCACCTGCCTTCCCCCACCGTGCCCAAGGACCTGGAGAGGGACGCGAGATCTGGGGCACCAGCACCCCCAGCCCATCCTCCTGGTGCCCCTGCACTGGCTGCAGGAGTGTTGGTCACACACAGCAGATCACAAGACACATTTTGCTTTTTTTCCCCCACATCTTTTGTTTTTTCATCTCATTTTCCAGAGGTCAAGGCAGTTTTCCTCCTTCCCCTCCTCCTCTCCTCCCTCCAGCCACTCTCCATCCCTGCAGCTGGGATGGGGAGCAGGACTCACACACGGAGCATGTGAGCAGCACAGGACAGAGGGAAGGACAGGAGCTGGCACAGGCAGCTGTTTTAAGGTAAAAGCAAAAGACCAAGAATCAGATGTTTTTCCTTTTAAGCTCCCACAAAGGATCCCTGGGAGCCCAGGCCACCCCTCGGCATTTGAAACTAAACCATAACTCACCGCCAACCAAAACCAAAAAGTAAATAAACAAATAAAAACCCCCTATAATATAAAAGATCAACATCTCCAGGTAATTCTGACAAGGCACAGGTGAATCACCAGCTCTCTGTTCCAGTTCAGCTTCAGTGGGTCACACTCCATATTTACTGTCCACAGGGAAACAGCAGACTGCCATCTCCTTTTTCATAAACTCCAGGCTCAGGTAGTCCAAATAAAATCCAAATCAAGGGAAAATCCCCGTACCAGGGCACAGGACCTGGGATCTTAGGAAGGCTCTGGTGGCCCCATGCCCAGGAATGGAGGACCCAGCTTAGAGAACCCCCACTGTGCACAGACCCACACCCACATTTATAGTTGGCCTCATTGCAAACCTCCTGTTTTCAGCCCCCAACCCCTGTGGAGGGGAGAAGCCAAGCATGTGCTGCAGTGGAGAGCGACAGGGGCTTGCACCTGTGCTGAGGGGATGCCCGTGGTCTCCAGGGCCACAGCTCCCATGGCAGGTGGCATCCCCAGGCAGTGCCAGGCTGGGCAGCATGGGCCCCACCATGGGCAGTGACAGGTGGTCCTGTCCCTGTGGGTGCCTCTATCCCTGTGGGTGCCCTTGTCCCTGTGGGTTCCATTGTCCCAGCTCATGCCCAGGCTTTGTCCTCCCCAAACAATGGCTGGGGCAAAGCAACCCGCTGCCAGCACCCAGGGAGGGGGCGGAGAGGAGGAGGGGGAACGAGCCCAGCTGCCTTGCCCACCCTACCCCTGGGACGCCCAGGGGAGATGAGGGCCCTGCACAGTCCTTGCCCTGCACCAGGGCATGCTGGGGGTGGTCCCTCAGCCGGGGGTGAGGGGGTCCCTGCGTCAGTGTCCAGCAGGTCCTGGCAGGGGGAGCCCCTTGCACTCCATCCGAGGTCCTTGGTGCTGGCAGAGTGTCCGTGGCTGGAAGGCAGCGGGAGGCAGAGAGGGGCCCTGTCCCTGCCGGGGCTCAGCCTGTCCCGCCGCGCTCAGACCGGGTGCACGAACTGGTACACGAGGCGCTGGGAGATGTCGGGTTTGCGGATGATCCCCTTCTTGTAGTACTGCCGGATGGAGCGGCTCAGCTTGTCGTAGTTCATGGCAGGGCGGTTCTTGCGGATGCCCCACAGACGGGCCACCTGCGCTGAGTCCTCGATCTTGAAGATGCCTGGGAGGGGAGCAGGGCAAGGGGTGTTGGGCACAGCCCAGTGCCACCCCCACGGCCCCAGAACACCCCCACCCACCGTTGTCCTTGTTGAGCCAGCGGATGAAGCGGCCGTAGTTGTGGGGCTTCAGCAACAGCTCTTTGAGGAACTGCCAGAGGTGGATGGGCTGCCCGGCACAGGAGGAGTCCACCTCACTGTCAGCCCAGCTGGAGTCACCTCCTGCCATGGGAAGGGGATGGGTGAGAGGAGGGAGGGAAAGACCTCCCTGCTGGGCACCATCCCAGGGACCAGCACAACTCGTCACCTGGAAACCCCGGCTCGGTGCCAGTGGGTCTCCAGGTACTCAGCTCAGGCAATGGGTCTGCAAGATTCACTTCCTCCTCTCCACCTTGGAGGAGGGAGAACAGCTCAGTCCTGCCCTTGCACAGCCTGCAGGGGTGCAGTGGGTGTGGGCTGGGGTCACTGGGGGTCTCATGGCCTTTTCCTCTTTGCTGCACCCTGCAGAGAGCCCTGGGGCTGCTCTGAGGCAGAGGGAGCAGAACTGCACAGATCTCAGGGCAGCAGCCACTCCAGGTAACTGCAGTTAAGCAGGGAGGGACCCCTCAAGTACCCTGGACCTGCCTGAGGCCAGTAGAGCTGAGCCCACACAGAACTCACCGCAGTATCTCACATCTCCTGGGGCAGCCTTTTCCTTCATCCAGGCAGCTGGAAGAGAGGAATGCGGGGTCAGGGGGGCATCTCCTGCTGCACAGCATCACCCACCTTCCCCAGCTCCCTCCCAGCCCCTGGCACACACCAGACTTCCAGATGTCAAGGTGGGCATGCAGGATGTCACCGCAGGCGGGCGAGCGCTGGCAGAACTGCTCCTCGGACATGGCACACAGGTCCTTTCCTGACAGCTCCTGGAAGGACCTCCCGATCTGCGGCAGCCGGTACTGGTGCTCCGTCCACAGGATCCACTTCTGCACATTCCCGGGGCTCCAGTCCATGGGGTCTGGGGGTGGAGGGTGAGCAGAGCCAGCCAGCTCCCCCCACAGCAGCCCCAGGAGCACCCCCAGCCATGCTCCCCTGACCCCACCTGGGCTACAGCCCCCCAAAGTGCCCCATGGCTTTGGCTCACCCCCCTGCCTGGGGCACCCACCTGCGGCGATGTTGAGCAGCTTGCAGGCAGTCTCGATGTCCTTGAGCACCTCACCCAGCACCATGCTCTGCACCTGCTCCAGAGAGTGCTCCTCCAGGTGCAGGGTGGCCTGCAGGTCCCCCTCTGGGCCCAGCCCCAGGCCCTGGCTGTCGATGATGGGACACTGCTCCGGCTCCTTCTGTGCCTCCTCGCGCCCGCCCTGGGCGCCGCTGGCCGAGGCTTCCCCCACGCCCTTGGTGGCCCAGGCCATGTCCTCGGGGTACAGCATGTCAAAGTAGTGCAGGCAGAAGGCGGGCATGGGCTGCTCGGGGGTGCTGGGGGGGCTGGGGCTCTCAGGGCAGCCCCAGCTCCGGGGGTCGGTGTCCCGTGGCGG
>JAOXXN010000303.1:3291537-3302769 GCA_026770055.1 Myrmophylax atrothorax
CAGCCCCACCGTGCCGGGCTGTCCCCGCCGCCTTTCGCAATCGCAGCTCACACAGCTCTTGCTTGCACATGCAAACCAGGAAAAGGAGAGATTGCAACACCTGAGGAACAACAAAAGAGGGAAATGAAGTCTGGGTTTTCTGCCCCATGTGCGCAGTTTTCGGTGCTTTTTCCTTGTCCTCCCTGTCAACCCATCGGCTCCAGTTCTGGTTCCTTCTGCCACGGCTGAAACTTCAACGCTTGGGAACATGGCTGGAGGGGAGAGATGGAGAAACGGCTCATGAATCAGTCTGGAAGAATCTCTGCCCACCTGCTTGCAGCTAATCTCTGGCTCCATCACAAGAATAATAGATAAGCAGCCATGTCACATATAATAAAACTATTGAAGGCCCTTGATGTCACTGCACAAACCACAGAGACCATGGAGCCCGACCAGTCCCCA
Organism: Myrmophylax atrothorax; assembly: GCA_026770055.1. Classification (NCBI taxonomy): domain Eukaryota; kingdom Metazoa; phylum Chordata; class Aves; order Passeriformes; family Thamnophilidae; genus Myrmophylax; species Myrmophylax atrothorax. The sequence continues at coordinate 3,291,979 of JAOXXN010000303.1, forward strand.
GACACAGCTGTGCTTCCTGGTCCCCTGCAGTGGTGGCACTTGCTCTGCTCCAGCTCCCGCGCAGCATTTGGGGACAGTGGTGGCACCTGGCAAAGCCAGGGTCCTTCCAAGAGGCCTCATCCTGCCCCCCGTGTCTGTGCCTCAGGGCTATGCTGAGTCAGGGTGAATCCCAGCTCCCAGGCTCCAGGGCAGGCATGTTTAGGCTTTTCTGCAGCTCAAGGAGACTGGAAATGGTTGAAACAGTTGAAGTATCTTTCATGCACAGCCCCACACCTTGGAGGGGACCCTGGAGGTGACAAAGGATCTGCAGTAGAGCCCAAAGTTCCCCAAGGACCAGGGAGCCAAGTGCAGGAACCCACAGGTGTGCATGGAGGGACTGTTTGTTGTGCAATGACCCCGAGCAGATCCAGCAGGGAGCGTATCCAGAGCTCCTGAACTGCTGGGATTGCTCCAGAGCAAAGACCACCTGCAGCCCCTCAGACTCCCCCTCCCCCTGGTCAGACATTCCCACTTCCTGGGCAGCCCCTGGGCACGCAGGGCCGCTCCCCTTTATTGCCCCCGTGGCTGCCCCATCTCCCAGCTGCTGCTATAAACCCGTTTACAGCCGTGTGTGTGCCCGGGGCAAACAGCTGTGCTATTGCTGCGCCCCCGCCCGTGCCCACCCCGCAGAGGGCAAGGGGCTCCCGGCCCTGCTCCGGCACTCGGTCCCACTTCTGCATCGGCTCCATTGCTCTGCTGTTCCATCCCCACTGCCTGGGCCAGTCCCTGGTGCTCCTGTGCTGCTGCAGGTGCCACTGTGGTGTCCCCTGCATTCCAGGGCAGCCCTTGAGGCTGCAGAGAGAGGGAGCTGGGAAGGCAATTCCATCCAGGAGCACAGGGGTGGGTGTCAGCTCCACACTGGTGGCACAGGGGGGCCCGTTGCCATCCCTTGGCTAAGCACAGAGGCATTGGTGCTCACCTGGCCCCATGCAAAGGCTCCTTGGTGCCCTGTGGTGGCAGGAGGTGACAGTGTTTGGCTCTGGGGTGTCACAGTTCTACTTCTGCAGCCTGGCTGTACCTGGAGGGTGGCTGAGGAAGGACAAGCTGGTGGGGGCTGAAGACACCAAGGGGATGCCAGTATGGTTCTGAGCCCAGGCCTGGGACCACCAGGTCCCTCCCCAGACCCCTACCCTGCTGGTACCCCTGGGCTGGGTCCCCAGCCGGGCCCGGTGCTGCCAGTGCAAACCCCTGGTGACGCAGGGAGGTCACAGGTGCCAGGCCGGGCAGGGAGCAGCAGATCCACCACCGTGTTTGCTGTTCCCTGCCCAAAGCCCTGCTCTTTTCTTCCTCCAGTTGCATTAAACTCCTGCTTTTGTCTCTTGGGATTAAAAGCCTGGAAATGGCTGCGGGTCGCATGGTCGTGCCAGGAAGAGAGGGCTCAGGGCGGGCTGGGCGCGTCCCACTCACTGCAGGGTGAGGGAAGGTCATGGGTGCCCTGCACTGTCCCTGGAGATTTGGGGAGCAGAACAGGGAAACCCCTGTCTGGGGAAGGATCCTGCACTGGGCTCTTCGTGCAGCTGCTGCATCAGCACACGAACCCCAGATCACACCCCCCGAGAGAGAACCCCCCACAATCACTCCCATGGGCACCACACTCGCGTTCTGTCACCGTGACCCCGTCCCACGGGCACAGCAGAACGGGCAGCGGGGCCAGCGCTGTGCCCTGTCCCCGGGGCCGCTGGGCAGTGACAGTTCCCAGGCACACACGGGCAGCCAGGTGAGACGGCCGGGCCCGGCGCCAGCAGACGGGATGTTGTCTTTTCACACAGCCCCGAGTGGGGCTGAGCGGCAGCAAACCCTGCGCGGCTTCGGTTCCCACACTGGGTGCCATTGAGAAATGCAAATTCATTCTTCTGCCGCTGCTTCTCCCCACATGCAAAACGATCCTCGGGCATAACGGCCCCATGGAGCGCCAGCCCGGACCGTGGGAGCTGCCGGGAGGGAACACCCAGGTGGGAGTGGGTGGCACAGGCAGCTCCAGCGCTCCGGGGACAGAGGGCCGGGGCAGCACGTGGTGCCCCTGGAGCAGGGGAGGCTCTTGGTGCTGGTCCACCCTTGGTTCCTGTGCTGTCCAGCCCGGGAGAGGCTGCAGAAAGTTCTACACTGGAGTGAAGTCCCCAAAAGTAACTCCAAACTCCACAGTCAGCCCAGCCTCGGCCCAGTCTCAGCTCAGAGTAAGAGCTGGCAGGGCTGGATGGCGAGGGGTGCGTGGTGACCCGTCCCTCCCCTCCCATCGCTCCTGACCTGCTGCTCAGCCAGGTTTGCAGCCCCAGAGGAGCAGAGAAGGGGGGGCTGCCCTGTGGCCCCCTTTGCAGAGGGCAGGGAGGGATGAGGCAGCTCCACATCCCACAGCATTCCACGTTGCTGTGGGTCCCCTGGGGCTGGAGGGGGCCGGGCACGGAGTTGCCCAGCAGAGCCAGCCCTGACTCAGCCATGACTCACCTGGCACGAAGGAAACGTGTCACTCCAGTGAGCATCGCCCACTTAGGCACCTTGTCCCGGGGACTCAGCAAGGACCTGGGGGCTCACACAGGGAAAAAGGGGGGTGGGAGCAGGGCAGGACCCCAAACAAGGTCCCATGTTCTGCCTTCCCCCACTATGCAGGCCTTGGGCAGGATGCAGAGCTTGGAGTTATTTACTTTTCCCTGACAAACACATGACCCTGGGGGCAGCTCATGGTCATCCCTGGCCTCATCAGCCACTCCTGCACCAGGAGGAACCTCCATTCCTGGAGCCTGGTCTGGGGAGGAGGGAGCTGTGATGGACACCAGGAGCTGGGCAGAGGCACACAGAGCTCCCCCCAGATCTGGGTCCTGGCATGTGCCAAGGCCCCACCGGATACAGGCAGCATTCCTTGTGGCATCCCTGGTTTCTCAGGGTACGATGTTAAAGCACAAAGTGATTAAACCTCTGCAAGGGAGCAGAGAGCCAGGACTCCAGCCCCAGTGTGGAATGTGACCCAAAATGGCTCCATGTTCCCCTTGAAGGGCTGTCACAGCTCCAAGCCCATCTCTCCTCATTCTGGTTCTCCCTATCCTGGTGCTGGCTCAGGCACTGGCAGAGCAAGGACATCACTTCTCTCCTCAGCCGTGGATTTTGAGGGAAGCAAAATGTTTGTTCTGTCAACATGTGCCTAATCCTCAACCAAAAGCTGATGAAAACGCCATGGGGGGAAGGATGGGAATGACCTGCCCTTTGAGACAAAGCCCTGGTGGTGACAGCCACAGGCCTGGCTGGGGGAATGGGGATCCTCCACCAACACCCGGCCCTGGGGCACCCTGTACCAGGCAGGGCGGGGGGATGGCTCTCCATGGAGCCCCAGCTGAGCCTGGCCCTGCCACAAACCCCAGCAGATCTGGAGCTCCATGTAGGAGGTGCATCAAACACAACCCTGCCCTGCAGGGATTCCCTGGCCTCAGCAGCCAGTGCCAGCCCCTTTCCCTTGAAACTGCAGCCAGTGGGTGCAGGTGGCACCCAGCAATGTCCTGCAGTCAGAGTGGGACTGTCCCTGTCCCTGTCCCTGTCCCTGCCGACCCAGCACTCGCTGGGCATCAACAGGCATGAACGTCAGGAATGGGCTCACCTGAGGATTAGCGTTTCCAGATGACCCATAAAACCTTCTTCCTGGTGGGATGAAACAACACCTTGTCCCACGAGGCTTGTTCCCAGCCTGGCTGGGGCTGGGCTGAGCAAGCAGAGCTGCCCCTCACTGCCCACCCTGGGGCAGCCACTCAGCCCAGCCCAGCCCAGTCCTGGCCCCAGCCCCACAGGGACCTGCTCCCAGTGCTCAGTAGCACCAGCCCTGCACCCTTCACCTGCCAAAAAAAAAAAAAAAAGAAAAAAAAAGGTACATTTAGCAGTTTCCATTTGTTTGCTCTTTAAATAATTGTTTCCTTATCGCTATTGATTTAGATCCCTTTAAAATTCTGACAAACCTGCTTCTCAGGCACCTCACCCGCTTCCTCCCCGCCTGCTCCCCGCGGGCAAGGCTCTCTCACTGCACCTACCACAGGGTTCTCAGCACTGCTGGGCTCACAGGGGCACGAGGAGCTCGTCCTGTGGTCCCTTCAAGGCCACCCTGGGTCTGTGGCTTCAGTCACAGGCTGCCATCACGGCCCAGCCTGCAGCTGTCAGTTGAGGAAACTCAGCCACAGTAAACAATGAGGAGGGAAAATGCAGCAGATTAGATAACGAGGAATGCCAGTTCTTGCCGTGTTTCCTGCAGGAGAGCCAGTGCTGCACAGCCCCTGCTGAGCCCAGTGCAGGGAACTCAGCCCTAGAAGAGGCTGAAACTCCCATCCTATGGGATGGCTTCCCTGGAAAAGGACCTGGCTCAGCTCAGCCCTGAGGTCTGGGGGTCTGTCCGTCCCTCCCACAGAGCTGTGCATTGCCCTGGGGCTGGCAGTGGGAGCACAGCACCCAAACCCCCTTTTCTCCACAGCCTTTCACTGCCCTCCAAACTGGGACACGACATGGACCTTGAGGTGTGCAGACCCTTTCTCATCCCCAGTCCAGGGGATCCTGCCCACACAGTCTGCCCAGCAGCTCCTGCCCAGCTCAGCATCATTGCCCCAGCCTCCAGTGGAGGTGCCAGGCCAGGTGACAAGTGCCACCCCCTGCCCAGCCCAGCCAGGACAGCAGCTGCTCTGGGAGTGTGTGGGGACATGGCTCTCCTGTGCCTGGCCACTGGCACCAGCAGGTCCCAAAGCCCGGAAAAGCCACGTCCCACAGACCCAAAGGGTTTTGCAGAGGAGGAACAACCTCAGCTCCCTCTGCTGGCACCTGCCCCGGGCCTGGCCTGTCCACAGCACACCCTGTTCAGACACCCTCCCCTGGGAGCCCAAGCACCAGGACCCACTCAGCCCCTCCAGCCTGGCCCAGCATCTCCCAGTCCCACGATCGTGGCAGGGCACGGAGCCACAGTTCCCGCGGTGTGTCCGCAGTGTCCCTGCTCCTGGCAGGGTGTCCCTGCTCCTGGCACAGTATCCCTGCTGCTGGAGCGGTGTCCCTGCTCCTGGCACAGTATCCCTGCTCCTGGTGTGGTGTGCCTGCTCCTGGTGTGGTGTCCCTGCTCCTGGCGTGGCTGGGCCACCTCACCGGACACTGCCCTGCTCATTCCAGCTGTAAGGATGTGAAAACCAAACTTTTTCCTCCCACTTTATGTTACCATGAAGGCATCACTCCTGCAGGGAAGCACTAACCAGAAATGCGGGAATGGGATGCCCAAGGCAGCTCCAGAGCCAGCCCAGCCCCAGCTGCTGCACATTCCACAGGGCTGGGCCGTGCCTGCGGGTGCCATCTGCCTCCTCGCTGGGCTCCTGAGAGCCTTTACTGCCTGCCTGTGTTATCAGTGGCATAGGAAACGTTGGAGATTAGATTTCCTTAAATAATACTGTGCAACTGGGTATTTTCCCTGGAACACTGAGGTGGCCCAACAGCAGGTTACACAGAGCTTCCAGAGAAAACTCAAGTTCCCCCTGACCCTGCTCCCCATCCACTGATCCCTGGAATCATCTCCCCACTGTCCAGGCCTCATTTCCCCCTTGGCCTGTTAACATTCCCCTGTGCATCCCAAGGGATCTGCAGAGAAGCAGAGGGAAGGAGCAAGCACAGATCCTCCCTTGGCATCACGCTGCACCCCACAGGCTGCTGCCACGGGGTTAGTGGAAGTAACAGGTAGGAGAGAGAAAAATAAATAAAAATCACAAAACCCTGTCGTTTTCCTCTCTGCTGCTGTTCCAGGTGCTGATCCTCGATGGGCAGGTGCCTACTGGAGCCCTTGAGCTCACACCTGCAGATGTGAGGACATGCAATGGTGCTGGGGAGGTTTTGGAGCAAATCCTGCCCTTCCCCTCCAGCCAGAGGTGCACAGTCACCCAGCAAGGCACAGGGCATAGGCCAAGCAGCCCTGGGCACTCAGCACACCCTCATCCCTGTAACCCACAACACAGAGTGGGGAACAGCCTCCTGCTGAGCACCACATCGCTGTGGGGACCAAAACCAGCTGCATAAACCCAGAACTATTTTTGTAACTTTTAATGGGCAGTGATCTGGTTTCCCTTAAAGCAATAAACAAGCAGCAGAAGCACCTGAGCAGCTCCAGGTGCCCGGGGTGGCCGTTTGCCTTGGCCTCCTGCCCATCTGCACGGGATGGCAGTGCAGGATGACCCGCTCAGGAGACACCATTGAAGGTGTGATGGGATTTTCCTGCGCTGGCAACCTCTGACAGGTTGCAACCCTAAAGACAAACAGCTTCTTTCAAGCAAACAAGGAGTAAATGCAAAGCTGGGCAGCAGCAGGGCGGGCAATTCTCCTCTGCCCAAACACACCAGCCTTGGGACACCCACCAACACCCAGGGCTTGAGGGGCGCGTTCTGCTCAGGGCACAAAGCAAACACCCACAGGCACAGGGAGCAGGATGTCTGTTCCCAGTCAGGCTTTCAGTCAGGCTTAGTGCCACACGAAAGCTCCAGGCATTTATTCAAATGGTAAAAGCACACCCGGCCCATACAGATGGAGGTTTCTCGCAGGGATTAGTAACAAACTCCCAGGGAAGCAAAGAACGGCCTTGGCTGAGCTGCTCCCAGGGCAGTTCTTCCAGGTAATGCTTGGCCTGGGTGCCCCGAGCAGCAAAGCCTCACCTGGGGACTCAGATCCAGCTGAGACGACTGTGCAGGGTGTCCAGCAAAGCCAGACCTTCAAGTGCCTCCACCTTGATACACAGGAGCACCAGGTATTCCCTCAGGGATTGTGAGAACTGTCCTGCCTCCTCAAGGGACTCAGGAGCCAGCAGGTCTGACCCCTCTAGTCTGGGCCGTTTCAGTGTGAAGCATCAGCCCATCTTGCACCAGGCTCCAAGGGAAGGGCCGAGGGAAGGGCTGGGATGCAGATCAGCCACACAAGGAGCACCTGGGGATGCAGCTGTGGCACTGCTCTCTGTGGAGATCGCTGAGACCATCCCACTCCTCCTCAGGAACTGCTGTAAAGTGACCTGACCTTGACAGGAGGGAATCCACAGTCAGCATGGAGCAGCAGGCTGTGCTGGCACCTGCTGCAGCCTCAGGGGGATCCTCCTCCCAAACAGATGCTGCAGGAGTCCCCTCCTTCCTCCATCCCCCTCACAACCACCTCCACAGCCTCTCCCAACCCTCATCCCCACCTGGAGGCTGGACAGGTGGTCTGATAACCTCAACAGGCTCTGAATTTGGTTTGGTTTCACAGTGATCTGGGGTAAACCAGGGCTGGAGCTGGTTTAAGGATGCTGAGTGTCTGAGGATGGAGCTAAGTGGGTACAGTTAACTACAAGGTGACAGACTGAAAAGTTTCGCGGCTTCAATAAAACTCAACAGCTACAGAGCAATTTTTTCTGTGTTAATTTAATCATACAAATATTCATTTACACATTAAGGAAAAAGCTTCCTTTATTTTCACCCCCAATGTGCTATCATAGGACTTCTCCCAGACTCAGAGGCAACACACCATCCCGTGCTACACATGCACTGCCCTGGCGAGCACAGACAGGCTGGGAACCACCCACACACTCACACACGGGAAAAATGAAACACAACAGAAACCCAGACGTGGGACAGCGTGCATTTCCCACCCACACCTCTGCTCTCCCACTGCACAGCTCTGCCCAGCTGCCAAGCCCTGGCGAGGCCTGACTCCCAACTCCCAAGGTGTGGGCAGCAGATTCCCACCCCCCCACTCCCATGGCACTGCCACTTCAGGGCCAGTCCCAGGGACATTCATTTCCAGTTTGCCAAGGCTGAGAGATGCCACTGCTCGAGCTGTGTTAGTGACGGGGCCCAAGTGGCTCTCACTTGCCCCAGGGACCCCCTTAGAGGCCATCAGAGATGTTCTGCACTATCCTTTTCCCTATGGGAACCTACACAACTTTAGTGACCCGAGGTTTCATGGGCAGAGCTTTACCAAATTCATGTCAAATCCCCAAATTCATGTTAAAAGCTGGACACCTGCCAGCATGAGCAACCCGAGGGCTGGCTGCACCATGAAGCTCCAAGGGAGCAGGAGATAAACCCACCTTTGGCCTCAGCAAAACAGTTTTTACTCTAGGAAAAACCCAGAGGTAGAGAAATCCTTGACTGAAACATCCTTCCACTGCCACAGCCAGGGCCACAAGCTCGACCCCAACCAGCCAGCACTCCGTGGACCCCTCAGCTCCTGGGCAGAGCAGGGAGGAGCAGCAAGAGCTGCAGATATCAGAGCAACTCAGCTCTGGCCCTGCTTTCCTCACACCCCAGAGCACGTGACCCTTGGCCCTGGGACAGCACAGTCTGCAAACACACACGACGAGAGAGAAACAGCCTGTGCAGAAAGCGAGGGGCGCATGCAGGTTTTGTTTTTTCAAGACAAGGGAAATGCAGCCTTAGGAGGAACACAGGAACATGCCTGTGGCAGCCATGGCATGTGGGAGGAGCACAAACCCAGTGCAGGGGTATCCGAGAGTCCCTGGTGCCCTCACTGACACCAGGCAAAGGTCACAGCACCAGCTCCAACTCACAGACTCAGATCTTGATCTCCCTCCCTTCCACTACACAGCTGACACAAGGAGCTAATAAAGAAAGATAGGGAATCACGTTGTCACTTGGCCCAAGCACAGCCTCAGGGGTTCAGTGCCCTCAGCAGGGGAGCAGCAGTGCTGCAGGAGGTGCCAGGGACGCTCAGGCCCTCAGAGGGACTCACAAGAGGCATCTGGGAGAAAAGAGGGAACGAGAAAACACTCCACCTGCCCACACCATACCATGGGGCTGCACATAATTCCCCAGATCAGTGCTTGGGGGGTAACTAATCCAAGGCAAAATGTTGTTACAAGGACAAGAATCAAACACATAGAGCAAAGCTGCACCTCCTGTGGGTTCACACTGATCCCAACAATGCCCCAGCTCCAGCTGCTGCCAGGGCAGAGCCAGGTGCCCACCCAACTGCAAGAGCAGGTGCCAGGCAGCCAAAATCCTGAGTGACAGTTCTGTGTAGGTAATTTTTACATTATACTTGTTTCTTCCAGCAAGATGATTTCTGAAGGGAAATTTCAGGTAATGGTCATCTTTAACAACTGCACCTGTGAAACATGAACAACATCCATCAACCAATTCTTCCTCTCTTGGGCACAAGGAACTCCCAATGTCCCCATGAGATCCATCCACATGCACTCAGGTAACAGTCCTTGGCAGCTGCAAGGAAGGATTCCTCCATTCCAAACCAACCTCAAACACACAGCCAAGAGCAGTCAGGGTAGGGCTGAGTATGCAACTCCAATACAGGGAAAGGCCTTCACTAGAAAGATCTGGAAGAAGGTAGTGGGAGCTTTGCATATTGCTGTATCTTTGGCAGATGGCTATCCCAGCCTGGTTACTGGGCAGGACAGTGCCCTGGCCCTGCTCCTGCAGCAGGTCTGTGGGACAGCACCCACAGCACACCCACCACAGCCTGAGGCTGAGCTCCACCCAACTCAGAACTGAGGAAAACACACTGGAGGAACCCCAGAGCAACACAGATCTTTTGTGATCCCTCTCCTAAGAGAGGCCCTGCAGAGCCCACTCAGAGCTCAGCCAACAAAGGTGGATGAAGATGAGGCAACAGAAGGACCCAGCTGGTGGTGCCAACTGCTGCTCTGAGCTCCACAGCACCTGCGTCAGCCACTAAGCTCACACCTCAGCACAGGAGAAAACAAGGCAAACTTATGCTCTGTCAGAGAGAGAGGAGACTCCAAACGGAAAGGACTGGACATCTGCAAAGCTTTGCAACTCCCACCAGGTGCATCACAGCTCCAGAGACTGCCCCTGGCATGCAGTGCCCACGTGGGGGCTCTGGGCACAGCTACGGCACAGCAGGGGCGAGCTAAAGGGCATTTAACCTGCTAACCACACAGGACAGCTTGGGAACTTGAGTAAGTTGGATTCTTATTAACATGGGTGTGTATTTGTGTACTTCATGTACAAGGGGAAAGGAGACAAGTCCTCCATGTTACCCCAGAAGTCCCAGAGTCTCCCTCTCCAACTCTGGTGCTGAGCCCCCGCCTCAGCGTGGCTCCCAACAACACGCAGGACAATTAACAGCAACACCCAAACCAAAAGGAAAAGAATCAAAAGGTTAAAAAGTCAGTAAGTAAAACCAGCAGATACCATTAAAAACACAGTGCTGGATGCAGCCCCAACCTGGCATTAAAAAGGCCCGGCAGGAGCAGCCCCTGCACAAAGCCCAGCAGTGCCAGGCCCTGCTCAGCAGCACTCTGGGACATTCTGGGAAAATGCACGCTGTCCCTTCGGAAAAACAGGAACAAGAAACAAACAGAAATAAAACATTTGCTCAAACTACAACCGCTCTGTAGGCAAAATATTCTTTTTTAAAGATGGCTTTTAAATTCATTTTTAAACTTTTTAAGCTACCTAATTACTTGTGAGGATGATTTCTAAAACCCCATAGTGTTGGTGTCTCTTCTTCCTCATCGCATTTACACCACTCTGCAATCCAGCAGTCACACATGCATACCCAGGTTTTGGATTCTCCTCTGGAAACATCTAGTCTTAAGTTATTGGGCTTTTGTGTTTTCTTCTTTATCCAGAACACGGAGGCAGAGAAGGGGGGTCCACGCTGTGTGTCTGCCACATGACTCCCCCTCCCTTCCCCCAAAAGTCAGTTTTCTCTTAAATTCTCCTCTTGTCGATACCCGTTTTGTGTGTTTGTGTTTTAAGACTGTCCGAAGGGATAAGGACCGTGGAAACCCTGAAA
>JAOXXN010000303.1:3312526-3324823 GCA_026770055.1 Myrmophylax atrothorax
GCCCCGCAGCGCCCTCTGCCGCCCGCGCGCGGCCCCGCACGCCCCGTGTCCCCGCACCGACGCCACGAGCTCGGCTGCGGGGGAAGCTCTGTGGCCAAAGGGGTTCCGTCTGCAGCTCGTGTTCTGCCTAAAGTGGCAACTTCAGGCAACAAAGGGCCACCTCCCGCAGTCCGGGGCCCTCGGGAACGCTCTGTGAGCACGTGGGGCCAGCAGCGCAAGCTGGACAGGCGCCTCACCTGCACGGGCCAACCCTGCACATCCCTCCCCTCGGACACCCTCCGGACACCGGGGAGCCGCAGCAATGCCAGCAGCCCCTCCTTCCGGGCACTGGGATTTGTGTCTCCAAGTGCCAACACCTCCCGCTCAAACCCCACAACTTGGGATTCTCCACATTGCCAAGAGTGGCACACAGACGTTCTCAGTGTAAACCAAAGCTGGCGGAAAAGGGCTGTAAGGCTGCACCAAAGGCAGATGTTGGAGGCCCAGGCTGAGACACCAGGCAGAATAGCAAAATGTGTTCTTTAAACAGAGGAATGGCTCACAGGGGATACACTGAATCACTGTATTAAATCCTGGACATTCACTTCTCACATGAGGCTTTCACCAATAACAGATTTTATGCTCATACGTAGTTCACAGCACTGGAAAACTGGGAAATAATCCTGACAAGGATCAACTGCAAAAGATTCTTCAGGAGAGCTGTGCAAGTCCTTTGTTTTCCAGCTTTGTGTAACCTGTAACTCCTTCCAGTGTTTAGAAAACAGTTCTGTGCTGACCAAGACAACAAAGCAGCTCCCTTGATGTTTTGCTACATTCCATGTTCTATATTTAGGCCAGGGCTGGCAGAGCTCTGCCCTCCCGCTCTGTTATCGGAGCTCAGGGCAGGGCCAGCAGCGGGAATGCCACAGAGAGCCCCAGTGCTGGGAAGGGGCCCACTCACCTCCGTAGTAGAGCCCGGTGGCCGTGCACATGCGCCACTGTCCCTGGTACATCCCGGCGGTGCTGGGGCTGCACATCTGCACGCTGACATCGGCCATCTCCTGCGGCTCCAGGGACCTCACCATCACCATGTTCACGTGCCCAAACTGGTCTCCCCCAACATACTTCAGGCAAACCCCTGGGGGCCAGGCCTCTGTCCCTGGGATCAGACAGGAGAGAGAATTACTGACAGCACACAGGAAAAGCTCTGTCTGTTTGTGTAGGATTGGATGAAACACGCCTGATAAAACAGTTGGATAGTCAGAGGAAACCAAGATACACAGGACACAGCAGCAGTGGATGCTGAGGAAGAATAAATACAGTTTTCAGACCAGGCTTAACTGGTGCATTTAGGGACCAGCAGAACAATTGATATTTCTATTTGACTGATTTCTTCGATACACAGGAAAATCCTCAAAGTCCCAGTGGAACAGCTGCAAAAAAAAAATCAACATAACTGACATGCACATCCCTTTCCCCAGAGGCAGAGACAAGAGCAGGACCAGGGGGTGTTTGTGTGTGTTCCCCACTTCTGTCTCCCTCCCTGCAGCTACTGAGCCATACACATCGAACACCTGTTATTGATACAAAGTGTTGTCAACTCGTCCTTTCAGGGATTCATTCCTTTCCAAGCCTGCTTAGCAGTCTCAGGATGAACCCATAGTTTGAGCTACAACTGAAGTGCCAGCACTGTTTCCTTAATGGGTTTATTTCCCTCCTTGCACCAATCCTTTTCTCAGTCTCGTGCAAAGGTGGGAAGGGTTGTGAACACACGATTTGTCTGTGGAGATGTATGTTCAGACTGTAGAGGCTGGACTGACAGCATGACCTGGCAGTCAGAGTCAGTAAACAGTTCAGACACAGCCACCAAAGACAACAAGTGCTAGGGCAGACAGAAAGAAAAACTGCTTCTGAGACTCATGAAAAATCAGTTTAGCAGAATTTTCTTTTGCTTCTTCCCCAGTGGTATGACGTGACTAAGACAACAACTTTGAGAACACCTCCTGCTTGGCTGAGGTTGACGGAAATGGCCACGGAAAGCCTGAACCACCACAGAGCTTGGAATGGCTCCGTGTGGTCCAGGGTGAGCACGGCAGAGGCTGCTCTGACCTCAGGTTACCCCAAGGAGTATCCTTTGCAACAGCTTGCCTGCTAATTTAATCCCTGTGGATACTGGTTTTCTTGTCAAGTCCTGGCCTGTGGAATTCCCAGGGAAAGCAGGATGTGTATGAGTACAGTGGGATGCTGAGCATGAGGGATGTACCAGCTGGAAAGGTGCTGAGAGAAGAGGGCTCTGAAAGAGGAGCTGGGTGCCTGGCTGACCTCAGCCTGGGGCACGGGGCACTTGAGCACCAAGCCTCATCTGCAGAGGTTGGCAGCCCAGCAACACAGTTCAGATTAAATAATTTATGTGATTTTTATCGGGTTTAATGGCTTCAGGCTTGCAAGGTGCCTAGAATGTTGCAATTGATAAGCCCCATAAAAATGAAATTATGATTATGTCATTCTATTTCAGTACACTGATCTCTCAGGAGAGGACAAATTGCAGTGAGTGTCCTGCAGAGCCAGCAGGAGCTGGAGGCAGAGTGGGAAGAGAAAGCCAGGTCGTCAGATCTGCTGCCCTTTCAGCAATGATTCTACTACACAAACTGTTGTTTTGGCAGACAATGCAGCACCATCCTGCAGGTACCAGAGCAGGGCATTAGTTTGTAATGACACACATGAGAACCAGCTCACACGGCTCGAACTGCCAACCTCTGAGCTCTGCCTGTCACACTCAGCAGACCCAGAATGCTCTGGTGACACACGCCTCAGGTATTCCATGTTCTAGAACTGAAGTAATATAATCAAGGGCTCCTGTAGAGCTGTTAAAAACCTTGGCACTGCTTCAGTTTATCTGCCTAACAAGCAGATATTATCTGGAAACACTACAGTCCTTTGATATTATACCTTAATTAAAGCATGAAATGGTTTTCAAAAGCTGCAGTGCTGCTCACACTGCAGTCACAGCTGGTGTGTGGGGCTGCCCTGCACTGACTGTGCCCCAGCAGCGGGGCTGGCAGAGCCCTGCCCTCCAGCACCACCGTCAGGGCATGGGCAGGGGCTCCACAGGCCAGGCATGAACCCACACAGGAGCCAAAACCAGTGTCGGCCTTGCCAGGAACTCCTAAGCCAAGATGAGCTCCTGCCCCTCACTTTAGAAGGCCCACGGATTTCAGAAGGTCAGAGGCTCCAAGAGCAACGAAACATCACTTGAACTTGGATGTTAAGGTTGAATTTGTGTGCAGGAAAGAGTGCATCACAGGAACAAGAAAGGGAGGAGTCTGAAGGGCTCAAGACGGGGCGTAGTCATAATACAGACAAATTGAGATACTAAGAGTGGAGAAACAAGGCCTGCCACACTTAGCAGATTTCTAAGACCTGTATTTGGGACAGTAATAAAAAAATACCAGTTTTTTGAGTTTAAGCCAGTTCCATGTGTCACCCTTCCACTGTACTGCCAAAGAGGAGGAGGCAGAAATAGTAAACTGAAATATTAAGCCCTTTCTCTAGGACAGTCTCTACAAATCAGTGTTCTTAAATACCTCCCTGTGTCCTGATGAAACACCCTCACAATTTTAGTGTGGTTTTAGTCTCTGCCACACCTGGATGTTCAGCCCAAGACTGCACAGCCCAGGTGCTGCAGCTGCTCCCAGGAAGAAACACTGGGACAGCTGACCCTGACTCCCAGTGTCACCCCTCGTGTGTGACTGCTCTCCCTCACACAGCTGCAAGCAGGGCAGTGAAATTCAGACAAATGGTTTAAATGTTCGTGCAACATCCTGCCAGTGCTCCCTGCCTGAGGACAGGGGATTCCTCTGCACCCACGGATCTCATTTTCCTCCCTGACTGCACCCCAACAGATCAAGCACTGGGAATGCACTTTGCCCAGTCCCACTTCCTGGATCCCAGTCCCTGCTTTGACTTACTTTGAACCGGAATGTGGTCTCTCCAGCCCTGCATCCTCTTGGAACATGAAAAGGCAATTCTGCCAGAAGCAAAGGGGCCCTGCCACATGACCCCTGTGTCACTGTCTCGTTCATCTCCAAGTTCCCTGGAGTTTGTTTGTGTGGGGGCACGAGGAACAAGACTGATGGCCCAACCAAGCTGTGCATCCCACCACAAAATGTTTGTGCCTGCCCAAGAAGGGGAACTCACAGAGGGTGGCAGCCCCTCCCTCGGTGCCAGGGTGGCTCCAGCCCAGGGGAGGGCACTGGAGCCTCCTGCCTTGGGCAGGATCTGCCATCCCAGCTCACAGTCCCCACTGCACGGGGTTTGCTGCACTCCAAAGGCCTCACCTGTGTTCTGTATCCTCCACGTTTTTGTAAACTGGGTATCAGGAGGGATGGACTCTCCTTCACCTATGGTGACATCTTCCACAAAGGACATGGAGGGGACATTGATATTCGGACTCTCAAAGTCATAGTAGGCTCCAATGGCAGCTTGCAGATTCCTAGAAAGGGAAACAGCACATTAAGCCTGAAGTACAGGAGGGTCAGGCCCTTTGCACAGGTGCACGTGTGTCATCCTGAACAGTTCAGCAAAAGTGTCCAGAACTGTGACAGCTTTGCTGCTCATGACTTCTACCCTATAACAATTCTGTTTTCCAAGACAACAGAGCTCAAAATTCAGCTTTTTTTCCTTGCTAGGGACAGTGGTTTAGATGACTTTTCTACTATGCTTCTATTTGCACTGGAAATCTTGAAACTTAGAGAAACTTGGAGGCCTCTACCCCATCAGCTCCTTCTGAAACTTGCTGAACAGCTCAGGACACTGAGAGGAGAGCTGTGGAGGCAAATACAGGGCAGCCTCTTCACACCAGTCTTGTTTCCTGAGCTAATTTCAAAACAACCAAACCTCTCAATTTTGTTTTGGTACAGAAGGTCTGAAATGAACACAAGAGGAACAAAATGCAAAGAACACTCTTCTGACAACTCTCAGGGCCAAAGAGCACTGGTAGCTACAGATAACAACTCCAGCCTTGCTGCGTTTGAAACATCCCATCAGGTAGCAACTATTTACTCATCAATAAAGTGCCTGCTCAGCTCTGGATAGTCACAACTCACAGGAACTTACAAACCACCTGAGTCAAGAGTTCCCACTGAATAAAGACAAATGACAGTGCAAGCCTATGATATACAAGGACATTCCAAAACCCACAAATGCTATTGATTCCTGAGCTGTGGTGTAGCTGCAACTCATGATAATTAATGTGAGAAGAGGAACAGTCAGGCAGGAAGAGGATTCATGAGTCTTTGCTCAGTTCCACGATATACTATTAAGGTATTACGTAAGTGTTTGGCAAGGCCTGTAATTCCTCTGTTTATGTGTCTGAGAGGTTGTGGCCCCAATTTACATGTAGTGAGTGGGTGCTCTGAGAGTGGAGATGACTAAAATCTCCCAAATGCAATGGGCATAACAACTGCTTTTTATTCATGACTACAGAAATCTGTGTTGCTTTTTTGAGTAGGATAGAAAAAACCCCCAAACCTTCAGGAACTGGGAACCACCAGCTAAACCAAAGCCCTGCAGAAGCTGCACTGTGTGGGCACAGTGACATATTGAGGGTCTTTACTGCACTGTAGTGTCTTGTGTCCGAGCCAGAAAGCCAAGGTGAAAGCAAGAGAAACATTTGCAGCGTGACCCTGAGCAAGAGCAAACACAGGGCTCGTGGGGCTGCTTGCCAGCTGGAAAGAGGCTTGAAACAGTGAGTGAAGAAAACTGCCTCCTGTCCAATTCCTACACTGTTCATGGGAAAAAAACCATTCAAATTGGACATTCTGGATAAAATCTGAACTGCATGGGAGCAGTGTCCCTGCTTTCTGCTCCCAGAACACTCAGGGGACCTGCAGTGCAGCAGCTCATTGCCCTGGAGCCGGGGTCAGGGGGCAGAGCCGTGCTGGGGGCACTGGGAGAGGACCAGAGAGCCCCGCAGTGTGGCAACCAATCCGTCACAGGGCCAGTGGACAACTGCTGTGTGAGCACTGGAGTTCCTGACACCCTGCTAAGGAGGCACTGGAGGGATGTCCTGCACAGCTCGGCCCAGGGATCCATCCCCAGTCCAGCAGCCCCAGCCCCAGCCCGACCTTTGCCACCCATGATGAGCAGACTTTGGTCCGACGCGAGAGCTCCAGGTCCCACTGCCAGGCCGAGCCCTGAACTCCAGGCAGAAACCATTACTCAGCCTGAGGCGTTTTCTGCTTAGGAGTGTCAGGGCTCTCTTTAATCCCGCCAGCTCAGTCAAACGCTGCAGGAAGGGGCCATGTCACATTAGCCAGTAAACAGAGACAAATGCTCAGTTTTACGTCACCAACCGCCTGTTGCTTATACACTGCACAAGATTTACATAACTCACACCGGGGCCCTGCCAAGAGACTCCTGCTCGCTCACCCAGCTAACACCATGAGCTGCAGCTTAGTTTGCACCAGGATTTCTTCCTGTAGTACAGCAACCCAAGGCAAAAGGTATTGTAGGAGATACAAAAGACAGCAATGCAGCTCTTTCTTTTCCTAATCCACTACACGTAACTACATTTTCAGACGCACCACAACATCTTGTGAGCGATGATTCTGGAATCAGCTGTACTGACGTTTTATTGACATTGAGAGGAAAAAAATAAAAGCTCTGAGGGGCAGATTTCCCCTGCAGTTCTGTGAGGCAGCCTCGCTGTGTTTGTTTGCTTGGCTGCAAAGAGGCTTCAGAAGGCAGTGGGCTATTTGTGCACACAGGCCCGGGGCCAGCACTCCCCTCCCGGGGTCAGATTTCACTGTGCTTTGCCATTGGGTAACAACAACAACGCTCATCTGCAACACCGAGTTAAAAACTAACTCAAGAACAGCACACGGTGGAACACAGATTTGCCACCATTTGTGATCAGAGGCCCCCAAACCCACCTCCCCACTCCCATCACGTGATCTGTGCAGTGCGGGTTGTTTGGGGTGAGCCCTTCCCGTGTGTTTGGGTGCCTCTTGGAGTTCCAACCAGAGAACTACAAAGAAGCTTCCAGAAACCGAAGAGAAATGCACAGTGGCAAAAGCCAAAGTCAGGATGACAAAGCAGATCTGCCTTGAGTTCATGTTGGTTGGCACAGACAGCCCCAGGGACAGGGACTGAGCGGGGCTCACTCTGTGCCAGTGCCCTGAGCTCACTCCTCACCCCGGGCATGTTCTCAGCGTGGCTCTGTCCCACCCCTCCCGACAGACAGAGCCCCCCTGCCCCCCAAACACCCAGCACAGCTGGAGGGCAGCGCTCTGGGGAAATGCCCCGTGCAGATGTGAGCTCTGCAGCTGGTGATGCACAGGCAGCTGAGCCCTCGTGGCACGCGCGGCCTCGGCACCAGCGGGGCTCAACCGAACGGGACCCTCACGACAGAGACGGCTCGAGGGCCAAACACTTGTGTGTTCTTTGACATAAACACGATTTTTATTTTACTGTACCCTTGTGCCCAGCTGTAACTGCACGGCCAGGCAGAGCACTCAGCCTGGCAGGGACGGGTTATCACCCAAAGCTGCTGCTCACACAGCCCTGCCTGCCTGATCACACTCCTCCACAGTGGGACTCACACCACGCCACCCACTCCCCCTGTGCTCTGCCAAAGAAGATAAATTACTATTATAAACCAAACAACTCTGCAAATGCAGCCAGTCTAATTGAGATGACTGAGCTCTCCTAATTACAGGGGTAGCCATGCAGCTGTTTCTTAACAGGGCCCTCCAGGTCCCAGGCCCTGCTCACCTTCCTAAAATTAAGCACTTTTTCCATTTTTAGAGCAGTCCTGGGCCACAGCAGTTTGCAGCCCTGCCACACTCACAGAGCAGGTCTGACAGGATCCAGGCCCTAAAAAAGCCTCCAGTCACTGTCACCCCAGCAAGCAGGTGAGCCCAGGAACCAGCAGCATGCTCAATTTTAGTCCTAAGAGTGAGATTCCAGAAAGAGAGAGGGGAGGAGGCAGCAAATACAGGTTATAGCTCTACATCATCATCCAAATCCACTCTACATCTAGTCCTTCCTTTCCAAGGGCATCCCATGACCCTCAGGTGTCAGGTGCTTTTCCCATACAACACCAAAATGTTCCTTTTCAGATCAGTTATTCTGCTCTGCAGCTTCAAGCCTCAGGAGCTACATTACAATAATCAAGTTAAAACCTCTGCTAATACAATAGCTTTGGAGATGTCCCTTAACAACTCTTAAGTGTTAGCAAGGAGGTGGCGCATCTTGAGCCCTTCCTTCCCTTCTCAGTTTTTCCCAGATAGCCTTTTGTTATGTTAAACCAATATATTTAGGCATTAATAACTCCTAATTAACCAGGTCACCACGGCAGTATTCAAAAATAAAAGAAGCTCTTCCAAATCAGTTCACAAACTCGAGCCCTCCTTACACAACCTCCCTGTCCTGCAAACAACCAGCAGAGTCTGAGTAAATGGAAATGTTTTTTTAATTAATCGAATCAGAGCTTTTCCAGGAAGATGAAGAAACCGAAGCACCAGAGCTGCTGAGGCCTCATGCAAAGCAGGGCACGTGCCCAGGACCCTCCTGCTCCTCAGAACACTGACCAGCACTCTGAAACCTCCAGCACAGAACACACCAGGTGGGACACCTCGGATTCCCTCCATAACTCAAGTTCTCAGTGTTTGTAGACCTTTCCTTGCTCTCCAAATGCACTGTGTAACCAGGCACCACAGCTCCCCATAAGGTGTCTGCAGTTAAAGAACAAAGAGAAATAGTGCAGTAGATGGGTAATTTCTCACTCCTAAATAATGGAACATCTCTACATGATATATGGGGAAGAGACTAAAAACGCATAGGGAGGACATGCAAGTGAGGCAACCCTGAGGACACTCCTTTTATCTCTGAGTTTCCACTATCTCAGCTGGGTGTTCTTCACTCCAGCTCTTGGGGAACTGGATTGCTGATGCTCCAGGCTGGGACATCTCCAACAGCTCCTGTGGCTCCAGAGGCAGGAGGTGCCTCCCTCAAGCCTTGGAGGAGGGAATGGGGCGGGGGGAAGAGCCGAGCTCATCATGAGGCAGGCAGGGAACCATTTCTACCTGGAGCTTTCAGTTCAAACACTGAATAGAGATGACACATGGCAATTACTGCAAAGTCTCGAGATGTTTTGAAGGACTGGAATTTTAATCAGTGAATAGTTTTCAACAGACAGAATTTTAGAAAGCAAAATCTGTGTGTCAGTTACCTTTATTCTTGACCTCTTTTACACTAAACTGTACACACAAGGTTAGGAAACTACCTTAGAGAGGTTTGATGATGCAAAAGGACCACTGGGGGAAGCTGAAAGGTTTAAGCTGAGCTTACACAGCTGAAGGAGGGGGGAAAGGGCTGGCTAATTCAGAGGTTATGTGTTTTCTCACATGAAGCCAGAGAAAAGCATGTCACTGTCTCAGCTGAAAGCAGCAGTTCCAAACACAAGAGGGGGGTTCCAGGAAGAAGCCAGAAACCTGCGGTGAAAGAAGCAATCAGGGGCTGCCCAGAGACAGAAACTGAGCGTCCACAGTGCCCTCAGAACAGCCAAACCACCCAAGGAAATCACTTTCCTTGAGCAGTGTTGGTGTGCACACAAACACCCAGAGCAGCAGCTCAGCCCTGCCGTGGTACCTGCCCAGGGCTGGGCACAGCCCCCAGAGCAGCCCCGCAGGGTGAGCCCAGGCAGGACCCTGAGCAGGTGCCACAGCAGCCCCAAGTGTGCCCAGAGTACCCTGAGAACGCCCAGCAGGAGCTGCCACCGAAAACAGGCACCCAGTGGAGTCCACAGGGGCTGCCCGTGCACAGGAGAGTCTGTAATGCCAATCCCTCAGCACAAACCATGTCACCAACCTGTGATTGTCTGCAGGAAAGCAAAGGGCGATGGAGCCGCAGAAACTGAGAACAAGTTGGGGCATGTAAGGCAGAATCCAGCTGGACTGAAAGTATATTGTACCCAATTCCTTCTGCTACAGTTGCCTGCCTATGCTTTCATGCCAGGCACCCAATATTAAAATGTTTTGTACACTGGAGCACAATTATAGTGTGTGCCACAGTTAAAAAGACAATTTCTTTAAAGTCAAGATTTCATTCACAATAATCAGGTCAAACATTTGAGTTATTCTGGAGAAGAGGTGTGGGTTTAGGTTTGTTTTTTACACACGAGATAAAAGCTTCCAAGAAAATATTTTTAAATTGTTTAATTCTGTAACGTTGTTATTTTTAGTAGCATCAGGAGACAGCAGTGGACACAGAGAGGCACCAGTTCACATGCACTGATACAGCCACAATGTTTCAAGGGAGCCACAACAGATCAAACACTGTAACACCTCCTTTCCCTGCCCAGCCCCAGGGTGGAAATGCCCCGTGCTCGGGTTCCAGGCTGTCCTGACATCCTGGCGACACCACAGCAGGAACCACCAGATCTGCTCCTGGGGTGTCCCCTCTGCCTGTGAGGACAGCAGGTCCCAGCTGGGTCACAGCAAGGAGGACACAGAGTTTAAGCCCTCAAGCTTCTCCCTTCCCTACTAAAGCTGATCAAACCCAATCGATGAGTTGAACCCGGTGCTTCCCACCCATCACCAGACTTGGTCCAGCTGGTCACCACCTACAAACATTAACCTGACCAGAGTCACACCAAGATTGCTCAAAACACATCCTGTGAGCTGAGTCACAGCAAGAACAGAGGACTCTGGTCTCTGTCACCTGATAAGGGTGATGGAAGCAAAGAACAGCAGCCCCACCAGGGCTGGGTGAGGGCTGGACAACCCACAGCCCTGCCCTGGAGGAAGATGGGCCTGGAGGATCATCTCCTGCCTCCTCCACAACACCAGGATACCCCACTGCCCTCCCAAAAGGCAAGGGGTGTCACAGCTGAGCTCTGGGTCTGTACAGAGCAGCGTCCTCCTCACGTGTGTGAAGAGGAGTTCATTGGGAAGGGCAGCCCACACACCTGTCCTGGGAGCACACCTGAATGCTGGGCTTTAACAGCAGCCCTGCCAACACCCAGGGTGACAGTCGGGGGCAGGAGGGCTGGGTGGCTGTGGGAACACGCCCTGTGTGAGTGAACACCCTTGGCAGGGGCCAGTTCTGATGTCTCACCTGAGCAGAGCACCTGCACCCCAGGGCCACATCAGGCGCACAGGGACCTGCTGTCATGCACAGGCCCCGGCACACTGAGAGCACCAGCCCAGCAGCTCTGCGAGAACACAAACCCCAAACACCTCATACCCAGACATGGCAAAAGCAATTAACCCCCATCAGCTAACCCAGGCCTCTGGGCTCCCAGCCAGGTACACCCACTCCTGGCCAATACAGGTGTGCCAGTGAATATACAGAACCTGAACAGCCCCCAGGGATGGAAAGGGGCGTCTGTAAAGCAATCTGAGTTCTGTTAAAAGCCAACATTCTGCCTGCTCTCCAAGGCCAATAAAAAGCACAGAGATTTTTCCCTTGCCATGCTGGACAATTCCAGATTTCTGATGTCACAACCTCTGTCCCCACTCTGGCTCCCTCACACACACAGAACTGTCCCACACCTGAGCCAACAGAGAAGGAGGGTTCATTGATTTCTGCAGGATTTCCAGAGACAAAAACTTTAAGTATCTTCATGCAAAACATCACTTTGAGTACTCCTTAAACCATGACACAGCTACAAATTCTCCTAAACAGATGAAGAAAACTGAGGACCTCCAGAAGAGATCTGACCACCTCACAAACAGTGACCTTAAACAGACCTTTTTCACTCCAAAGCTGGAGCCAAAAGACTTGGCAACAATAAAGCTTTTTCCCCCCACACAGTGGAAACCATCCTTATCTGACACATTTCAATTAAATATCACACCTACAAGACTAATAAATATTCAGCTTTCAAAATAAAAGCTAAAAAGAGAACATAAAGAAATATTACATGTAAATTACTGATACATACAAGTTTTTTTCTTCCAAACTAGAAATTCCTCAGCCAACTGCACTGAAATATGGACTTTAAATGCACAACCAGTAGCTACTTCAAACCAATTCACTTTCTCATGGAAGCAAACAAGCTCCAGGCCTCTCATCCTTAAAGCTGGCACACTCTCCAATTAAAAGTAAATTCCTTTTCTTGTCCCAGTACAATTTCCATCTCAGCTTTAGGAGAGTCCAGTGACTCTTATGGGGTTCCAGGAGCTCCCTGTGCAGGTGGGCTGAGCCTGGAGGGGTTCAGACCCCCCCTGCCCATCTCACACAGCACTGCGGAGCTGCAGCCACGTGTGGGACTTCCCTGTACCACAAACCCCTCCCAGAGCCCCCACCTCACTC
>JAOXXN010000303.1:3340266-3358595 GCA_026770055.1 Myrmophylax atrothorax
AGTCACAGGGTGGCACATGCAGCTCCTGGGGCTGCTGGACACCCTCAGGGTCAGGAAGAGCCCCCAGTGGTAAGGGATGTGTGCTTATCCCAACCTGCAGGCTTCTCCCAGCTTCCTGACCGTGATTGTAAATTAACTGGAAGCAATTCCCGAGCATGGCGGGTAAGGAGGAAAGCAAGGAAATTGCATCTGGGAATGGCCTGAGGGAGGTACAGAATCATGAGTGATTCAGGCAGCAAGAGCCCTGCCTGGAACAGAGGCTCTGCACGAGAACTGAGATTGCTTATTTTCCTGGTACTTTGGGATGGCTCTTTCTACTTTTAAAAATTTTAATATCAAGGAATTCTTGATGGCAAAGCAGAACCCCAGGATGTGACGGGTAAAGTAGCCCAAATCTGCTGTGTGCTGGCCATGTGGAACCTCTCCAGAGCCCTTCAGCCTCGGGAAGGGGCTGTCAAACAGGGCTCTTCCCATTGCTCCTGTACTCCCTGAGCCTCCTCTGCAGCTCTTCAGCTGAGCCAGAGTTCTATAATAACCTGTTAGTTGCTGCAGGTTGGAAACAAAAGTGCAGGTGGATTGCAGGATGAAGAAGTGGGAGTGGTGGATGTATTTATGATGTTTGTTCCTAGTTTGCTGTCGTGTGTTATTTGCTTGAGGTTTAGGCTTGGGAAATTCCCTGGCAGCTACGAAGGGTTTTCATTCCAGATTTGGGAGCGTGGGGCAGCTGGCATTTAAACTTCACTGAGTGTCCAGCTGAGGAGCTGGAAATAGTAAAGCAGCCCCTCAGCAAGGGAGTTCAGCCCCAGACAGAGACCCAGCTCTTCTCCCCTCAGATGGGTTCATGGTTTGCTTTCCAGGGCTCCCAGTACCCCTTGAGGTGCCAGTGGTTGTGGGGCCAGGAGCACACCTGGTCTGGAGCCTCTCAGCATCCAGAACCCTCAGAGAAATTTCTGTTTGGGACAAGAAAGCGTCCTGGAGGCCCGAGGGAGGCTGCAGGAGGAGTGAGGAGTGTTCTGCTTTGTGTAACGGTTCAGTCTCCTGCCTGATCTGCTTGAAAATGCTGATTTTTCCCCTGCGCGTTTAATTTTGAGTTGAATTCCTAAGCCTTTCTCCCTTAGCCATGTTGTATTGCAGTAGGTAATGTGTAGCCAAGACAACTGATTACTCACCAGGATGTTTTGTGTTTGGCTTTGGGTGGCTGAGAGGTCCAGCCTGTCCTTCAGTGCAGTTGAGGCCTGGAAAAACAGAAAGCTGATAATGTAAAGCCACCAGCAGTGGGCTGTGTGACAGGGCCATGAGTGTGCCTAAACCCACCCTGATAAGGGGTGTGGGCCTGGCTGTGTGGGAGCTCTTTGCTGTGGAACTCCAGCAGGACCCGGGCATGGCTGTCCACGTGGGAAGGTGTTGCTGCCTCCTGGGGTACCTGGGGCACACAGGGCTGTGCTCAGGGTGCAGCTGCAGCTACAGAGACGCCTATAAATGTGGTGCTTTGTGTCTCCCAAACAAAACTGGGCAGTTTGGTGTGATCGGATAAACTCCCAATGGCTTTGTGCTGAGGGGGGTGGTGCCAGCTGGGTTGGTGCTGGGCACCATCTCATGCTGTGCAGTCATTAGTCCCATCCTCTGCTAGCTCAGCATGTTTCTCTTCCTCTTCTGCAAGTGTGCCCTTGTCTGCAGAGCAGCTGTGCCTGCTGGCACAGAGTGGGCCCTGCTCACAGCGAAGCCTCAAGGAAGTAAAATGGCTTTTCTTCCTGAAAAGCCTTTTAGTTCTTCTTGTGTGTCTTCGAGGCAACTGTTTTTTCCCTTTTTTACAGAAGTTTTGATTACATGCTGAGTTTTATTTCCTCTGAAGTTATTTTTCAGTTAATCCTCAGTCATGTGTTGCAGTTAAAGCTTCCACTGCTGCCTTCCTTGAGGGTAACCCTGATTTGGCAGGTCACTGACCTGTTCTTTTAGCACTTGTGAGCCTTTTGTCCAAGTAAACCTGCTCTTTGGCTCCTGAGATAAGAAGTTTTAAAATGAGGTGAAATGACCTCTCACAGAGATTTTTGGATTGCAGAAGGTCTTCCCAAGGAAGATGGAAATCCCATTAAATGCCCTGTCCAAAACCAGACCAGGCAAGACTAGAAAAGGTTTTGGTAAGGAGCGGATCTGCGTTGGTCAGAATGTAGTTGCCGGGGTTTTTTCCCATGTCCAATTGCTGTCCTCCTGCCGCAGTTGCTTAAATTACATATTTGTGTTCCAACTCAAAGCAGAAAATGTTTGTCTGTGGCCTTGCTGTGACCCTGGTCAAGGAGGAGCCTGGTCAGAAAATGTTTGTGTCTGGCCTTGCTGAAGGAGCAGCCGGATCTGCAGCCCCTCCGGGCCCTCAGCATTGCTGGGCTGGTTTCACACTGAGCTCACCAGTTCCCTCCTCCTGCCTTACCTGTGTTTGGAGGGATTTTCCAGCTGCTTCCTGCAGCTGTGGCTGGTGCCACAAGCCACACACTCCCTTCTGCCAGGAGATGGTGGTCACTGGTGTACAGGTAATTAGTCCTCCCATATATTGGCCATGGTGACAAAGGTTTTAATAGCAATGCGTGTGTGGAGCTGGAGGTGGTGCCTGGGGACCTGCAGGGAGGAGGCTGGGGCAGAAACTGTCCCTGGAGTGTGCGAGAAGAGGGTTGCTTATCCATGTGGCAGCAGGGCTGTGAGACACGGATCTGAGGAGTTTTCTGATTTCAGATGCCTTCTGACATGGTCTGTCTATGCATTTGCTTGGCTGGAGACCGTGGGGCGAGACAGCTACAGATGTGAACATAAATTCATTTATGATTCTAGCCTGGCTTTGGGCCAGCAGTTGGATTCAGCCTGAGTTCATGTTGCAATCAGTGGGTTTGTGGCCTCGGGATATTCAGGCTGAGGAATGGGGCAGTTGTTTTCAGTAGTGACATCGTGTTTTGATATATATTCAAGCTGATGATTGAGCAAATAGATTTTCAGGGAGGACTTTTGTCGGGGTAATCCTGGCAGGCTCAAAAGGAGAGCTGCCCTGTGAGTTTACTGGCTCAGCTCTGCTTGGCTGCTGTTAGGGTTGCAAAAAAAAAAAAATCAAACAAAAAGGTGCAAATATCCTCCCGTGTCAGTTTTCCCAATGGGCACTGCTTTCATTCAGGTTCCTCTGAGCCAGCAGTCCCTGTGCCAGGGACGGTGCTGTGCCAGCAAACACCCAGCACTGTCTGCACTCACTGCTCCTCCTCCCCAGCACTGGCCAAGGGGGCTCTCTCAGGAGCAATGGAGACTGGCACGTGTGAGCTCCAGGTCTGCAGGAACTCTCACCTGTGGCCCCTGTAAGCCCTGTCTGACCCACAGGTGTCCAGGTGGGTCAGATGTGAGGATCATTCCAATGATCTTGGATTCCTGTATGGGGCTGAGAGTGGGGTTTGGCAATAGGTCACACACCCTGGGGAATTGGGGCTGTGGTTTAAAACAATTGTTTACATTTCAGATTTTTGTTTCCAAAACTTGCAGCTTCTGTTGTCCCCATCCTGGGTGGGGTCTGTCAGCTCTGCTTTGGGGGTGGGATGGCACATTTTGGTGCATCGCCTCATCAACGGACTCTACTGAAGAGTCTGGTGGCGCTGATGGTGGTTTTGGTACCTGTTCAGCAGGATCTCTGCAGCCTTTCCCTGGAGATGGTGACAAATAGTTATTTGGATTAGCTGGATCCTGTTTCATACTGGGCTCTGCAGTGTCTTGTTTCACAGCTTTGCTGTTCTTCCACTCTGTGCTGGTATTTTTGATACACCTACACACTAAATAAAAGTGGTGCCCTGGTTCAGGCGTGTACTTGTGCTGTCCCTCTGCATTACCAGCTGGAAGCAGCTTCCCCTCTGAGCAAGCTTATCCCGGGATGAGGATCTGAGCCCGGGGCTGATCCCCCTGTGCAGGTGTGAGAAAGCTGCTCTGCTCCCCAGAAGGAGCTGATCCTGCCCACAGCAGCCTGGGAGCTTAAGGGCTTTGTGTCACCTGCCTGCCCAGGCTGGGTTTGGTTTATGCCCTGGCCCCAGTGCCAAGTGGACACAATGCCATCAGCTTTCAGCAGAGCTGCTTCTCGGGCACACCACCAGGATACTTGTGTTTGCCTCTGGAGGGGTTTGCTCTAATTTTCAGCTGTGTCAGGGGTTGTGGGTGCTCACAACAAGACTCCAAGCACAAATCACAGACTCTCAGTGCACACCTGCAGCTCCCAGCCAGGGGAGCAGCTGCTGGAACACACTCTGGAATGTGCAGTGTGTTGGTACAGATGTCAAGAAGCCAGGCTGACCTCAGCCACCTTCCTAGGTGTGTTCAAGCACTAATGATCTTTTGCTTTCCTGGATGAAAAGAATCTAGAGAATGAAACTTTTCACTGCTGACCTTACAGTTCTGGGAGAGCAAAACTGCTGAGCTGCTGCAGTTAGGCTTTGGTTTTCTTTGGTTTTATCCTAGGGCAGTGTTGCTGGTTTCCAGGATCCAGAGCTTTAGAAGGAACTTTCAGTTTCTCAGAGTTGAATCTGGTTTAAAACAAAAAAGTCCTTCAAATGTCAAAGTGTAGAGATGTTTTTTTTCTCTGGAGCAACCAACATGCCTTGAGTTTAAAAATGTCAGAAAGAGTTTAACAAAACAGCAAACAGACTGGCATTAAAACAGCTCTGAAATGCTCCTGCAGTCTCAGCATCTTCACTGGGGGCTGTTTTTAGAGTCAACTCTTTCTTCTCGTAGGTTTACCAAGAATCTGTCCCCGGACAAAATCAACCTGAGCACGCTGAAAGGTCAGGGGCAGCTGACCAACCTGGAGCTGGATGAGGAGGTGCTGCAGAATGTGCTGGAGCTGCCCACCTGGCTCGCCATCACTCGGGTCTACTGCAACAAGGCCTCCATCAGGGTGAGCACCGAGGGCACTGCAAGGGGATACAATTCCCATTTACTGGCAGGATCTCTGAGACTGTGCATGGACCTGCACCCTGCACCCTGAACCCTTACAAATTCTTCCTCTTTGGATGTTCTAGAGCAAAAAAATTCTTTCTTTTAGTTGCTATGAACTGCCAGATTGTTCAGTTGCATTTGGTACTAACTATAGTTGCATTACATGAATGTGAAAGTTTTTAGGATGTCAAGAGACTTCCTATAAAAGAAATATGGTTCTACTCTGCCAAGTGACAGTAAAAATGAACTTGTCTTACTCATCTGATAGGCTCTGTTTTTAGAGTCAGATCTGCTTAGTTTAGTAACAAACATTTGTTCTCCCTCCCACAAGAACTGCAGAGTGAGCATTGCTGTATGGAAATAAAATGGAGACTTGGTTTGTGCAGTCTTCAGAAGAGTTGCCTGACTTGCAGTAACAGCAGCAGTTGGGTGTAAACTCGTCAGAGCCAGGAACGTTCCCCATAGCAGAATTTGACCTGCAGTATATCTGTTACTTGTGATGATACCCGAGATCCAAAAGCTCATCTGGGTTTGTAGATCTGATGTCTGGAATGTCTTTTCACTTGTCTGTGTCTCTCTTTGACCTGGATACAGTGAGACATTTTGGGCATTTCTCAGAGAAATGGGGCTCAGAGTTTGGGCTTAGAGGCTGCAGTTTCTGAAACTTTCCAATGTGAACTTGTAACCTCAACTTTTATCATTTCAGATCCAGTGGACAAAGCTGAAAACACACCCGATCTGCCTGGTAATTTTGCTTCTCTTGTCCATTTCTTTTTTTCCCCACTCTTTTTAATCTCTTCTCCTTGAGAAAAATTCTGCAGAGGGAAACTCATTTGACCTGAGTCCTCCAGGCCCTTAGCACGTGGGGAGCACATAATCCTGTTGGGCCACCAGTGCTCTCCCACCAGGCTCCCATGTCACTGCAGGATGGAGCCAGATAAGCTCTCAGGGAAGTCCAGGGCAACCTTGTGCCTGTTTTTGCTGTTTGTTTTCCCCAATTCTGGGGTTTCAGGTTACACAGCGAGCTGGGCACTGATGGTGTGAGGGCTTTAACACACGAGACTCTTGGACAGGCAGGAGACTCAGGAGCTGGTTGCCCCTGCCCTGGAGTCTCAGGCCCAGGGCTGGTGGGCTGAGCTGGAGGCTGGTGTGGTGTTCAGGACTGGCCTGTTGTGTCTCTGCAGTACCTGGACAAGGTGGAGGTGGAGATGAGGACGTGCGAGGAGCCCCGGCCACCCAACGGACAGTCCCCCATCGCGCTGGCTGCTGGCCAAAGGTCAGACCCCTGTGACTTCCCCCTGACATCCTCCTGGGGTGAGGGGGCTCCTGTTCTTGAGTCACCTCCCTGCACTCAGGGTTAAGTGCCTCTGATGTTGCTTATAAACCTCAGAGCCCGTGTGTGTGAGCCCTACCTGTGCCAGCCTCTTGTCGTGACAGCTGGTGACGTGGAGGGGTCTTCTCTTTGCAGTGAATATGGCTTTGCTGAAAAGGTCGTGGAGGGGATGTTCATTGTTGTCAATTCCATCACCATCAAGATTCACTCCAAAGCCTTCCACGCCTCCTTTGAGCTCTGGCAGCTCCAAGGCTACAGTGTCAACCCCAGCTGGCAGCAGAGTGACCTGCGGCTCACCCGCATCACCGACCCGCAGAGGGGAGAGGTGAGTGCTCGTCCTGCCCTACTTGGCACAGCCCCCTGGGACCACCCCAGCCTCAGGGGGCTCAGGCTGCTCTCTGAATTGGATTTGTCCTGGGACCACAGAAGAAAAGCGTGATGAATGGTTTTCTGTGGCCTCGTTTTATCTCACATCCTCTGAGTGGTTTTTTTAATACTTGTAGTTGTGTAAATCTCAGTATTTTGCTGTTTTTATCCTGCTGGGCAGGTTCTGACGTTCAAAGAGCTCACCTGGCAGACACTGAGGATAGAAGCAGATGCCACAGACAATGGTGATCAGGATCCTGTCACTACTCCCCTGAGGCTCATCACCAACCAGGGGAGGATCCAGATCTCTCTCAAGAGAAGGGTGAGGGTGTCCTCCAGGCTTTGCAGGGCACAGTCTCTCTGTCTGGTGCAGTGATCATTTTCCTCCCACATGCCTCAGCAGCCCTTCTTTCCCTTCACAAATGTGGAGCCCAAGCTGCTGTGTCACTCCATGTTTTCTGTCAGAGGCAGCTGTGTCCTTACCAAACATCAAAGTAGTTTATTTCCCAGGGGAGGATATCATGGATGGAGTGAGTCTTTCAATCTGTTTGAACATCCCAAGGAGAGCTGTCACCTCCTTACTGGGAGCTGAAAGCCTGGCAGCCTGATTTTTAGCTGTCAGTGGAAATGTGATGATTACCAAAATCCAAAGAACTAAACTATCTCCTTTTTAAAAGAATTTAAACCAGTGAGCAGTTTGCCTCCCTAAAAAGAAGGTGTCTTTGACTACTTTCCATCTGAGAGGAGGTGCTGTGAATGTCTACCCAATAACATCTCAGAGGGGTTTCAGAGCAGCCTCCCTCCTTCCTGTGCACTGTGAAGACTCTGTGTCTGTGGTGGCAGTTTTTGAAGTCCCTGTCTCTTTGCTGTTTCAGACCAAAGACTGCAATGTGGTGGCCTCCAAGCTGATGTTTCTGCTGGATGACCTGCTCTGGGTGCTGACGGACTCTCAGCTGAAGGCAATGATGAAATACGCTGAGTCCCTGAGCGAAGCCATGGAGAAGTCTGCTCAGCAGAGGAAAAGCTTGGCACCAGAGTCTGTACAGGTGAGACAGTTTGGAATTTGGTCTGCCAGGGGAAAGGGACACTTTCCATTTGTGTGGCATCTGTCCCATGCTCACAGGATATCCCCTGATGGGAACACGTGGGCTTACCTGGTGTCAGGTGAGTGTCACATGGACTGTGGGCTGATGTGGGGTAATGAAGTGACCAAAGGAACGGCATTTATTGCCAATAAAATACATTTTCCAAGTCAAGGATACAGGAAGAGGGATATTGCAGCTGGAGTTGGAAGCTCTGGGGAAGCTGGGATGTGCACAATAGTACAGTGCAATTGCATAGGAAGGATTGGGATACTTGGCCCTTTTTGCCCAGGAGTCTTAAAGCATCTTTCAAGAGAAGTCAGTTGCAGCTGGCAGAGCCACTGACAAAGTTTTGCTTGTGAGAATATGGGAAAGGGCATCCCAGCTCAGTTTCTGTAAACTGCTGCCGTGCAGGCTGGAAGGTGGTGTGAATTGTTTAACTGCACTACAACCTCTCTGTTTTCGCTCTCTCCCAGTTCTTACCGAGCTTGTCTCTCTCCCACAGGTCACGCCCCCTGCCCCCAGTGCCCAGCAGTCCTGGGCCCAGCCCTTTGGGGGCAGCCCCAGCCCCAGCAGCATCGGGCAGTACTTCGACAAGCATGACATGAAGGAGTCCTCGTACCACCTGCTCATCTCCCGCCTGGACCTGCACCTCTGCGACGACAGCCACGCCCGGGAGGCAGGTGGGGACAGCAGCAGCAGAGCAAAACATCACCCCAGTGATCTTCTGTCTTGAAGGGGGCTGGGAAGCAATGGCGGTTTGCAGTTTGGGATTTGAGGTCTGGTTCTTACCATATAAACTGCAGGCCAGTTGCATTCAGGTGTCTTTCTCCTTGCCTAGAACAGGATTTTGGCACAGCTTTCTAAAGATGGTGCCCTGATCCTGGCCATGCTGTCAGTCAGTGGTGGCAATCAGAGCAACGTAGTTCTGAATTCTCTTGGATGAGGACTCAGATTGCAGGGTTGACCACTGTTTCCTTTGTTCTGTTTCCCACAGGTGCTCTGAAGCATGGGATGCTGGGAGGTGCCATCCAGCTGACCTTCAGGAGCATGGCTTTTGACTACTATCCTTTCCACAGGGCAGGTAGGGAGCCTGTGGCCTCACAGCTTGAGGAAGGGAATAAAAACGGAGTTTGAAGAACAGTCCTGCTCTATGACTTTGGGCAGAACTGGAAGAAGGGAACCTCAGTTTTTAAAGCCAGGATGTTTGCTCTCCTGCAGGAGATGCCTGCAAGCATTGGGTGAGGTACAGTGAAGCAATGGAAACACGAGGACAGTGGGCAAAGAAGTTGGTCAGCGAATTTCAAAGCAAGATTGAGAAGCTTTATGAAGAAACAGACCCTGCCTTTGCCAGGACTCCACTTTCCCCCTTCAAAAAGAAACCAGGTAATGGCATTTGATAAAACTAGTGAAGGAGGAGATGGCACCAGTTTTGCTCCATCCAGCAATATCTCTAGTTGCCCAGTTAAGCAGGCTGATTTGTTGGTGCAGAAATCCATAGCACTCTAAAAATCGTAAGTATAATGCCAAAGGCAAGTGGCTGTGTTGCTGGGGTAGCTCTGCAGCGGGGATGGACGGGCTGCAGTGGTCCCTTTCCTGGCTTATTACTGAGTTTCTCCATAAGTGAGTATATGAGGATGAAATTAAATACTTAAGACTGGGCTGAAGAATGTGTTCTCTTGCCACAGGGCAGACTCATCTTTCACAGTGTACTTCCTTCAAATGTCCTGAGTTTATTTCCTGCCCAGCTGTGTTCACCTGTTTCTAATTTTGGCACTGTTAATTCTGCTCAGTAAGCACATAGGTGTTGGTGCTGATGGTGGAGTTTCCTGCAAAGGAGGTGACTAAAACCCTGCTGGTTCTGCTTGTCTGTGCCCACAGAGCCCCTGCAGAGCCCCCAGCAGAGCCCCCCGGAGAAGGGCCGAGCCCCTCCCTCGAGTCTGCCCCGGCTCCGGCACCCGCCCTGGCACCGGCTGCGCTCCAGCTGCGTCGTGGTGCGCGTGGATGACCTGGATGTGCACCAGGTGGGGAGCTGAGCAGGGTCTTGGGAGGTTAATGTCAGTTTTAAAAAAGAAATTCAATTAGATATGATTTAAATCATGCAGGTCCTATGTCATCCAAGACAAACAAAGCTCTGCCCAGGGAGCCCAAATGCTGTTGTGATGTTACATGTAAAACTTTTAACCCAAGTATGAACTTCAACTAGTTTTCATGTTCAGAGAAAATTGTGTAACCACAGGTTTCTGCCCTCTGTTCATATCTAACCTTGCACCAAGCAGTAGTCAGGCCCAGCATAAAAGATCCCATGCCTTTGAGAAGTCTGTGGTGATATAGATCTTTGATAGAGGATAAGTCTTACCTCAGACTTTCTGATCTGGGACGAAGTGTCCCTATCCTGGATCAGGCCTTACATCCATGTGCCCTGTATCCACTCCAAAAGCTGGGTTTGCTCTTTGCAGCACCAGATACTATGCTGGACTTACCAATGTGCTGCTGATCTTGCAGACAGCTGTAATAGAGTTCATTCTGGTTGCTCATGTCACCTAATTCTGCTTGTCATGGCTCTTACTAGCAGTGATAGGAGACATAAAGAACTAATTTCTCTCGAAGCAGAGGAGCTGGCAGTATCAGCAGGTAGAAGAAAATATTTTTATTTGAAAGCAGTGTGTGTTTGATGTGTAAATGAGGTGGATTGAATACGGGTGTCTGTGGGGTTACTGGGACACTTGGGCTTGCCACGTCTGAGTTCTGCATGACTGCATTCCATTGTGTTTTCAGGTTTCTACTGCTGGGCAACAAAGTAAGAAACCCTCCACCTTGGTTTCATGTAGTAGAAAATTCTTCAAACTCCCTGACCAGGTCTCTGCCATCCATATTGAGTTCACGGAGTATTACTTCCCAGACAATCAAGACTTTCCAGGTAATACACCAAGGTTAGCACCTTCTTTTATAAGTTTCTTGAAGAATCATCAACTCTTAATTGTTTAGGTGTGTTAACCCTGTTAGATATTCTCTGTCCAATGTTGTTAGTTTCCTGATGTTTGCCTTCCTAATTTTTTAATTTTTTTGCCTGTGGGAAGGTGGGATAGAGTTTGTGCATAATGTGGGTGCAGAGCTGTGCTTGCAAAATACTGTGTGCAGGAAGGAGTTGCAGGAGCTGCTGCCTGCCCTGCTCCTGGGTTCTGCCTTACTGGTCAGCACTGGAACAGGGCCCATGGGGTGCTCTGTGTACTCTGCAACTGGATTGATGTGAGACCTGCAACGCCTCATTTCTCTGTGTGCACCGCAGCTGCTCCCTCTCAGAGCTCTGTCTCCTGGGGTGCTGAAGGCCCTGCATTGGTGCTGGCAGTGCAGGTTCTGCACTGAGCTGCAGAGACCTGAGGGGCCTTTCCTGCTCTCACTAATCTGTTTCATTCTAGTTCCTTGCCCAAACCTGTACATGCAGCTGAACGGCCTGATGCTCACCCTGGACACAGCAAGTGTGCTCTGGATCAACCTCTTCTGCCTGGATCTCTATCGCAGCTTGGAGCAGTTCAAAGCCATCTACAAGCTGGAGGACTCAGGCAAGCGTGATGAGCACCTTGATGTCCGACTGGATGGCTTCCACCTGAAGGTACCATTCTTTTCCTCCCTTTCCCAGTCTTCACTGTGCTCTATCTCCCTGTTGTGGAGGGAACATGAGACTAGGATATAGCTGGAGTCCCTAGTGAGGAAACAAACCCTCTGCCTTTCCTCTGTCTGCCACTCGTGTCAGTTTTGTTTGGTCTGTGGGCAGGGAAACAGCTGCTCAGGTTCTCATGCCGAACAGGCCAGGGTAAGACTCTTATTCCCTTCTCTTGCCTTCTTACTCACTTGCCTTGCCATGTCTCTCTTCCCCATGAAGCTCAGCATCCCTGTGGACAAGAAAGTCGTGGACCATCGGGATCGGCCGCGGAGCCTCTGCGTTGGCACGGTGGAGGTGACGGCCACCAACACGCGCCACGCTCCTGCCTGCGGCTGCCAGGACCTGCAGAGCCTCTTCCGGAGCTTCGCGGGTCTGGAGTTCTTCCACTCCGGCTACGCCGAGTTCCCGCGGTGCCAGGGCAGGTTCAGCCTCCTGCACACCCTGTTCCTGCGCCATGCCTACCAGGTGGATGACAGGCCCCAGAAGCACCTGGGCTTTCCCCAGCCCCTACACAAAACCTCTGCCGCTGAGGATCTGTGGTCTGTGAACTTTACTGAGCTCTCCCTGGGCTTCGAGGGGGCTGAAAGCTCCAAGGGCAGAGCCCTTAGCTTTGTTGACCCTTTTCCCCTTTCCATTTGGGCCTGCCTGCCCAAGAGGTGGAAGCAAGTGCAGATATCTAAACGACAGGAACTGGCTGCCTCTGAGGTGAAAATCAAGCCTTCTGCCAGCTTTAGCAACCACTCAAAGAAACAGAACCTTTCCAGAGAACACGGCGTTTGTCAAAGATCAAAGACTGACCAGGATCTGAAGAACATCTACAAAGGTCCAGAGAAAATGGATGTCTTGGGAGAATCTGCCTGTGAAGTTGATGATGGAGTAGACAGTGAAGAGCTGGAAGCCTCTGCTGATATCCATGTGCTCATGTCCTCATCTGTTCATGTCAAAGTTCGGCTCAACCACTACCAGTACTTGGTGCTGCTCAGGATGAAGGAAGTTCTGCAAACGCTACAGGAGCAGCTGGCCCAAGATACCCAGGAAGTGACTGGGTGCCCTTTAGATCCCATGTCTGCTTGTGTGGGAGTTCTGTTCCACAGTGCTGAGGTGGCCCTGCTCATGAACCCTGCGCCGGGGTCTGTCCCAGACCCCAGATCCCTTGACTCAGACACCACCAGCCTGATCGAGTCTGAGCTCTCACCTTCAGACAGCAAGGAGGGGCTGGTGGCTGAAGACAAGGAGCTGAAATCAGAGAGCAGCTCAGAGAGGGGAGTGTGCAGCACCTCAGAGCTCCCAGAGGACAGTGGGATTGGGAATACCAGTGCCAGTGTCCCACCAGAGAGATTCCCAAGATCTGCGAGTGATGGAGTTCTGAGCGCAGTTCCTTGTGGTAAGGGCACAGAGGAGAAGGGCTTGATAGAGGAAGCACATGAAGCTGTGGAAACCCTGGCTGCAGACAGACCAGCAGAGACCAGCAGCCAGCCTCAGAGCCCCCCTGCTCTCCCTTCCAGCCCCACCTCGGACACGCAGCCCTCGGGCAGAGGAGGCATCACCCTCGATGTCCAGGCAGAGCTCATCCCGCTGAGGAACATCGAGGTGGAGCTGTCCAGTGCTCTGCACATCACCAAGGACGCCACGAAGGAGGCTCTGCACGTGACCATGGACCTCACCAAGGAAGCCATGTCCCTCACCAAGGACGCGCTGAGCCTGAGCCGGGACAGGATGACCTCCACCATGCAGAGGATGCTGTCTCTGCCCTCGGTCAGGTGAGCAGGATGGGCTCCCGGGATGCAGGAGGGAGAAGAGGGACCGACTGCTCCCCTTCTTCCCATATTGCTTGAGTTGGAGATAGGTTACATCTTCATCTCTTGGGTGTGGTCTGAGGACACTAAAGTCTGACTTGCAAGTGGTCAGAGTCCATCCCAATACCCATTTAACCTGTGGGCTCAGCTGTCTGCCTTTATCAGTGGGTTTTGTTGGCTTTTTGTAGGGATTCTGTGCCCAGAGAGGAGGGAGCAGTGACCCCGGGCGGGGGCGGCAGTGGCCGCCTGCGTTTCTTCTCCATGAAGAGAACGTCGTCCCAGCACTCCTTTGACACCACGTCCGTGGATGGGAGCGGCCCCGAGGACGGGCTGTCTGTGGACAGTGACGGCAGCGATGGCTTCGTGATGCTCACAGACTCCGGTAGGAGCCCTGGGCTTTCCTCTGCCCCACCCACAGCAGGGAACAGCTTGGTGCCATGGGCAGCCCTTCCATGCTGTGTTCCTGTGGAATTGCTTTTGCTACTCCTTTATAGGGGTCGTGAGTAGTTGCCCCACTGTGGCCCTTTCTGCTTTCACAGTTGCCTTTTCTTTGAGGAGAGTAGATGAGTGAGGGGTGTGGTCAGTGGTGACCCTGCACACAACAGCCTTGTCCTGAAGCCATAGCACAGCTGGGGCTGTAGCTGTGCCACTGGAGAGGGGTTTGGAGTGTTTAGGAAGGGTTTGGGAACAGCAGGCTGGATATATAGGGTACTCTGGGCATCTTCAACTCTGTGTGGCTAAACTCACCTGAGGAGCTGGTGAGAGTACTCCAGAGGATGGAATAGGCTGAGAGGTTCAGGCAAATGCTGACATCAGGACTTCTCAAAACCAGAAAAAGAAATGGAATGAGGTTGTTTTTGTTGTTACTTCCATTTCAGAACCCAGCTTGGACCCTCTTTCCTCAGGGCAGCTTCCTCAGGCTCAGGGTGACACTGGCAGCAGAACAAGCCTGGTGGCCGAGGATGAGGGTGGAGTGTCCCCTGAGGTGAACAGCTCCACGTCCCAGAGTGAAGACCCCAGCCTGCAGCTGGTCAGTCCTGTGCCCTGGCACTGGGGTTCTGTCCCCGAGGGGATCTGGGAGTGAACCGCAGAGATGTTTGTTGTAATCAGTGAGCTCTTGGTGGCTGTTTCAGGTGTCTGTCCTCGTGCTGAAGATGAATGAGGTGAACTGTGGCATAGAGGTACGAGGGGATGATTTGTCTGTGGCTGTACAAGTGATGAATGTGGTTCCAGAGCAGCTGAACAACGTTGGGATGTGGCAGTACCTGCGTGGCTACCTGGGTAAGACACTGCTCTGGGACTCAGCTGCTTTTACAGCTGCTCTCTTAGACCAGCCTCCCTCAGGGATGTTCCATTAACTGGGACCTCAGTCTCTGGGGTGGTTAGGATTGAATGCAACTCCCCCGTGAGGGTTCAGATCTGGCATTTGAAAGATGTTTCCCAAATGCCTACACAGTCAGGCTCTGTGGTGCTTAGTAAACATTGATCGGGATTTTTTTAATTGCTGCTAGGATGGATGAAATGAATTATAAGGCTGGACAAAGCTATCTAGGGAAACCTTGAAGTTATTTCTGCTCTGAGAAAAATGCTTTTGGTCTAGGGTCCCTCCCTAGGGCTAAATTCGAATTAAACAAACCCAAAACCAATCAGCATCCCCTTCCCCCTGAAAAAAGGTAACTGAACTCCAAAATAAGCCCAGAAGCAGCTCCAGAATGGTTTGTGTCATGTGAAGATGATGTTACACTGAGGTCACCTGAGCTCAGCTCTTTGTGCAGCAGCACAGAGATGGGATTTGGGTTTCCACGTGGCTGCTGGTGCCTGTTGTGCAGTGAGCTCTCTCTGCTGCAGCTCCAGAGGAGCCGACGGTGCCGGTGCCTGGCCCGGCCCAGCCCCAGCTGAGCCTGCGCCTGGAGGGGGGTCCCGGCGCTGCCGCCCCGTCCCCGCGGGCCGAGCACAGCGACCTGCTGCGGGTGCTGCTCCGGGGCTGCCACACGGAGCTCTGCATGTCCTCCCTCACCGGCCTCGGCCCCTTCCTGGAGGATGAAATCATTCCAGAGGTGATCCCCATGGAGATAGAGGTTGTGGATGCCAAAATCACGTTGAAGGTGAGTGTGTGGGGCAGCAGAGATCCCCCGGGATGGCAGCCAGGGCCGAGCTCACTTTGGAGATTCTGCCTGGGGAGGGCCCCTCTGGGATTCCTGGGAGCTTCCATAGAGCTTCTGTTTTCCTCAGATTGTTTGGTTTTGCTTTGAGAACTTCCCTAGGGATGGAAAAGGAGCCCCAGGGGACTGTTGCTGGCTGCTCACGTGCAGCCCTGTAATGCAGCCAGGCCTTGCTGTGGGGTGGGTACCCCAGAGAACCCTGGCGGTGCTGCTGGGCAGGAACGCTGCTCCTGCGGAGCCTGCAGGAAATGGGAATCCCTTCCAGAGGGCCAGAGCTATCCCAGCAGTTCATCTGTTCTCGTTGTGTCTCCCCAGGATGACGGACCCCAGGTGTACCCCACCTCCCCCGGGCCCCTGCCCATCTCCCTGGCCGTGGATCACATCCTGGTGCGGCGCAGGGAGGACGGCGTGTTCTACCTGACAGGTCAGCAACACCCAGAGCTGCTGTCATTGTCCCTCTGCATCCCCAGGCTGTGCTGGAGGAGATGCAACCAAAATGTGGTGGTTACTGCTGGGGAGGATGGGCTCTGGGGTGGGACCAGTCCCTGCCTCTTCTTCCTCATGTGGCAATTCATACTTGGTGTTTCCTTGAGCACACAGAGCCAGGATCCCTTACTACCTCTTCCCTTGCTCTAGTTTCTGCATTTTAAAGTGGAAAGAGGATTTTGTTTCCCTGCTTAAAAAGTGGAAAAGAAAAAAAATATTATTCTTTTTGTGCCAAGAGCCCTGTTCTGTGAATGTCCACTCCTGAATGTGTTCTGTTGCTTTCCAGCTCCCCAGGGGACGGACTCACCAAAAGAGGAAAAACATGTGTCAGTTCCTGAGGAGCAAAAGGCCCCAGCAGAGTCTGTCTTGGCAGCCCCAGCAGCAGGAGCACGTGGGCTGCAGGTGAGTCACTGATACCTATTGCTGTCTGGACAAGGAGAGAGCTGGCAGGGGCTGGAAATTCTCTGTTGCCTTCATGTGTTTGCAGTCCCTGGCAGGTGTGGTGAGCTGCAGGAAGGGAGTGCCTCGGGGCGCAGCCTGTGCCTCCTCTTATGGGCATTCTGAGCTTGCCCAGCTTAAACTCTCCTGTTCCCTTTCAGAAATCTGGTGCTTTTTAATGATTGGCTCCATCTTCCCTCTGTGTCCAGTTCCTTGTTAGAAAAACAGGAATTGAGAGGTTCCCACACACAAGTTCTGTCAGTGGGGTTGTGTCACACACTGTAATTCATCTCAAAAGCTCCTGCTCTGGTTTTCCTTGGGGCAGGTCTCTGTGTACCTTGGAAACTCTGCCTTGTTTTCTGTTTGCCTCTTGTAGCTGAAGCAAGTGCCAGAGTTGCAAAGGGAGCTGCAGACCATGGAACTGGCCCTTGCAGAAGCCAACATGGACAAGGCTCATCTTCTGCGGGAGATCAGGAAATACAACCCTCTGTTCCAGCTCTGACAGTGCTGGCACTGCCAGAGTGGGGACCAGCACCAGCAGGGCAGGTTTGGTCCTATTGCTGCCAAACGGGTCTGAATCCCAGGAAATGAAACCGGCTGGGACTGCAGAGGACTCAGGAGAGGGAGGGAGGGAGGCCTGGCTGAGCCAAACAGGGAAGGAATGAGAAGTTTTCTTTGCTCTGTTGTGGCAGTGCTGCACTGAGCCAGGGCACTGCTCAGCCTATGAACACAAGGTCAGATGGTGGGGGGACACCCCATGTTTCCTCACCCTTTCAGCCTTCACCTTTCATGGGGAGACCTAGAGGTGGGTGGTCTGTGTTGGGGTTTCTGCTTCTTTCACCCTTCCTTGTTGTGTTCTTGCCCAGGTCTGCTCACCAAGGGTCACAGCAGGAGGAGGGTGGTCACCTTCAGGACCTGGGCAGTGACAGGATGGGGTGGCAGAGGGCTCAGGGCTCTGCTGGGAGAGAGCTCTGCTGTCACCTGTAACCAGGGACAGGGGGTGTGTAAAGGATTTCTCCCTGTGGAGTGAGGGGATACAGCTCACTATTCCCTCAAGAACAGGGTCAGGATAGGAAAGAAATCCCTCCAGATTTCTTTTTCTACCAGTGATTCCTTGTGTGGAGACAGTGTGTTAGACTTAGTCCAGTTCATTCTCACTTAATCCCACAACATTTGGCTTTATTGATGCAGAAAAACAATTAATTCCTTGCAAGGCACTATTTAAACTTGCTTTAAGTTTACTATCAAAAGAACGGGGGTGAAGGAAGTTGGTTCAGTCTCAAAATGAGATGACCTGTGGTAGTTTTAGGGATGCACATGGTCCTCAAAGCTTTGTGTGCTGGAATTGCAGTGGGGAGAGGAGCAGTGAGCCCTGAGGGAGGAGCCCTGAGGGCTTTGTGAGTGCTGAGCTGCTGCCTGGGGCTGTCCTTCAGTGGGGCTATGGGGCAGTGTGGCCCAGGGGCTGCTGCCAGGCCTGTGCCCGAGAGCAAAGGGCACTGCCCTCCCCTCCCCAGCACTTTACTGGGTGTCAGTGGGCACTGCCTGCCCCAGCACTGGGTGTCAGTGGGCAGCCCTGCCCTCCCCAGCCCTGTCCATGCCCAGGACGCAGCAGGGAAGGCAGTGCCGACAGGTCAGGCCCCTCTGCAGTGATGTGCTGTGAGCAGCATCCAGAGCAGGATAGGAGGTGAGGAAGCCTCTCCAGATCCAGGGGCTGGTGGAGCAGCTCCGTCTGAGCACCCCTGGGAACTGCCCAGAGCCCACAAAAAGCTGGACTTTGCTTTGCCAAACCTTTGTGCTGCTCCCTCTTCCCCTGGGGAGCAGGAGCTCTGAGACTGCTTGCCTGAGGTGGAATGTAATGGTATTCCTGCTTTTTTGTTACTAATTGCTTGAAAATGGGAGGTTTCTCTTCTGCTCTTTCCGATTTTCATGACATTTTGTTTGGGTAGGGGAACAAGTGGGGTGCAGTATCGATCACGTCGGGGTCACCCTTTATTGGGGTAACGTAGATCAGCTTTGCGGCGGTCGAGGAGGCAGAGACAGCTCAGGCTGCAGTGG
>JAOXXN010000303.1:3363653-3424064 GCA_026770055.1 Myrmophylax atrothorax
GGGTCTGAGGGAGGCCCGTGGGGGCAGGAGGAGCTCGGGGGGGGGCAGGAGGGGCCCGTGGGGCTGCTGGGCTGTTTGGCCGTGGCTTTGTGTGCAGGTGTGTCTGGTGGGTGGTGACTGTCACAGCTGCCACTCGTGTTCACTGGCGTGGGAGCTGCCTGAGGTGTCTGTTGGTGACACTGG
Source organism: Myrmophylax atrothorax (assembly GCA_026770055.1). Taxonomy (NCBI): domain Eukaryota; kingdom Metazoa; phylum Chordata; class Aves; order Passeriformes; family Thamnophilidae; genus Myrmophylax; species Myrmophylax atrothorax. The sequence goes on from JAOXXN010000303.1 coordinate 3,363,837, forward strand.
AACGATCCTTCTCCAGTCCCAGCCCCTGAGGCTGTTTCTTTCTGTCCTGTGGCGTTCTGTCTGTGCCTGTGTCAGCAGTCCCAGGCCTGGCAGTGTGTCCCTCACTCACCATGTGGCACCTGTTGCCATTTAGGGCCTTTGTGATTGTGTTCCACCTTCTGGCCGTTTGTTGGGCTTTGACTCTGGGTTAAGTGATTCCAGGTGAGGAGCTTGAGACAAGGATTTGATCAGAAGCATCTGCTGAGTGTCCTGCAAGGAGGGGCCCGGGGAGCAGCTGGGAGAAGCTGCAGAGGCTGCACAGGTTAATTCCAGGCACGTGTGTAGGGGAGGAAACCTCATCTTTCCCAGCACTAGAACACAGGAGCTTTTCTACTGTAGGGTTTTGGCCCCCTGGGTTGTGGGGAGAGCCCTGCCCTCAGTCAGGCCTGTGTGCTCCACGTTTTCCCTTCCTCAGGCAGCCCCAGAGCTGCCCTCCTGCTCAGGCTGCTCCCTCTCCTGTCTGCAAGGCTGTCCCAGCACAGGGAGCTGCTGAGCTGCCCTCCAGTCCCACAGCTCATTCCCAGAACGGGGTCAGGAATGCTGGGCTGGCAGAACTGCCTCGTTCCTTCCTCCTTGTGATTTTGGGTCATTTGGGTGCCTCTGTTTAGTTCCTGTTTTATTTATTTTGTAAGTGCCGCTGTTTGGACTGTTCCCAAAGCCCCCCTCTCCCAAGGTGGGGTCCCAGCTTTTTCTGGCAGTTTTGCAGCATTTCAGGCATCTCAAAATACAGTTTTGTACAAGGTACAAACCAGGCATTTCCTGGAATTCCCACATTACCCCTGGCAGGTGCTGAGCTGGTGCCTGCTCTGAGCTGGCACTCCTCAGTCTGGGCCGTTTTTCTTCCAGAGAGAGCAAGTGCTGCTCTGTAAAGTGGGAGAAAATTCCTCTGGCAGGAAGTTCCTCAGAATGTGGTGTTTTATCACCCAACCTGAGCTGCCACTGTGTGTGTTATCAGGTAAATGTGACCTTTGTCACGGCCTGGGCTGTGTTGCTGCTGCTGAGGCCAAGCCAGCCTGCTGGGTGTGGAGCCAGGCACAGGCTCCAGTCACCCCCAGCTGCAGGTGAGCAGGAAGGAGCAGGATAAGGCACAGGAGGAGTAATTGCCAGGACAATTAACGTCTGTCTGGAGGGTGGATGTGCCAGGGTGAAACACTCAGGGTATCAGGCAGAGGGATAAACCCCAGTGGGAGGGGGAGATGGGAGTGTGGCATTAGCCGGGGCAGGTGGATGGTGGGCTCACAAAGAGGTGGTGGCTGCCAGGGTGGGGAGGCACAGGATCCTCCAGGGCTGGGGACCTGCTGGGGGCCGATCCCGGCCCTTTGTCTGTGCCAGGCTGTGCCAGCTGCTCCAGCTCCAGGTGCAGCACGGGCAGAGGCACCACGTGAGGACCAGAGAGCAGCCACTGGGAATGTCCTCGCCACGCACGTGCAGCCAGAGGGGCTCGTGAGCAGCAGCAAGTCCAGAAAGCAGAAATGCCCCGTGAATCCAGGAGGCTTCTTGGGTTTCCAGGGGCACTTTTGGATGGAGGCTGCAGCATTTGGATTTGTTGGGTTTGAGGGTTTTTTCAGTGTTGTCACTGTGAAGTTAAAGGCAGGAAACAGCAAAATAATCTGTGGCTGAGCTATCAGGCTGAGTTAAGGAGGTTTTGCCAGGAGCAGTGAGGAGCGTGTTGTGTTAAAGCCAAATCTGCAGAAAAAGCTTGTTATTTTTGTGTTTTGCTGTGAAAAGCCTGGATCTGTGTTGCTGGGGTGGGAAACTGAGGCTGCTGCTGAGCCCCAGATGGGCTGTGCAATCCTCTGGGAGTGAATCAGGGAGACACATCTGGGAATGAGGAGTTTGGGTGCACATCTGCTGTGGGAGGGTCGGGTGCTGCTCCACAGAAACCACAGCCCATGTTCCAGCCCGTTTGCAGCAGTTGCTGCTGTGAAGGGTCTGGTTGGTTTAGGGAGTGATGTGGTGGGATGGCAGAACACTTGAAGTGGCTTCCAACAGTCCAAGGATGGTTTGGAGTCAGAGAAATGAGTTCTATTAAAAAAATGGGATTTTGTGTTTGCTCTGGTGCAGCTGATGGTTCGCTGCTCCTGTGATTGATGAAGCCTCTCAGCCCCCTGGAGCCCTGTGCTGTCCCCCCCTGCAGTGCACACCCCACAGCAGGACAGGCCCCTGTGATTGCTGAGCGTGCTGTGCACGGGCTCTGCTGGGCATTGTTCCCTGAGCACTTGGAGCACTCGGTGACTGAGGCTCCTGGCTGTGATCTGGCCATGCAGCTGCAGCAGGAGGTGTTTGTGTGCCCTGCCCAGCGAGTCCCGCGCTCGGGGCTGGCCCTGCCGTGGCACCTCGGAGTGCGGCCATGGCTCTGCCCAGGCCCTGGGGGCTGCTGCCCCCCTCTGCAGAGCTCAACTCGGGGCTTACACGGCACCCAGGGCTTGCTTGGACACGTGGGAATTGCTGGGTGGGGGGGTGAGTTCCCTTTTGTGCCCCCCCTGGAGAGCCCTGTCCCGCTCCCCTCCCGCGGGCTGTGGCAGCTGCGTTTGGCCCCGCTCCCCTCTGCCCTCCCGGGCTGTGCCACCCGCTCGGCCCTGCTGTGAGTGCTGGGGTGCTCTGGCCGTGCAAATCCTTTCAGGATGAAGTGTCCTTGAGATGAGAAGGTGCCTCTGAGCACCTGGTGATGGCCGTTTCCTCCTGGCACTGTGGCACCAGCTCTGCCCAGTGCTGAGCTGGCACTGTCACCATCCCAAAGCTCTCACTCTGGAGTACAGCTTAGTCATGGAAATGAGATAAATCCTATTTCACAGAAAGTGGTAAAAATAAAACTGTTGAGGACTGATTTGTTTCTATAGCAACCGACTGGCGAAGCAAACCCAGCTGGTGTCTGCAGGAGGGAGGAGAACAGCGAGGGGAGTGTGGGTGCACCTGGGCTGGCTGTGGCTGCAGGAGAGCTGGGCAGGGAGAAAGGCTCAGTTAGAGACAGAGCAGGAAGGGGCCTCTGGAACAACACTGGAGCTGAGTGTGGGCACGTGCCCTCTGCACAAACCCTGGAGAGCCAGTGTGCTGTCCTGCTTCCCAAGGGATTGTGCTCCTGCACCCTCCTGGGTGGGGAAAGGCCCTGCCCGGGGTCAGGCAGGACTCTGACACCAGGTGGTCCCTGGGTGTCTTTCATGTCACGGGCCTGCTTCTAAACCTCAGTCTGAATTGACTGTCCTGTTGCTGTGACTTGATGAGAAATGTTCAGCTTTGAGAAGCTGGGATGAATATTGGAGTTCCTTGATTACCCCTTAGCCTGAACTGAACAGCTGGGTGCTGCAGGGCAGCCTGGGCCAGGGCGGGGCTTCTGCTCGGGTTTGTATCCTGGAAGAAAATCCAGTCAGGCCTCCAGACTGCTGGATAAGGAGCTTGAGCTTGGAACTGGCCCTGGCACACACAGGTGATTAAGGTGGCAGTTTCCCCAGGGCAGTGAGAGTGAGCTGCTTAAGTGTCTGGGAGGCTGCAGGATGCCAAGAGCTGGGACCATGTGCTTGGTACAGGCTTGACCTGCTGCTGTCCTGCCCCGTGTGGCTGTTCAGGGATTCAGGAGAGAATCAGTGTGAACACCTGACACAGCAGAGTGTGAGGGAATTACAGGAGTGTGTGCATGGCTTTACTGGGCACTCTGCAAGAGCCTCAGTTATTCAGCTGAAGGGAAGTTTGAGCGAGAGTTGCTGTTTAGGTTTGGTAAAGCCAGGTACATTTGCACTCCTCCCTTGTTATTTAAACACGTGGTTTCTTTTAAAGGGAAATTAGATTTAAAAGAAACCACAGACGTTTTCCAGCTCCAAGGAAGTGTCTGTAGTGCCATGTGCTGAGGACACAAGAACAAAACCCTGTCTGAGAGTGAGTGCCATAAATATTATGTAAATACATTATCTCTTTAGATTTCTGTCTGATCCCGTTGTCTGCTGTTGCACAGACTGCTGGGGCGAGCAAGGCCAAACGTGTCATAGGTGGTCTTTAATACTGAAGTGAGTTGGAAAAAGGCTGATTTTCATGCTGCTTTTCCTGAGCTTTCTTGGAAACTGTTGTTGCCCAAGTCGATGCTTTCCCTGCTTGTGTGGCACATACCAGGAACGAGCAGGGGCTGAGCAGTGATCCCAGAGCTCTGTAACTGCCCAGGTGTGTCCCCTGTGCTCCCATTGGAGCCACCACGGCCCAGGCACTTCTCTGTTTCACCTCCTCCCCTCGCTGTCTTTGCTGTCTCCTTTCCCTGTCACTTGCTCTTCGGGCACCCAATTAAAAATCTCATCAAGAAGGAATGTCTCTGGAGTCCGAGGTGTCTGTGCCTTGTTTGTTTGTGTTGCCAGTTAATCTGTTCTCGCTGTGTCTTTCTTTAGCTCTCAGGGGCTCCTAGTTAAGCTGGAGCTGGGATTTGATACAGGCTTAAATGGAGCCATGTGGGTGAGCTGCTGGGCTCTGGTGTGGGCTGTGTTCAAGGGCAAAATCTGCTCCCAGCATTCCAGTGGAAGCTTTGTTGTGGCTCTGAATTCTGCAGTTCCGTGTCTGCTTCCTCGAAGGCCTCATGTCCCATCCCATTGTTCTGCTGTTGAGTATCAGAGCATTCATTTCCTTTTATTCCAGCTCAGCCTTTCACGGCCCATCCTGGTGCCGTGGGCTGTGCCCGGGGGTCTGTCCCGCAGGTGTGTATGGGGCCCCCTCCTGAGGTGTGGGGATGGCCCCACCCGTGTGCGTGTCCCTCTCTGCTGGAACGCTCGGGCACTGCGGTGCCAGCACCGAGGCAGATCCCTCATGTCACTGATCTGAACAATGTCACAGGGGAGAGGATGTCGTGCCAGTCTCTGTCTCGCTGGCAAAAGTCTCCCTAAGGCAAAAGTGCACTCTGGATGCAGTTGTTGGTACAAAATAATTGCATTTGCTTTTTAATCGCTGCAGGGAAGGGGTAATTCAGTCCCTGAATGTCTGTTTCTCTGGCTCTGCTTGACTTGGCCTATTTACCTGCTTCTCATCCGCCCCAGGTCAGACACGCTGCGGTTCAGCATTCCAGGCATCAGGACTGGGCAGCAGGCAGGGAGAGGGGATGTGGGCAGGATCCAGGGAGGGCTCAGGGTGAGGGGATGTGGGCAGGATCCAGGGAGGGCTCAGGGTGAGGGGATGTGAGCAGGATCCAGGGAAGGCCGGGCAGCAGCCAGGCTGAGGGGACACGTGTTGGGGTGACACGGTCCGAGGTGCCCGGCGGAGCATTGGCATGTGGCCGGGCCCTGTGGGCAGCCCTCGAGCAGCCCTGTTGGCACTGAGATGGAGAGAACATGGGTGTGGGTTTGTTGTTTCTGTGCAGAGCAGGTCCAAGAGTTCACCAGGAGGAGGGTGTCCATGTTTAAATAAAGTGTCACCTTCCTTACGCCCTTGTAGGTGCAAGGTTCCTGCCAGAGATCCCAAATTTTCTGTGAGAGCTGGAAACAAAGAGAAACTTGGAGTGTTCTGATCCTGTTGGCATTGTCTGACAGTGCCCACATGGCTGTTGTGCAGAGCAGACCATGGGCACAGAGTGACAGGTTTTCTGCCATCCCAAACCCCTTGATTGGCACACCCATTCCCTGTGCAGGGGCACTGATGGGGCCGGGAGGGAACGTGCTCTTCCATGTTTTCTTTCTGCACAAGTTGCTTTTGGTGGCGTTTTTCCTCCAAGCTCGGAGCTTTGTGCCTGTCAGGAGGGCGCAGTGCAGATGGACACGTGTGGCTGCAGACACGAAGCTCCGTTGCTGTTGGCTGACTGACACGTCCCGTGGGGTTCTGAGCTTGTTAAATCATCTCACAAAGGAGAAGGGCAGGGAGAGGCTGGTGTAAGGTTGCCAGCTGTAGTGAGCTTGGTGCTGCAGCATCAGCTGCTGAGGGGTTTGGATCAGGAATTTGTGGCTGCCCAGGCAGCTTCCTTCCATTTCTCTGGAAGTGCTGGATGAAGGGAAGGCCAAGGGAAAGCCTGCACCATCTACACATGTGCTGCTAATTCTCTGTGCATCTGGGGTGTTTTGGTTTATGTTGTATTTTCTTGCAGGTAGTGGCATCTTCTCCAGTGTGGTGGGAGCAGAGCTGAGCTGCAAACAGAGAGCAGGGAATGCTTCCCTGAGCAGTGCTCTGGTTCCTCTCTGTGCTGGTTTATGACATTCATAACACCGCTCAGCTCATTGGATTTTTGCACAAATGTTTGGATTCCTTTTGCCCCTTCTCTTCAAAACCTTGTCTAGTCAGATGCAAAAGAGAAGAATGGGCTGCAAAATTGGTGTTTAGTAAACCCCTCTGAGAGGTTTGTCAGCATTTGGTAAATGTTGTCAGATCTCTGTCCTCTCTCAGGGGTCCCTTTCACACCTCAAAGGGCAGCTTCAAGGCTTCATATCAAACATTCCATCTGCATGTTGGGTGGCTGCCTCCCCATTTTCCTGCTCTTCCCCTCCCTATCATACTCAGACAGGTTGTGGAGAGTGCAGTGCTGCTGCACACAGCAGACCCCACAGCTCCTGGACCCCTCCCCAGAGTCTTGGCCTTCCCTGGCTCGATGACTGACACTTTCTGCGCTTCTCCAGTGAAGCTCTTTTGGCTCTGCCCCCGTGCTCAGAGCTGGAGCCTGTGCTGTGTGGGGCTGTTCTGTGGCCTGTCATCAGCCAGGACTGCTCCGTGCTGGGAGGGGGTTGCCTGTAATGCTTTTAAGAATAAAGGGCAGCACATGCACTCAAACCAGCCCTGGATTTTCCCTGTCCTGCAGCTCTTTCTTTGCTCTGGCTGGGAGGGGTTGTCTGATGTAGCGCATCCTGCATGCCTGACCCTGCCTGTCTGTCCTCGCTGCCTAATGCTGGTGACAGAGCCCACTGCCACCCCCACCATACATTGAATAAATGCATTTCCACTGCCAGGAGCCATCCGTAAAGCTGGGGCTGTCCTCTTCCTGGTGGGGGATTTTAGCTTGGATGGGTAAGCAGGAAATACCAAGTGAGGGTCATGTTCACTGCAGGAATCCAGCAGTTGTGTGGATGTGGATGGCTGGGATGTGTGAATGACCTGCTGTGGTGGCCTCTGGGCAATGGACTGGAGGGGATCTGCCTCCAGCCCCCCTTTTGTCTCTCGGGCATTGAGCGAAGCCCACAAACCTCTGGGGCCAGTGCTCAGCTGCTTTAGACTCGCTGGTGACCTTGGGCCATCCACAGTGTCCGCTGGGGTGTTGTGTCCAGTTTTGTGCTTTTTGTCTTTGGTGTTGGGCATGTAAATACGTGGGGTGCAGTGGCCTCTGCCCTGCACAAGTCCCTGAGGTCTCCTGATCCTTCCGTGATCCTCGTTAATGAGACCAAGACCAGCCCTGAGGGTTCACCATTTGAGCTGAAAACACCGAGTTTCTCTCTAGGCTTGGCCTTGCAATAGGCCCCTGCCTGGGATGATTTGGTGAATGAAGTTACTGCAGTTGGGAAGAAAGAAATGGAAAAACAAGAGGACAAATACGATCTCATTTAAAGGAACTTTGGGGTCTGACCGTGACCTAAAGCATGTGATTTATTCAGCAGTTTTTGCAAGCAGGAAGCTTTATTTAAAGGCTACAGCACTTGCTGAATTTGTGAAGCAAGAGAAAACTGAGTGCAAGGAATAGTTTAAACAGAGCAGATTTTATTATTTTCAAAGTTTTTCTGATGTTGACAATGTTCAGGCTTAATTACCTTAAGCAGAAGCATCAGGAGCATCGTTAGATGCTGCCCTGGTGCAGCAAAGGAGGGTGAGACCTGGGTAATCTTTAAAAACGTTGTGTTTGTAACAGACCACTACGATAAAAGCAACCCCCCACTTTGATGGGGAGGGGAGTTGGAGGATTTTTGGGTAGAAATAAAAAAAGCAATGGTGGTCAAACTGGCTTCAGACCTTTACTGAGGACCTGCCTTTACAGTGTTCTCCTGCCTGTGCTGGGATCTGGGATTCTGTTTAATCAGAAACAGCCAAAAGTCACACTGTGCACAGGGCTCTGGGCTCTCGGCTTTGTGCTCTGTTTCTCTCAGCACCCTGTTTCCATACCTTAGGAGAACTGAATGGCCTTCCTGGCAGAGCTGGAGAGGAAGAGAAGGGAAGAGAGTGATGTACTTGACTTCAGTCTCCACATCTAAATATAAATAGTTCTCCTCTTGGATCCTTCCATTCTGGTCTTCTGGGTGATTTGACCTTTCTTTGATAAAAGCTGTCTTTATTTGCAGGAATAAAAGGGCAGAGGGGAGGAGAGGACACAGCAGATGTTTTTTTTTTAAGTATCTCTCTATCTTGGCAGTTGGTTTCCGCAGCACCCGGCACTTGCTGCTGGGCCAGCTCCCTCCTGGGCTCCAGCTTTCCTCCTCCTCTGAGCAACCCGAGTGAACTCAACATTTTACTCCAAAGCATTGACCTGAATATCCCTAAGGAAGTTTATGGAAGTGTTTTATCACGGGGAGACCCACGTCCTCCAGTGGGGACAGATGTCCTGGGCTCCGGTCCCCAGCCCTGCTGCTGGCTGGGCACGTCACTTTGGGCTTGTTTTATGCCCACTGCAGCACTGCCCCTGGTTTTCCTTGGTTCATAACTTCAGCAGAAAGAACACTTGTGTTCGATGCTGTTGGTTTTTCCGGTGTTCACCCTGGAGCAGTTTGAGCTCCACATCCAAACAGGGCTCCATTTCATGTGTAAACCCGCGGGACTCTGGGCGAGGGCTGCACAGGTGCAGTGCTACGACTGCTCCAGACTGCACACAGGGCTTTCTGGCACTGGTTCTAACAGTAATTGCCACCTTAAATCCAGCAATAAATTATTTGGGCAACCACACTGCAAGAGCCCACTGCCAGGAGCAAACCAAGCTGAGCCCTGCTCGGTCCCCTTTGTGCTCCAGGACTGCAGGGCTGGACAGGGCAGGGCAGGGCCTTGCAGGTGCTCTGGCTGGGGGTTTTGGTGGCTCACTGACTTGGACACGGTTTAAGCCATTGTCCTGCAAACCATGTTGTTAATGCTGGAGGTGCATTGCATGTGTGTCTGTTGGTTTGCTGTTTGCTCCAGGAATGCAGGATGGTGTGCAGGATGCCTTGGGATAAGCCTCTGATCCTTGCAAATTGGATTTTGTGGCTCACTTGCTTGTGCTCTTGGATAAAGGTTCCCCTCAGCTGCCTCTCCTCTAGCAGAGCTCAGGTCCATCTCAGGACTGCAAAGCCTTTTATAATGCTCTGCAGATCAGAGGGGCCAGGGACAAACTTTCCTTTTCCTCCTGGAACGTGCTCCAGGGTGAGCCTGTTGGTTCATTCCCTTCTGAATTTCCATTCAGTCTGCACAAGATTCCCATTGTTTTGGTGCTTTTCCTGCTGGTTTTGCTCACTATGACACCAAGATGTCCCTGGTTAGCAGCCCCCCAGTGATGACTGGTATTGCAGAAAGCCTCTGGGCCACGTGAGTTGTAGTGATTGTGTGCTGGGGAGGCAGCAGATTGCTCAGGAAAGGTCTGCTTTGAACAGATTTTAAACCAGTTCAGTGGGAGAGTAGAGGGTGTTACTAAGTTTTACCTGTAAAGAAAACAGTGCAGGAAAATGCACTGCGTTAGCACAAGTGTTTAATTGCTGAAGGGGGAAGTGTAAAACACACCAGTGCACACGGATGGGGGGTTGTACTGGTGACAGCCGTTGTCAGTTCCAGTTTGCCGGTAAGAACGTACTGGTCTGAGTTCCCTTGCCTGTTGTGGGAGGGGGTGGTGGCACTGGTGGGGGGCAGCAGACACCACACTCCTTTCACAGGAGCTGCACCAGCCCCTCACTCTGCTGTTCTGCACTGATGTGAGAAGGATGCCTTCCAGGGGTGGGGAGAAGAGTAATCCTCGGCAGGGTTAATTCTTAAATCCATGGTGCTTGGCTTTGGAACAGGGGAGGGAAGTTAATGCTCTCAGAAGTGCTGGGAGACCACCTACTCCTTAGAACAGACTGCCAACAGCTGACAGATGGAAGTGATTTGGGGACAGTGAGAAGTCAGTGGAATCCCAGTGGTGACCAAGGGCAGGCTGTGCATCCCACAGTCTTTGACTTACACCCCCGCCTTGTGACTCTTGCCATGGAGGGAAGAGAGTTTCCCAGAGCCATAGGAATTCTTCAGTGGGGTGTGAATTAGCAGTGCCTCGATGGTTTGCTGTCTCTTGTGGTTCACTCTAATACACACGTGTTCCTCTGAAGGCACTTCTTGGCCAGCACATGTATGGCTGAGGGATGTGTGGGAGTGGGAGCTCTGACTGGAACCCAGAAGGGTCTGGTAAAGCAGAAGAGGAGCCCCTTTGCTGGTGTGTGCTGTGGCACTGACCCCTCTGCCATGCTCTGTGCTCCATGTGGCAGCTCCTGACCACCATGTCCAGATACCCACCGTGGTGTGAGAGCTCTGCTGCCCCTGTCCTTGCCCTGTCCCTGTGTGGTGTTTGCCCAAGTGTCCCATTTTCTGTCTTGCAGCATCTGGAGAGGGCCGAATGTGAACTGCGTTGACAGCACTGGATACACCCCCCTGCACCACGCTGCTCTGAACGGCCACAGGTGAGTTCTGGTCCAGTTCCTTTGGTGGCAGGGATGGCTGTTCTGTGCTTCCCCGGCCACAGTTCCCTGTGGGTGACGTGTGGTCCATTCCCAGCCCGACTCGTGTCCCTGGCCATGGCATTGGTGAACACCATTGGTGCTGCAGCACTGCTCCATCTTCAGGGGAAGGGGAGAATGTTACTGTTTTGGCTGCTGCTCAGTGTGGTCTTACATCTTAAATCATCCGGCAAAACACTGAGGTTTTCAACCACCCACCCTTTTATTTCAAAGCAGTTTGGATAAGCTGTAACACCATGTGAAAGGGGCTCCCCTGGTGACAGTCCCTGCAGTCTGTCTGGAGTCCAGGGAGCTCTGGGCCTGTATCACTTGGAGTTGCCTTGTGTGCATATCACAGTTTGAAGTAACCCCAGTCTTTACTGTGGTAGATCTCATGTCATTGCTGCTTAAGGTATTGAGAAATGGAGTAGAGTTAAAATCTTTATTCACTTTCATTGTGCTGGTGCAGTTGGCTTTGCAGCAGAGCCTGTGGCTGACTTCAGCCCCTGTTCAGCTCCATCAGTGTGCAGGTAATGTGGATCTTTCCAGCAATGTATGTTTGTTTGTTTTTATTTCCTTGGGTGGCATTAAATAGGAACACTTTAAATGGCATTTCAGGAGAATCTCTGAAATACTCTGTCTGGACTAACTTTTTGTGCAGTACCTGCTGCAGAATGCAAGCTGTGAAACAAGGACTGAATGTCTCAGACTCAAGTTCCCTTCTCTTGCAGGGATGTTGTGGAAGTTCTGCTGAGGAACGATGCCCTGACCAACGTGGCAGACTGTAAGGGCTGTTACCCCCTGCACCTGGCGGCCTGGAAGGGAGATGCTGACATCGTGAAGCTCCTCATTCACCAGGGCCCTTCGCACACCAAAGTCAATGAGCAGGTCTGCTGGTTTCTCTGATGTGCCACTGAAGCGCGTCCCTCGTACGGACAGACACTGCTGACCCTTCCCAAACCACAGCAATGCTTATGAGGCCCTATTGGCTGGTGGGAAAAGAGGGGCACTGCCTCAAGCAATACCTTCAATTCTGAGTTAGTGGTAGAATTAGAAAGGTATTTAAGTTTTATATGCAGACATAAATATGAGATCTGCTCAACACCTAGGAAGTGGTCTCCTGCTTCTGGCCTTCTAAAACTAACCCACAGTTTTCCTTTCAGTTGCTGGATAGCTGAGCAGGTTTCTAGTTCTGCAGAGGATCCATTGGCTCCCTCCTTTGGGAACTAATCAAGGCAGCTTTGTTTAGTCTGTGTTTGGCCATGCTCTCTCAGCTGCTCTCCTGGCTTGTCTCTGGCACTTGCTCCAATTCACTAATTTGTAAGTTCTAAGGTAATTTTATCCTACTTGCCCCCAGAGAAATCCTTAGCTTAATCTTAAAGAATAATTTTCTCAATCAGGCAAGAAAAAAGCTTCTTGGATTTCTTCTTTTGTCAACCTGACAGTTTTGGTTTGGGGTACAGAGGGAAAGAGAGGTATGAGGTGGCTGGCTCCTCTGTAGCTGTCCTGTGGACATCAGAGGGACCTTTCAATTCCAGGGAACTTCTGAAGTGCTACTGCTGGAAGACCCAAATACTTCTCTTGTTTCAGAGTTTTGTTTAAGGGAACTCATTTTCTGAGGCCAGCTGAGCAGGGTGACTGAACTCGTCACTGTCAGGGTGAGTCTGGCAGGCAGTCACAGGCCCAAATCAGGTGGTTAAAGCTGCAATTGGCCATGGTTGTCCTGTCCCTAAGGCAGGAACATCTGATGTCCCTGTGAATCAACTCCCAGAGCACTCAGGTATTCATCCAGGAGGAGAGGAGTAAATCAAAATAGGTTTTCCTGCCTTTTAGTACCACAAGGCTAAATGTGAACATTCACTCTGAAGGTAATTCTCAGGTGGGTCAGACACCCCTGGCTTGAGTTCAACCAATTCTGTCCCAGTCAGGATGAGAGCTGGGAACTGAGAGTCTCTGCTGTTTATTTGCTCTGTTGTGTGCACTTTTTCAGAAGCTGAGGAGCAAACTCCCTTCACAGTCAGGTTTAGGAGTTCCAGTCCTGTTTCCAGCTGCACTTTGTGGAGACCCAGGTACCATACAGAAGTTTCCCAGGGCAGGTAGCTTGATGCACCAGGCTGCCCCAGGGTTAAATACTGCAAAACCAGCAAGGAATGAAAAATCTGGTGGTAATGCAATTCCCTACACTCCTCAATGGAGCAGGAATACAAGGAGTGTGTGTTTTAATGTCTCAGGTGATAGTTTTCCAGTTTGAGGCTGTTTAATCATGTCTCCAGGCACAGCTGCAGGCATCAGTGTGGTTACAAAATCTCAGTTCATGTAACCTGTCACAATCAATCTGATAGGAATGGAGTGAGGGCCTTGATTGTAAAGGTTCTGTGCTGAGTAGGGCAGGTAGAGGGAAGACCTTTGCAAGAGATCCAAAGCTTAGTGTGATCCTTCCAGGTAATGTTTCATTAATGTCTGTTTAGTAGGAACCTTGTTAAAAGGAGGAGTCAGCTGAGGAGCCTGTGCTGCCTGTGCTGGGGTCGTGTCCATGCACTGCACAGGGCTCCAGGTTACAGCAATCCCAGCTGGAATGGCTTTTGCTGGTCATGGCTCTGACTGGAAAAACGTGCTGTGTTCTGGCATTCCACCCCTTGCAGTCACCCATTGCTTTGTTGCTGTATCTCACCCATTTCATTATCACATTTTTTTCTTTTTCCTCTTCCTTTTTGTAGAATGCTCTTGAGATCAAAGAACTCAAAAAGTACGGCCCCTTTGACCCATATATCAATGCCAAGGTGTGTACTTTGCTGTCAGCATTTCACTGCATCATCACTCCAAGCTGCACTCGCGTGTTTTCAGGTGCAATAATACCCGTTTGCAGCTGCTTGGGGGAAAAGGAAAATGGGACCATTTATTTACTGTGGGTTTCTCTCTTCAAAGCAGTTATAGAAACGTAATTAAAGGGAAGCTTTTCCTTACTTTCCTGGGGGCTCCTTCCTTGCTTAGCCTTGTAGGACTCATGGTGATGGTCAGTTTGCTTGATTGGGCTGAATGACTTCCCAAAGGTAATGTTACTTCAATTAAATGTTTTGTAGGTTTTGTTTTGTGTGCTGATGCTTCTGATAAATGCAAAGAAAAGGAATTTTTTTTCCCCTGCCTAACCATGGATGCATTTTCTCTGTGGGCTGTTTGGAGTGAATTTTGATGCCTTTTCCCCTCCCAAATGCATAATGCCGAGTGTGTTATTTGAATGGACAGTTAATTCCTGTGCTGGTGGTGGGGAGAAGGGAAGGCAGTGAACTTCTGCCTCTCTTCCCAAGTCCTCCTTGTCCTGCTTACTGCGTCAGTCTCTGTTTTAATGTGTGGTCTGTGGTGGTGTCTGACGCTTCAGGTCTCCTGTTCCTGTTTTCTGGCCTGTTTTGCTTCTCTCTAATTTTTAGTTGTTGAGGTACAAGAGGACAACATTGGCTTCTGTGATGCACTGAGGCTGAGCTGTTGAGGAAGCAGATCAAGTTCCTGGTGGTGTTTTCTCAGACACAGTTTTTCAGTATTATTTCCAGGGATGGCAAACAATCTGCTGCTCTGTCCTGAGACACCTCTGCCATGAGCCACTGTACCACAGCTGCTTCCAACCACTTATTTTGGATCTAGCCATCCATGGCAGATTTCTGTCTGTCAGAGTTCAGTTAAAACTTTCACTCTGCTCTGCAGGATCAGAGGAGCACACAGCCAGAGTTCCTGCACTTGCTGGGAGTTAGGTGTGGTGTTGCAGAGCCCTGTTTCAGGCAGTGCCCACCCTCTGAGCCCAGATGTGTTCCCATGAAGCTCATCAGGGTTTTTTACAAAAATCCGGATGGAATTCTGCACCAGCAAATATCTTCCATGGAAACATCATAGTTAAGCAGTTCAGTTGCCTGAAAGAAGCTTCCAGAAACATTGTCAATATAATCAAGGAAAATCTTACCCCCTCCAGCACTGGGATGTTGAATGAAGAAGGAATGTAAAGAGGGAGTACCCAGTGAGCTCCATTTCCTGTGGATTTTTGTTTACCAAGTATTCTAATTTGGATTTTTATGCTGTGGAGAAGTGCATTATTTAAAGCATCAGTTCAGTGTTCACAATGGCTGAGGTGGTCTCTATAAAGCAAGGCACGATTTTGGGAGTCTTTGCTTTGGTTTTGAGGAGAGAGAGATGATTTACCTGCAGTCATTGTGCTCATCATAAGTTCTGACCAGCTTTGCACCAGTTCCTGCTGAGGTTGAAAGCATGTGCAGTCGTACCTGTCACACAGACCTTGGTGTTCTCTCAGCAACACTGGAGCAGCCAAACAGCAGGTTGGCATTAGGACAGGACTTGGCTGGACACACAGACAGGAACAAAAATCCTACAGAGGAGTCATTGCAGTAGGTTGGGTGGGACCAAAGGGTTTCCCCAGCCCTGGAGCAGGAATGCAGCCCCTGCGTCCTCCTGAGCGTGTTGTAGTTCTGAAATTTGAAGCCATGTGCCTTCTGGCTGCGAGAATGGAATTTCCCTTTTCCATCTCCAATGAATTTGTATGTCTGAGCACTCCTGCTCGCTGCTCAGGCTCCACTCTGGTTTGTGCCTGGACAGGTGACGTGAGAAGGGAACAAACACCCTTGCCTGGAAGGGCTTTAGTACTTTTGGCTGCTCCAAACTCTCCCAAAATGGAGGCAATAAAGACTTGGGCAATAGCGGGAGTTTCCAGGGTGCAGTCAGTCTGGGAGAGACCTGCTGTAATGATTCAGGGGAGTTTTACTGCCTGGTGATCTCCACTGCAGGAGGAAGGTGTGGAGATTTCACCTCGAGCATTGGAGCCCTCACCTGCTTAGCGAAAATTGGACTAAATTGCAGTGAAGATGAGGAAAGTCTCCAACACTTATGTTATTAAAGGATGTGTTCCCATTTCTGAGCCTTCAGGCAGGTGTTTGGAGCTGCTGCATGGTTTAAAGCCCCTTGGATATGGCCCCTGTGCCAGGGAGGGCGGAGTGAGGGAAGGAAATCCCCAGTGGCCAAGGCAGGCATGGCATGAGCAGCGTGTGCCCCTGTGGCTCTGGGACAGGACCCCTGCTCAGAGGGGTGGGGGTCATTGCTCTTCCTGCAAGGCCTGGCAGCGAGGCCCCCTCGTGCCACAGGGCAGGCTGAGGCCTGGGCCTGGCTGTCGTGGGCTCCCTGATCCCTCTCTCCCGACCCTGTGAAACAGGAGTAATGAGATTTGCCAACCCTGTAAGTGCCCGAGAGCAGCACCGTGAGCTGATGGACAGGTGTGAGCCCTGATGTTCTTTGCCCTGTTCCTTCTCACTCTCTATACTTTATGTGCAGATTTCTGTATCCTGCAGTAACCTGTCCATCTGTATGTGCCTCCCCCTGGATAGAGCCTATTTGACTTGGACCTTCTGTGCTTCCTGCGATGCTTTGCCCCCCTTTGCCCCTTTCCCTTGGCATGTGACTGGTGCTGTTCCTGCTTTCTTTGCTTTGTTTTCATACAAGCTGCAGCTGCCTGAGCCTCTCCCCAGCTCCTGCTTCCCTGGTGTTTTCCTGTGGCTGAGAAGTGATGCAAAAGCCAGATAAAAATACCTGGGGGCCTGAGCTGCAGGATTCCTGTGAGCCTGAGAGTGCCCGAGCACCTCCACGGGGTCTGAGTGCTCCCGGACGTGGTGCCAGAAACTCACCCAGCCATGTCCAGAGGCACCTCTGTGCTCTCACAGCAGGAGGGCAGGGAGCCAGTGCCTTTCTGGAGTGGTGCTGCTGCCTCCAGCAGGACAGACACATTCATTTTAATGGGACTGTTCTTAAAAAGACAAATTCAACCATGATTCTTTCAGCTGAAGTGTGTAACTGTTTGTACTAAACTTTTTTTGGGTCAAATTGTCAGATAGTTGTTTCCTAGGTACTTAAACAGCAATCCATCTGTGAATAACACACAGAAGTAAAGCTAGAAACTTGAGGGGAATTTAATTTGAGAAAAAGCTCTTTTAGATCTGGCCACGTTCCTGTTTTACACCTGCATGTGCAGTGTGTGGCACTGCTCGTCTTTGTGCTTTGCATTGCTGGTTCTGTCTTGCATTGCTGCACTCACTGGCCGGGTCTGGCTCCCAGCCTGGGGGCGCTCCCTTGTCGCTGGGACGTTGCTTCCCTTGGCTGAGCTGAGCTCTGACTCCTTCCAGGGGTGATGGAATCGCACGGCTCTCTGGTTCGCAGACCGCATGGAACTGGGTGCACTCTGTCTCTAAGCCAGAATTGCAAAGGTGGAATGGCTGTTATAATCAGGATAAGTAGAATTTGAAACAATTGAAGTTTAAAACTATGACGATGAAGTTTCAGCAGATTTCACACAGCAAGTTGCCTGTCATATATTCAGCCTTTTATTTTTGTGCATGCTGAAGTGTGGGAATCTGCCAGTGGATACCAGACTGCCTTCCCCGGGTGAATTAGTGGGAATTCAGATACAGCTCAATATCCGTTAAACTTTAGCATGGCCCCTGGATTATTCTGCCCCTAGTGCTTGTAGAGCAGGCTGGTCCAAAGTAGCTCCTCTTTCTCACAGCTTCAGCCTATTGTTCTGGACATCCCTGAAACTGTGGCTGGGTGGGCCAGTTGATGAGCTCATGAGGGGATGTCTGTGCCTGGTAAATGGCTGGGGAGATGGTGAGACATTGGTCCAGGCTGAGTCAGACCAGGGTCTCTGCTTCCTCACAGCTTTTTTGTCTTGTTTTGCATTTAAACTTCAATGTTGGAGCGAGGTGTGGGGCAGCCGCTCCCCCCGCCCTGACGTGCAGCTGTTTGTGACCCCCAGAACAACGACAACGAGACGGCGCTGCACTGCGCGGCGCAGCACGGCCACACCGAGGTGGTGAAGGTGCTGCTGGAGGAGCTCACCGACCCCACCATGCGCAACAACAAGTTCGAGACGCCCCTGGACCTGGCCGCGCTCTACGGGAGGCTGGAGGTTGTCAAGATGCTCTTGAATGCCCACCCGAACCTTCTAAGCTGCAACACTAAGAAACACACCCCGCTGCACTTGGCAGCCAGGAACGGTCACAAAGCCGTGGTGCACGTGCTCCTGGATGCTGGCATGGACAGCAACTACCAGGTATCGTGTGTCTGTGTGTGGGAGGGCTGGTTGCTGGCGTCACAGAGCCCCCAGAGTCATGATATGGAGAGCTCCCACAGCTCTCCTCCCACAGGGAGCGCTCGTGGAAGATGTGGAGAGCTTTGTGTTCTGCTGGGCTGTCTGTGCAGCTCTTGGTTGCTGGGGAGGCTGCCTGGAGGGACTCAAGTGCTGTGCATGTCTCACGCCTGCTCGGGGCGGGGAGAGCCCCAGACACAGAGAGAGGCAGAGAAACATCCTCTTGCCGAAGCTGGTCCACCCTGCAGTGCTGGAGCTCTTCATGGCATTTGAGGCAAACGTGTCTCTTCCTATCAAGCCACTTGTGAAACTTGTGAATGTGCTGTTTTCACAGCAATGGCTTGTATGTGGGTTTTGTCTTTCCTTTTCAGGACATGACCTCTTGCCAAGCTGTAGAAGGGTCCTTGGTGGTCTCTCACCTGGGCCCACGCGTCTCTGATGGGACCATCCCCGTTTTCCATCCCCCATCCTCAGCGTTGTAATAACATTGATAGTCTGTCCTCAGCTGTAGGTAGTGCTGCCCACACCTGGTGTACAGTGCCGTGTATTTACTGCTTCTGTAACCCTCTAAGCCATGCCTCCCTCACCATTCCCTGCTGTCTGGCTTCATGCTATGTTTCCATTTAATTTGCAGACTGAGAAAGGCAGTGCTTTGCACGAAGCTGCTTTGTTTGGCAAGACAGATGTGGTACAAATATTGCTGGCTGCAGGTGAGAGAATGTTCCCCCTTTGAAGCACTAATGTGGCAATCCCTTCACCCAGAGCTTGAGGAAAGCCCTGTCTAGTGCAGCAGGTTTCTCCATCCAGCTGTCAGAGCTCCTTGGAGCAGGTTATAACAGAGGTTGGCTCTCGGCGTTTGGCTTTAGATACACCTCTAGAATACTTTGTGAGCTCCCCCCAGTGATGATCACAAGTGTGACTTGAAAGACAGGAACTTGCACATAGTTAGACAATGTTCTTGTTTTTGCTCTCTCTGCCCCCGTTGCCACAGGTATTGATGTGAACATAAAGGATAACAGAGGCCTGACTGCTCTGGACATTGTGAGGGAGCTTCCTTCCCAGAAAAGCCAGCACATAGCAGCTCTGATCGAAGGTGGGTGATGCAGCTCTGCCTGTGGGGAGGAGAGGAAAGCTCAGGGTGCTGATTGTGCCAGGGCAGGTACAGGGTGTGTCTCTCTAGACCTGGAAAGTGCCAAAAGCAAAGCAGCTTCAGGCTGTGTTGGAAAGAATGATGCTCAAACACTGGCATGAGCTTCTGCAGACCAAATGTTTGGAGGAGGACTTGGAGGGAACTTTGGAGCATTAGCCCTTTGCTGAAGGAGTGTGGTGTGACTTTTACAGTTCAAACAGGCTTAATTAAGCTTTGTTTAACTCACTTTAGAAGTTAATTAAAATTTAAGGATATCCTAAATCTGCTTGCAGAATGCAAAGTAACAGCTTTATAAATGTTTTTGGTGTAATTCCCCTTTATGTGTCTGTGGAGGCAAATAGTCATCCACAGATTTCATATCCTGCTCCTTGCCTCGTTGTGAGGCTTGGGTGTGGAATTTGCAGATGAGATTTACAGAAAAGGCCTTGATTACTTGTAATTTATAATGGAGTTTGGCCCATTGTGTCTGTCCAAGTTAGGGAATGAATGTGACATCTTGGCTAAATTCATACTTTGTAATTACACTGTCTGCATTTCCTCTCAGCTGTGGGGAGGATCAGAAGCATTTGGAGCTGGGGTGTGTTACTCATGCTGAGCATTTGGGAGCTTTGCAGGTTCAAAGCACTTTGCAGACTTTTAACTAAGCTTTGCCTGTGTTAACTCTATTCTAAAACTGAAGACAAAGAAGGGCTTTAAAACTGAAGGTCTTGCAGTTAAAGGCTCTTACTTTGCCCCAGGAGGGTGCTGCTGTCAGATGTTACTTATATCAGCTGGTTGTTTCTGGCTTTGCCTGTGGTTGGGGGGCTGCAGCTGGAATTTGTTTCTCTGTCTTACGACTCTGGTGCTGGAGCTCGTGTCTGCAACACCAGTCTGCTCCGTGATGCTGTGTCCATACAGCAGCTTTGCAGCTTCCTGATTAAAGACTTTAAAAGTTCGAAGGACCATCTGTACCCTTGTGCCTGTGATTAAAGAGGCTGCCTGCTTCTATTCTGGGATCTGAGCTCCAAGTTTTAATAATGTACATTGGTTATTTTTTGGAGACTGAATAAGCTGACAGTTGGCCTTCCACCCGCACGGAAGGAAGTGCCATGTGCTGAAGGGGACAGAAAACCAGACTGACGTGAGCTGACCCTATCTCCCACCCCATTACAGATTACACCATTGGGAAGAAAAGTGCCAAAGCTGCAGAGAAGTCTGCCCCAGCACCGCCCGCTCCAGCCGCCGACCCCGCGGGCCGGACCTCGCAGGGTGGGCATTGCCAGCTTCCTTCTCCCTGCAATGCTGGCACTGGGGGTGGGAGCCCTGGTGACGAGCCTGTGTCTCTCTTCCTCCCACAGGAGATGTGGACAAAGCCGTGACAGAGCTGATCATCAATTTTGATGTGAACCCTGAAGAGGAGAGCCCGTATGAAGCTTTGTACAATGCAACGTCCTGCCACTCCCTGGACAGCCTGGCCAGCGGGAGATCGTCCGACCGGGAGTCTGTGAACAAGGAAGCTGAGCCGACCGGCCCCAAAGCAGCCACAGTCAGGCCTGTACGTAGCTGTGTATGCTCAGCCCTGCTTGCCCCAGAGGCACAGGGGGCTGAGCTCCAGTGCTGGGTTTTGCAGCAGGCTGCTGATCCCTCAGCTTGAGGAAATCTTTAAATTCTTCCCTGACACTGATCAGAGCAGACAGGTACCTCTCCTTCTTCCCTGGCCTGTTCACAGGGAATAACCCCTACAAGCAGCTGCATCTTTATGCCCGAGTTTTACCTTGTGTTGCATCCTTCTGGTTTTTAGCAGCTGGATACTGGTACTAGTGAATCTTGGTCTGACAGGAGGTTGCACTTTGCAGAAGGGCTGAATTCTTGTCCAGAAGAAAGTTCTGGAAACTTGTATGAAGCGTTTTCTTGTCCGTGTTGGTCTCTGCTTTGCCCAAGCAAAGGCTATCAGGAAATGACCTCTCAGAATATCCTATTGGAGACTAGTTGGCAGTGGAAGGGTTTTTTGTGTATTACTTGCAGAGATCTCTAGAGGGTACTCCAGACTTTACAAGGCAACACAAAGCTCCTGGAACTGTCACCAGAGAAGACTTCCTCACCTTCTGTCAGCTGCATCTGCTGCCCCATTAGCAGTCCACAGGGACGCTGCCATGGGGCAGGTGGGACGTGGGCCCTGCAGTGCTGGGTCAGCCTCAGGGATTGGTTTTTCAAAGCCTGCTCTGGAGAGGCACTTATAGGCAAAAAGCAGAGAAGCAATGCACAGTTAAACTGCTGGGGGCACAGTAACCATGGTTCCCCTCTCTGCAGAGAGGTGCAGCCTTTGGACTGTGCTGGGAGCAAATAGAATAGAAATGGGACAAAAGCTTTAGCAGATGGACATTTCAGCCAGGCCTCTCTCCGGTGAGCGGTACCAGGTGCACTGTCCTGTTACTGACTAAATCTTGACATTGTCCCGTGCTAACAGTGTCTGGTGTGAAATGAGCCCAGCTCTGATACAGGTAAAGAAAGGAGATGCTGAACTGCAGGGAGAAGGGAGCAGGAAGAGGGATGTGCTCCAGAGCTCACTGGAGTTTCTCCCCAAACCTGCTGTTTGAGCAGTGTAGCTCTGCCGCTTCCCTTTGCCGTTAGGTGGAGCTGTGGCTGGGCAGGAGTGGGCCTGGGGATGTGCTCAGCACGGTGTCGGGACCAGGCAGCAGCTCCAAACGCCCACTGGCAATCCCGGGATATTGGAGGAGTGTGGGGCAGTGCTGTCTCTTGGTCTCCACAGTTTTCTGCTGTAAAAGGTGCCTCTGGCATCACTTATTCCTGTTACTGTTTCACTAAGACACAAGCCATGAGTCTTCCCTTTCTCCCCATCAGCTCATTCCTTACTCCCTTGGGTAGTGCTGTGGAGGTGCTTGTCTGGGTCTGGAGTGAGACCTGTGTGAGCAGGAAGGGCTCTGCCCAGAGTGGCGTCCTGCAGGAGAGGAGGAGGAGGAGGAAGGACAGCAGCCATTGCTCAGCTCTGTGCTGTCAGGACTGAACTACTCCTCAATTCAGATTAATCTGGGGAGGTCCTTGCTGTGTCCTCAGCAGTGGGGCCCTTGGGCTGGTGGGAGCAGAAGGGCCAAGCTGTGCCAGCACAGCTGACAGTGCTTGTCTGACCTGCAGAAAGAACGTCCCCCACCACCAGCCAAGCCCCCGCCTGATGAGGAGGAGGAGCAGCATGTGGAGAAGAAGATACGCCACAGTGCTCCCTCTGAGGTATGTGGGGCTTCATCTGGGGTGTTTTATGGGAGAGTGGTTTAAAGGCCAGTTGTATTAATTTGGGAGAAGCCAAGGAGGCCGATACCTCCTGTGCTAGTTGGGCTGCGAATGTGAAGCATTCCCTCACTCAGCATTGCTGCTGTCCCTTGCCATGGGAACTTCCTTTGTCCGCTTCTTCCAAGGCACCTCAGTGCTGACCTTCAGCTTTACTTTCCTATTCTTGGCTGAGAATTCCCTTAGGACAGATTTCTCTGAACCACAGTGTGATGTGGACCATTGCCCACTTGTACTGATCCCACCACATGCATCTTCGCTTAGACCAACACACAGAGAGACCCTGAGTTCCTGCTTCCTCTGAGCTCCCAGCTGTGTAGCTCCAACTGATGTGAGCAGAGAGCAGGGGCTTGAATTGAGTCAAGAGTCTGGCCCAGCACATCTCAAAGCTGCCTGCTGCAGGGGTCAGTGCATGGGAGTTGCTTTCTGATGGAACTAAAGCTCTCACATTCCATATTGTTGCTCCTGGACTTTGTGTTGCTCATCTTCATTCACCTGCCTGTGAACCTCAGATGTGAGGGCTCTCCAGGAGACACAGCTGTGGGAAACCACTAATGTGTCTTGGCAACTTCTGCTGACATCCAGGAACACCTTCAAAGCAAACCCAAATCCTGTGGATTTCTGCACTTTCCCAAAGGCAGTGGGTTGTATGTGAAACCTGTGGAGCCTGTGCCACCTCTGCTGTCAGAGGCTGCTTGTTCTGCACGTGCTTTCTTTGAATGTGCTGGTCTGATGGAGTTCTGCAAGGCATAAATGGGATCTGTTTTCTGGAATGTGTCAAATCCACATGAGACACAAGTGAACAAGGTCTGCTGTAATACAACTGACTGCAGGGAGAGAGTAAAGCTCCGAGCTGTGCATAAACAGAGGAACTGGGGTGTGACATTGCAGACTGATCCCTACACTGCTGTTCCAATGCAGGGGGTGATGACTGGGCCCGTGCCTGGCTCTGGCAGAGGAGAGTTGGGCAGCAGGTCATGGCATAATTGGGAAGCAGAACTTGCTTGTGACAATAAACACGAGGGAGGGAAATGTGCCCTGACTGCTCCTGCTGAGATATCTTGCCATGTTTAATTATCAAACACCTGCTGTGTTGTCCTGCCATTAATGGCTTTGGAAGCGTGATCCATTAAAGGAAATCTTGCTGGCAAATGGCAGAGTGACTCGCTGGAGAGATCTTGGTTTGTGACCAGCATCGGTGATAGAACTTATAGGCAGTGTGTGGCTGCCTGGAAACGACCTTCTGGATGTACTGATGTGGCAGTTTGAGGCTGATTCTTTTCCTTTGCTTGCTCCTCCTGGCCTGCTCTGCTTTTCTGAGTCTTGCCCATCTTTTATTACCTCAGTGCATCTTCTCTCTGAGTCTGGCAGGCATGAGCAGGAATATGCTTTGGGAATGCTGTAAACGTCTCTTTGCAGCATCTCAATCTGCCATCCTCGAGCCTGCTCTCCCGTTGGAGCCAGGACAGTTAGTCATTGAATATTCTGGGGTTGGGCCAAACTCTGGTTTCCAAAGTAGTCTTTTTATTCCTTGCCAGGATGGGTCTATCAGTTAAAACAGATGAGTGTAAACAAACCTTTCACTTTCATCATGGAAAAATGTTGGTACAAACAGGCAAAGAAGCTGATTGTGTGGAGGTGCTTGAGTGGTGCCTTTCACTATCTGCAGAAACCTTCTGGGTTTGGAGCTGGGTAAGAGTCTGTTGTCAAATTAAACTTCGGTTCCAGTTGTTTACTGCTCGTCTCCGGAAGGGAAGTGCAGATCAAGGACGAGGCGCCACGGTGGTTCCAGCAGTTTGGGCTGCAGCTCTGGGGAGGGAGGAGAGAGGAAGAGATGAGTTACCCTTCAGAAAGTCTTTCAAAGTCCTCTGCTGTGGATTAAGTACATCTTAAAGAGCATCCTCATTATTTACTCACAGCATCTTATTTTTGGGCTTTTCTAGAAGTGAATATTTATACATGCAAACAACATGTCTGAAGAACTGGAAGCAAAATTGGAAGAATGCTTTGTTTGGTGTTGTTGCTCCTGGTCACAGAGCCCACAGACCAAGCACAGTTCTCCGGCAATTTGAACCTGAAACACCATTAAAGGCTTGGAAGGATGAGAGATGGAGAAAATCAAGTGTAACCAGGCCCATGCAGGAAAGTTCACAAAGCAAAAGTTGGGAACTGTGTGCTGCTGGGGGCTCCTCCCTTCAGTGCATTTAAAGAGGACAGCACAGGAATCATCATCCAGAGTGTCAGGGGAGCACGAGAGCCTGGTGAAGGTCCAGGCTACTGCTGTGCTGACAGGCTGCTGCTGGGCAGGATTTTCCCAAGATCATGGATGAGGACCTGTTATGTGCTGTTCTCATCTGATGGTTTTGTGCCACCATCTGGTCAGAATTTTTTCCCTAATTTGCTCATTACAAGCTCCTTCACCTGGAAGGGAGCAGGTCTGCCTGGCAGCTCCTGCTCAGAGCAGGTACAACAAATACTTCCCGTGCCGGACACAGCCTGTTTCCTCCTATTGAGAAAGTGGCTTTAAAAGCCAGCTGAGCTCGTGCAGAACAGCACATGGATGTTGGAATCCTGTCTGTGCTGCTGACTTCTGGGTGTCTCTCCAAGACTCCCTAAGCTTCCAGAGCTCCTGGCTGGTTTGCAGTCAGGTAGGTACCGATTTGCTCTTGGAACAGCTTTGGGGCAAAGCAGGAGGTGGTGTGTGGTCTGGTGAGGCAGTGGCAGGTCTAGGAGTCTGAGCACTAGGAGCCCTCCCTGGGGGCATGTTTTGTTCAGACCTGTTCTTCCCTGTCCTGGCAGCAGGTAGGGCTTGTTTGCTTTCTGGCTTGGCTTGGCTGTAGTCACACATGGGATCACAAAATGGTTTGGGTTGGAAGGGATCTTAAAGATCATCCAGTTCCAACCCCTTGCCATAGGCAGAGACGTCTTCCACTAGACCAGGCTGCTCTAAGCCTCATCCAACCCGGCTTTGAACACTTCTGGGGATGGGGCAGCCACAACTTCCATCACTTCATGCCTTCCCCAGCTCTCTTGGAGCCCCTTCTGGCTCCATTGCCAGGGCTCATTACTGGATTGTGTTGGGCTCCTGGGGCAGAGTTTCATCAGACTGCTAGGATCTGGCCAGGAGATGGTGCTGGAAGGCAGCTGACCATGCTGGCAGGGTGCCCTGAAGGCCAGCTTAGCCCCATCAGCACTGGGATGGCACAGGGGGGTGTCCAGGACCCGTCATCCGTGGCACTTGTGTAGGCCAACATGTGCAAGTCTGCAGCAGGACTCGTCTGGGGCCTGTGCCAAACCTCGCCCCTGCACGTGAATGGTGGCTTTCCAGAGCAGCTCAGGGAGGGTCTGCCAGGGTTACAAACCAGCTCCAACTAGCAGCTTTGGGGGATTTTAGTGAGTACAGTCACTGCTGCACATCCTGGAGTTAAACTGAGTTCATACAGTGCTGCCTGAGGACTCTCTAGTCCTGAATATGCTGGACATCCCGAGTTCAGAAATGCTGGATCTGAGAAGGTGGCAGGGATTTGGGCTTTTGTTCTTTTCAGCCCTATCCTAATAGGGCCAGCAGCTAAAGAGTGAATGACGATGCAAATTCCAATAGCAACAGAAAGTCTGAGTTGGGATGAACAGGAATAACGGTCTCAGCTCTTTTCCCCCTCCAGGCTGTCTGCAGCCCTTGCACAGTGAGTCAGTTGTCAGTGCTGGAAAGCTGTCAGTAGCCTGAGATACTAAAAATTAAAGAGGGTTTGGGCGAGGTTTTTATTTAAGGGGGTTAAAAAAAGGGGGGGAACTATTACCTTTTGGCTCAGACTCTGCAGCAAAGGTGTTCCCTTTGCCAGTTCCCTGCTTAACCCATGGCATGGGGGCTGTGGGCTTTATGCTGGGGCAAAGCATTGCTTTGCAGACCACCACACTGTGCTGTTCTTCATTAGGCCTCTGCTGCCCGGGGGAAGAGCAGGGGAAGTGGAGCTGAGGAAGAGGAACACCCGTACGAGCTGTTGCTTACAGCAGAAACTAAAAAGCCGGTTGCAGTGGACAGGAAAACAAAAGGTGAGTGACCATCCAAAGCACAGAGCACTTGAGGCACTTCCGTGCACTTCAGGAACATGCAGAGGGCAACTGGAACAATGAAGGTCTCTGCTGGGTGGGGGCTGGAGGCTGACTGTTGTTTCCTGGCAATCCTCCCTCTGGTACAGGAGAGCTCTGAGCATTCCTGTACAGAGTGTACCCAAAGGAAGGGCAGCTCTGCTGTGGGACAGCTGAGAGATTCTCAGGACTTGCTCTGTGAACTCAGAAAGACCCAAATCTTGTGCTCAGCCAAGCAAATGCAGAGGGTGGGAGGCTGGAGGCTGTTCAGGGGAGAGGACCAATGCGAGTGTTCCATGAGCTGTGTTCTCCATCCAGCTGGCACTGTAGGTTTCTGCTGTCCTGCTGTAAAATCAACATCCTGCTCTGTGTTAATCTGAGATGGACACTAACGCAGCAGGAAAACAAAGTGTGTAGAGCAAGAACTAGAATTGACATGGATCCACAGGGTAGCCAGGTATATATTGAACCAGTTTCTCCTCCCTCAGAGGGAATTCTGTGCTTTACAAAGGATCTGGGAACACCTTGACTCGTGTTTGTCTGTTGTTGGCTTTTGCCTTGCTTTCAGCAACAACAATGAAAGATTTGTTTAGAGGGAAAAGATTTCCAGCTTTATTCAACAGTCTTGGGCAGGAATTTGGAAGGATTTAATCTGGACTCTCACACTAGAACTCTTTTAACTCTGAGGATGGACAAGGGATGCCTCGTGGACTGCCCTGTCAGACCTGCAGGTGTTTCACCTCCTTGCAGCACTTCAGCTCTTTTTGCTGCTCTCCTGGCTGGCCCAGGGTGGCACAGGGAGAGGTCATTGTGTTCCCACCAGCACTTGCCAAAATCCCCTCGCTGCTGGAAGCAACATTTGGGAGCTCTTCAGGTTGGTGCTTTGCAGCCAGGGCAGGAACAGTCCTTGGGCAGCAGCCACTGAATCAGAGCTTTCAGGCTTCATCAGTGGCAGCTATTGCTGGTTGTTCAAGCAGGAGCTATTCTGACTGCTCCACTTCTTCCTCTGGCTGCTGTGTCCAGGCTTGATTTGTGGGAGTGGAGGTGTGTCCTAGTTATGTGTCAGATTAAAATAAAACCTCAGACTAATGCAGCTACATGTTCTTGATGCAAATCTCTTTCCCTGAACACCTGAAGACATCAGGAGAGGTTGCAGGAAGACCTTTAGCCTTATACAGATCTAGAGCAGAGTCCTGTCCTTTAATATACAGCTGGAAGATAAAAGCTGTGACTTCAGGGTTTCCACTCTGTGGAAAGTGTTGCTGTCTTTGTAACAAGGCTGGAGCCCTTCCCACTGTTGTAGTGGGAAAAATTGAAGGATGCAGTTGAGTTTTTCACCTCTTCCAGGACTTGCTGACTCTTTAAATGCAGTCATTGGCTGATGGGGGGAAGAAGATGCATTTAGGGAGCAGCAGAATCATTTTGGCAAACAGTTAAACAAGGGTTGAGGGAGGGACTGAAGCCTCCACTGGGGTGTTGGAGAATTTTCCCACCTCCGGATCAGAAGGTTCCTAGAGCATCAAAGGCAGCAGCTCTGTCCCAAGGCATGGAGCAGACTGAAGATGGCTTTGAACTGCTGCTTGGCCCTTCATCTGAGGGTCTGGGCTTCTGGATGAGTTCTGGGTGAGTGTTTAGTCAGAAGAGAAGGACTTGGGTTCTTGTGGCTCTTGAAAGGGCATTTCAGGGCAGCAGAAAGGCTGAATTTCAGGCACGTGGGTTTAATGGTGCCTTTCATCTGTGATAGCTGCCTTTGTTCCTCTGGCTGCCAGTTGTCCTGTGTCCAGTAAGCAGATGAATGTGGCATTATCCACTGGCTTTTGTGGCCTCTGTGTGTATTAGAGCAGCTCCCTGTCACATGCTGGAGCACTGGGAGAAGTTGGCCTTGTGTTTGGGGCAGAGTGTCAGAAGTGGTTTTAAGCCAAATGCTCTCCCACCCCCTATGGAGTGAAGTCAGGGCACTCAGCCCTCGTAACGAGCTGTGAAAATAAGTCAAGAGTGTGGACTGATCAGGAGACTTCTTCACTCCTGCTGCCTCCAAAGAGACCTGATAGAGGGTGAACGTGGAAAAGACTTGAGTTTTGGTGTGTCTGGCTTCCCAGGAGTCACCCCCAGGTGCTGCCAGCAGTGACCAGCTGCAGGTAGGACTGACTTGGTGCCTTCTCATAGCTACTACAAACTGATACTTGTTGAGGTTGTTCTGTGCTGCTTCCATAGGAAGCCCAGTTTGAAGACCCCAGTTTGCCCTTCCTGATAGAGGTTTTCTTTGTGGTCATGCTGGTTCAACCAGGCACATGACTGTGTTCCAAACCAGGGAGCTGGAATGAGCCAGTGATACAAACAGAACATGCTGCAGAGAGACAGAAAGAAACTTTTCTGAGTGCCAGCATATGGCTACAGAAACAGAGGGGTGGCCACTGCTGTAGGGGATCTGTGGGAACCCTTGGGTACTGCAGACAAAGGGTTGGGGACAGAATCCTCTTGGTTTGCTATGAGATGAAGCACAGTGTAAACCCACAGCCTATAACCCCCCACCCGTGGGGTTAGTGTGGCTGAGGACAGACCCCTGTCCTGCATCCCAGGTCCAGGCCTGCATTTCTGCTGTCATGGTGTATTTGGAAGCTTCTGTGCAGTCACGTTAATGACCTCTCTTAAGTAGGACAGTGTCTCACTGCCCTTTCTGAAGAGGGGAGGGAGTACAAAAGTAGCACAAGTTCAGGTGGATAAACTCTGCCTGGCATGGCTGAGCTTGGTGAGACTGACACAGGAGTGTGCCATCCTCAGCTGGGTTCCACACACAGTATAGGCTGTGGAATGAGCCTGTGGTTCAGTTCTACTGTAGGTGAGGGTTATTTTTGCCAGCTTCCTCCTCTGGCCTTCTGTGCCGTGGAAGGGATTTGCCTTCTCCTCACTTGACAAATCCTGGCCTGATGTAGCACAGGGAGCCTTTTCCACGTGCAAGTCAGAGGCTGCTGTATGCCCTTGCTACTTTGGAGGTTGGGGAGCTTGAGCAAACAGCAGCTGCAATAACAGCTTCATTCTGCTAATCCAGGAGCATGAGACAAATCCTGCTGTTGATATATAGGGAAAGAAATCCAGTCAAGGCAGGGTGGTTGCAGCTTAGTGTGGAGTGTTTAGGGAAGTGCTTCATATCTGGACTCCTCAGGCTGCTGGCAGGGAAGCTCTGAATTGCATCTTCCCAGGGAAGCAGACAGTCTGCACCCAGGAAGGGGCTCCTGATCCAGGAAGGGTTGGAAGCAGCCTCTCCTGTGGGTGAGATCTGCAGCAGGCTGTGGCTGAAGAAGTCAGGATCAGTCAGGTGATGTGTCCTGGGGTGTAAAATCAGCAGAGAGTTGGACCAAAGTCACTGTGTTAAGGTCCCTTTCTGGATTAACAGGTGTAACTAGAGGAGGATGATCCTTTCAGATCCCTTAAAAGGTGAGGCCTGGAGAGCCCTCAGTGTTCCTGCTGTGTGCATCTCGGTGATAAAAAGGAGTAAGATGACTCTTTACTTTCTACACTAGTTCTTCCGTCTGCACCTTTCAGGGCAGGCTCTTTAATGTGTCCTTCAAGGTGTTCCTCACATCTGAGCCAGTGCTGTTGTCCTTGCTCCATCCCTTCATTCCCTGGCAGCAGCCCTGTGTTTTGCAGACCCTCCTTGGCTCGCAGATGAGTGGGTGGCTGTGATTCTTGTCCAACAGGAGCCCTTTGTGAGGTGCTGGAGCTGCGTTTGGAGCACTTTGTTCTGGCTGGACTCAAGTGTTCCAGCACGTGGCACAAACTTTTGCCAGCCCTCCCCCTGCCTTCAGCAGAAATGTCAGTAAAGGTTAATCTGGGGCATGGAAGAAATGGTTTCCAAGGAAGGGAAGAGTTTGGGAAGGAAGACTGCAAAAGTTTTCTCCTCCCCACGGATTTGGGCGACTGTCCCATCGCTGCTGTGCTGCTCACCAGTCAGTGGCTTTGCGTTAGTACCGGTCTCTCCAATGACTGCAGCGTGTCTGATCTCCTCTGAGTTTTCTCCTCTTGAGGTTTCTCTCCAACACTGCAGCTTCAGAGCTTTATGCAGAGTAACTGAGCCCAGTCTGGCATTGTCATCTGGGGGTGCTGCTGCTGCCCCCGCCCCCAGCACTGGGACCTGCCTCTCCCTTGGCAGCTCCAGTCACAGAACTGGTGGTTTAATGTGCCCGTGCAAGAGAGTCAACAACTACTTCACTGTCCTGGAATCTCTAACTCATAGGATCCAGGATGAGATAATCCCTCACATCCCTTGATCCCAGGGAGCAGCGAGGCTGTGGTGCTGCCCCGGCCCAGCTCTGGCTGCTCCCACCCTTCCCGTGCCTGCGACAGGGACTGGCTGTGCTCGTTGGCACAGGGCACCCGGGACCCCCCCACAAAGGAAAAGACGAATTCAGCCCTTTCCTGCCCATTTCTGATGTGAGGACAGACCACAAAACCTGATGGATGTTGGTGTTTGAAAATCCCCTGATCAGGCTTGGTGCTGGCAAGATGCTGGGGGGGAAGGAGATGGGCTCACTGGTGCTGACAGGCTGATTTTATTTAAAGTAGAATTCATTATTTTGCTCACAGAAAGGAGAGTTCCTTTGCCTTGGCTTCCCAGATCTGCTGTCTGCAAAGCAAGCAATTTCCTCTTCACATCCAAACATCCTGCCTGTGTTTCAGAGCCTCGTTACTGGGGTGCTTTGCTTTTTTGTTCCTTTGCAGCATCGATTTTTGGTCGTTAGACAGAGGAGTTTCTTCTGCACTAAATGGAAGTGGTTAAAATTCACAGGCAATGCTGGGTGGGCAAAGGAAACCACAGTTAGACTTGTTGGCTTGACCAAGTTTTGCTTTTGCAGTTGAAACACTTGCTGGGCTGTGACAGGTGAGTACACGGTGTGTGTGCATGCTGGCACCGGGGTCAGTCAATTATTCATGGTGTCTGCAGGACCCTGGCACCTGAGTAAGGCTGCTGGGGCAGGAGTGGCAGGGGACCAGTGTCACGTTTCGGGGGCAGCTGGTGCTCCGCCACCTCCGACTGTTCTGTGCTCAGCAGTTCATTGCGAGAGAGAATTTTTGCTCAAGTCTTTTGTATCACATAAACTGTTTATTTCTCTCCCCTGAGCAGGGAGGAGAGGTTAAACTTGGAAACCACTAGGGAGGAAAGCAGCGGGTTTTTTTGGGAGCGGATTTTGGAACTCGCAGGTCAGTTACAGTCCAGGCGTTTCCCACCCTGCAGCCCGTGCCAAGGCTCCAAATAACGCTGTGGCCTTTGTGGAAGCTGATCAGATGTTCCAGGAGCCTCCGTCCCTGCTGCTCCCACCTCACTTGCTCTCTCTGCAGGATATAGTTAGCACTTCTCCTGGCCTTATATAGCAAGGCCTGATAGTTAGTGTTAACAGGAATAAAACAACACGGAGAGCTGCCAGATTGCGTAAATCGGGCCAGTGTTTGGAATTTCATAAATGCCATGACTTTGGGTACAAGTTGAGCACACAGAACAATACGGAACTGTTCTCTCTTTATCTCTCCCTCCCTCGCTGAGGGAGGGCAGGGGGACAGCTGGAATTGTGCTGCTTCTTCAATGCTTTTAATTTCCCCCTCCTCTCCGTTTTCATCCCCTTGAAGACCACAGGAGGAGCAGCGGCGGCCGCAGCCAGGACTCTGCCGACAGCCAGGACATCCAGGTGCCAGAGCAGTTTTCAGGGTTGCTTCATGGTTCTTCTCCGATCTGTGAGATAAGTGAGGACCCTTTCAGGCTTGTTTCCTCCGCGGAGCAGGGGGGCACGGAAGCTGCAAGCCACCCTGCTGCTATGCAGCTGGAGGATGCAGACCTGCCTGCCCCGGGATCAGCACGGACCAGCTCTCCGGACCGGGACCGGGACCAGGCGGTGGTTTACGCCACGGTGCAGCACGTCAGCCGGGCGGATCCCGCAGCTGTAGTCACGCCCCACGTGCCGCAGCACCCCGGCGCTGCCGAGGAAGAGGGGGACAGAGCTGTGGGCAGGGCCCACCCAGGCTGCAAGCCCAAAGCCGAGCTCAAACTCAGCCGCAGCTTGTCCAAGTCGGACTCTGACCTGCTGACCTGCTCCCCGACAGAGGACGATGCCATGGGGAGCCGGAGCGAATCGCTCTCCAACTGCAGCACTGGGAAGAAGCGGCTGGAGAAGTCCCCATCCTTCGCTTCGGAGTGGGATGAGGTAAGGCTGGGCTTGCTCACGAGCCTCTGTGCCGGGAGTGACTGTGCAGCAGGGGCTCCCCTCTGCCACGCTGCCCTGCGGGGTCCTGCGTGGGTTTTGGTGCTTTCACTAACTCTCACGTGGCATTAACAGGCACATGCTGAGCTGGGAGTCTGTCAGGCTTTAAGTGCCAAAAGATAGAGTTCATTGCAGTGGGGGAGAAGCAGAATTGCAGAAACTGAAAGGCTTTTCAACTTTCAAAGTTTTTTGCTCAAATACCTGGCTTGCTTCAAAGAAATCAAGCCCTGTAAGTTTTCACATTCCCAAAATAAGGGAGACTTTGTAACAGTGCCACTTACCAATCTTTATCCTGACCTCCTCCTCCTGCCAGTTCTTCCCTGTGGATTCTCCCAACATGTGGAGATGTTGTGTTGCTGGGTCCCTGCTGTTGGGGGAGTGAGCAGTGTCCAGGGTTCATGGGGATGGAAGGAAGAGAATAATTAGGTTGATTTGTGTATTTAATAGCTCCTGCTTTCCTCCTCACACACTTATTTCAGCGGCTGGTTAGCAGTCACTTTATTATCATATCGAACGCCCACGGATGGTTAAATATTTCATGCTCAGAAAGTTGGCCCTGGAGAGCCATTGGGGTGAGATTAAGTGTCCCTCTGAAATTCAGCACCGCAGCATTACTGAAACATTCTTTGGGGATGATTCTGTGCTGGGAGAGCAGTGGCTGCAGCAGCGATAAGCTGGGATGAACCTCTCTTTGTACTCTGAAAGGAACCAAAGCCCCTGGCGTGGTGCTGGGGGTGTGGAGCCACGTGTGCTGGGCGTGGAAACCCGTGGGAGGGCTGTGCCCCTGCTCCTCTGCTGCCCCCTCAGCACTGTCTGTTGCTCAGCTGCCTCGTCGACTCTGACTTGGAGAGAAAATCACCTTCTGTGGAAAAAGGGGGTAATTCACAGATGCTGAAAGCAAGTGGGAATCTGTCCTTAGTATAAGCCCATCCCTCAGTCCATTCTCTCCCTCCCCTCACTCCCTGCCAGGTCTCAGGGTTGCCAAAAAGATGTTTTCCTCTGCAGCTGCTTGTGCTGGAGAGGCTTCGCTGTTAATTGCCCGGGTCATTTGTACCATGGCTTAGGGAAAGGCTTTGCTGCAGCAGAGGGTTCTTTGGAAGGACTGGATAATTCCCTGTGTTTTTATCTGAGCTGTTTGCAGCAGGCACTGAAAGGGCAGAAGGCTCTGACTTGACAGCACTGCACGACTACTCTGGTAGCAGAGGTCAAGTGTTGGGCTGCCTGCCCCTGCCTGCACTGCCTCTGCTTCCTCTGCTCAGATGAATCCTTGGAGCTGTTTCCTCCAACTTGTAAACAAACCCCTCATTTCCGTGGCAGCCGGACAAACCACGGGAGCAAAATCTGCTTTTGCTTCCCCTTGTGTTTAGGTGAGGAAATGAGAGAAAGAATGTGAAAAATTCACATCTGTCTGCAGTGGGGCAGGTCTCACTTCCCAGCAGCCTCTGCCTCCCAAAATGTTCCATTTATTCTCTTGGTTCAGGTGTTAATATCTCAGCACTTTGCTTGCCCTGGGTTTGGCTGGTGCGCCAGGCAGGGCCCATTCTGGAGCTGGTGGCTGGCTCTGTCCCCTGGTGTCCCTTGCCCTGAGCTGGCCCTCGTCCTCAGCTCCTCTTCTGGCCTTCCCTTTGCCTGAAATGGTTGATAATTCATTTTTGTCTAGGGGAAAAGCACTAATGGGTGTCAGTATCTTTGGTCTGATTTCTGCTAACTAAGCAGGATCTTAATGGACTTAATTATTGGGCTGATTATTCTATTGTCTCCAGATCCTGTTTCCTCTTGTTTTTCCTGTGCTAAGGTCAGGAATTCTTACATCATCCCTTGTGTCCAACCTCCTTTTTGCCCCAGTGGTGAGAGTTCCTTCGCCCTGATGAACTTTCTGAAGTGAAAGCTTTTGTGTTGCCACTATTTTTATATCTGCTGCAGAAGGGCAGCCTGTTGGAGTTATACACCAATGCACAGCTAAGCCAGTCCAAGCCAATGTAAGACAAATTAATGGTTTTACAGATAAAATTGGTTGGTGTGCTGGTCTGAAAGGCAAGTGCATAAACCTGGCATGCTTTATTCCTGTGTTTAGCAGCAAGAGTTAGACACAGTAGGGGTGATATTTGTCAGCTTTGGGAGTTGACTCAGCCCATTGGAACCAGATCAGTACTGGGTGACTCTCCCTGGGGCAGGTCTGCCAGAGCAGTGAGACATGGCAGGTTATTGCCACCTGGGTGGGGGGAACCTCCCATCCACCCCTGGAAGGATTGTGGAAGTGCCCTCAGACAGAGCCAAGTGCTTCCTGATGTCCTTGTCGTGGTCATAGGTCACCCCTCTCAGGCTGCACATGGAGCTCCATCAGTGAGGGCACAGCTCTGTCCACCTCTGTGTGTGCTTCTGGTAACTTCTCAAGGGAATGAATCAGAATCAATGAATCAGAAGCTTTTGCTGCTTCTGTGTGAATGATTCGAGCTCTGACAGATGTTTTGATTATGTAACAACCTTGTGATCGTTGGCGTTTTGGGGACGTTTTTGTTTTTTGGGAACAGAGATGTCCGGCTGCAGTGTCCTTACTAAATCCAGTCCTTCATTATGTTCTCTTCCGCTTTCCATTGCATCTTCCAGCACTTCAGAAGCTTTTATTTTGGAAGCCTTCCTAGCTCTGTCTCCAGCCTGCAAGCAGCTTCCCTGTGCTGCTTTGTGTCCAGCAGGGCTGGAGCCAGCCCTGCCCCCAGAGCGGAACGTTGGGCCGGGGGTTGTGTCAGGAGGTGGGAATATGGAAAGACAGTGAATTGGTTAAATATTCTTCAGAGGGTCCTGCATTTTTTATTGTGAGTCAGAGTAGCCAGTGTCCAGCCATTTCCCTGCTGTGGGCAGGTGTGTCACTGCATCTGACCATTTCCTTGTCGTGTCAAAGTTGGATTTTACTGGGTATTTGTCGAAGCAGCACTGATATTAGGAGGGTTCTGAAACTGCAGATTCACCACACACGTGTGTGAAATTGAAGTTTATGCCCTAAGTTCCTTTTGGTGTGTGTTTAGATTTGTAACTTTGGGATTTGTACAAAAACACAGGCTGGAGAGGGGTATGAAGCAGCAGGGGCTGGTCCTGATCCATGTGAGTTTCTCGGAGACCATATTAAGCCAGAAGATGTGTTTGCCTTTACCACAGTTGCAGAGTGATGTAAGTCAGTCTGGAGTCAGTGAGTGCCCGTGCTGTGTGAGGGCACAGGCTGCTGTGGGAGGATGGAGCAGGGCAGTGCTGGAATGTGCCACAACAACTGACTGGGGGAGTTCATCTTCAAATTAATAGATTAGCATTGTGTTTTCCAGGCCTTTGGTGTTATGCTGAGTTCATACAGGCTGGTGCCTTTTGGAGACATGGGATATATTGAGCAATGAAATATGAGCCATGTGCTCCATGGGATGGTGATGGGAGAACATAACTGAAACATTGTAAACGGAACTAGAAGTGGTTTATGGGCTGTCACCAACCTAGAAATGAGATTCGTGGCCCAGATCCAAATTTCTGGGACTACACTTGCACTAAGGAGTCATCAGGTGTTGTCCCAGCCCCTTCTCCTGCTCCATCCCTTTCAGAGTTGCAGGTGGGTGCTGTGATCCAGCCCTCCCTCTGCTCAAGGATGTGTCCCAGCTGGGTCTGAGCAGCCTCGCTTCCTCCTTCAGGGATGCAGGAACAGTCAGGGATGTGTTTGGGGTTCGCTGTGTGTGGTATCGGCGCAGAGTGGAGACATGAAAGGTTCTGAGCTGCCCCAGCACTGCCCATCGACCTTGTGCATCCATAGTTCCCCCTGGGTTTAGAGCTGACCCGCTGGGCTGTGATGGGGCTGGTCCCTGGGGGGGTTTGTTGTGCTCAAAGGGGTTTGAAACTGTAGAAGCTCCTTGTTTGGGGTTTGGTTTTTTATAATTTGAAACCAAATCTGCCCCATCGTCCAGTTGTTAAAGCTTAGAAATAATGAAGTCTTAACCCCTGACACTCTCATGGAATTGCAGAAATTTAAAAGACTGATAACCTTTCCTCTCAACTTTGTAAGTAGCTTTCAAGACTGAAATCTGGTGCTGGAGCTGTTCCTGTGTGCAGAGCCTGAGCACCAGGAGGGTTTGTGCAATAGGTTATGAACCCTCAGTAATAAGGACTTATAATGGGAATCCTGCTATATTCTTAATTATACTCCTGCTGCAGGGTGTCATTACAGTGCACCAATGCCCTCCATATGGCACATAGTGTGCATTTGGTTCTGTGTGGCTTTATTTAATTACAGGGCTTTATCTGAGTAACTTCCCTGCTGGGGCCCATGCAGGCACGGTGCAGCTCATCTCCCCAGTGCCCAGGCCCTGCCAGCCTGGGGAGGGGTCACAGAGAAAGCAGAGGGCATCAATCCCATGCAGGGTGGGCAGGCCCTGGCACAGGGTGCCCAGAGAAGCTGTGGCTGCCCTATCCCTGGGAGTATTCAGGACTGGGCAGGGCTTGGAGCAACCTGGGATAGTGGAAGGTGTCCCTGCGCATGGCAGGGGATTGGAACAAGGTGGCCTTTAAGGTCCTTTCCAACCCAAAGCATTCAAGGATTCTGTGATTTTTTTCTTCTCTCAGGATGACCTTGCTGTGTCCTTGGCAGCCCCTGATGCTGCGTGCAGCGACTGAGAACAAACTTCTGCATTTGTACTGATGGTGACTGTAAGGGCTTTTCAGCTGTAGGTGAGGTTTTGTGAAGCCCCTTCCAGAAAGCTCCAGGAGCATTCAGATGCCACCAGGGCTGGGGGAGTGTCACCCTGACAGGGTGCTGCTCAATCTGGTGATCTCCTTGGGGTTCCTGCCCTGCGTGAGTGGGTGGCTGCAGACAGCCTGTGTTGTGTGAAGCTATCCTGGGGATAAAAGCCCCCAGGACTCGCTTTAATCACCCTCAGGATCTCTCAGTGGACTCACTGGCTCCAAACTTCAGCGATGGCTCTGGGGAAGAAAAGCTGGAGAGGTGAATATGGACACCACAGCTTGACATCGGTCGGGCCAGGTGGTGGAACGGAGCATGCTGGGCCAGCTGCAGAGTGAGGCCTCTGCGGGGCCCTGTGTGCCCTGGAGAGAGGGTCCCAGAGCTCCACTGCTCCCTACGTGAGTGTGGGACCTGTCCCCTCTGTGTCCCTGCTGCTCCTGCAGGCTGGGATCAGAAGAGAGGAGACATCCTGCTCATGTAGGAAGCCTTTGGCTGCCTCTGCTGTGAGTGCTGCCAGGTGGGGAATCGCCGGGCAGGACCCTCCAGTGCTGCAGCAGGACAGACCTTGGCCTGCCACATGCCCTCCAGGCTGGCGTGGCCTCACTGGCCTTCTGCAAACAAGTGCCTCTTTCTCCATGAACAGGACTCTGCTCAGGATAGTTTGTTTTGAGTGGAGCTGTTTTGGAGCCACTGGCCAGTTGTGATGTTTGCGTGGCCCCTGCCTGCAGGGAGGAGCTCACCCCTTCCAACCCTGGGGCGTTCTTGGCCACACCCAGCTCCTTTTTTCAGGGCATTTTTAATTTTCAGCAAAATGTAGGCAAATGTGAAAACAGATCCAAGAGCTTCAGTCCAGGTAACTGCTCCACAGCTCCTTTGTGTTGCATCCCTCGTTTGGGGTTAATGATTTCCCATCCTGCAGCCTTTCGTTCTCCCAGAAAACTTCAGCTCTGGAGGAGTTCGTCTCCTTTCCTAGTGGGGTTCCAGGGCTCTTTGGCCAAAACACCCTCCTAGCGTGGAGCCAGCTGCTCCTCTACACTAGGGATAACAGATGTGGTTGTATTAATTTGGGAGGCAAAAGCATTTTGGCAGTTTTATTTCTGTGGGCGTAAAATAATCAAATATTAAAATCCCCACCCCACATGCACCCCACAACACCAAGCACAATCAGGGACAGGCACTCGGTGCTTCAGTGGAAAAACACAGGTTAAGCCAAAACAAATCGGAACTGAGTGTTCAGGCTATAACTAAGCCTGAGCTGCAGTGCTATATTTAAACATGGTATTTTTCTATTTTAATAATTAACCAGTGGGAAAGAACAGCCTAAAGAACTGTAGTGTAGGCTCTTTTCAAGGTATCTTCTCTTCAGCCCCATCTGAGTGCTGGGGTGCAGCTGAGAAGAGGCTGCAGGGGACAGGGGTGCTCCAAAACATTGGTTCCCTCTCCAAGTTTGTCCTTCCCTTCATTCTTCTCTTTGCAGCCTCCTCACAGTTCAGTCAAGCTGGTCAGCCATAACCCTGTGCTTGAGGTGATGTGTGACTGTGTTTGAGCTGTTTGCTTTTCGTGGAGAGCTGAGGCCATGAGACAGGATTTCCCTCTGCATTAATGGCAGTAGTTGTGACTGTGTGTAACAATGACTGATGCTTGGCTAAGGAGGGCTGTGAAAGGTAATCCTCTGCCACGTGGTTTTTTCATTTCCATTCAGTTTTATTATAGCACGGGGCCATTCCCTGCTTTTGAGGAAAAGGTCATGGGTGTTTCAGAGCTGCAGAAGCACCTGCAAGTCCTCATGGTGGTGTTGGGACTGGCAGTGCTGGGGCTGAACCTGCGCAGCATCAAATCTCTCTTGAATTAGGAAAGGACAGCATGAAGTAAACAAGGGAGCTTGGCCTGGCACTCGGATAACTTGCAACTTGAATGCAGCTCCAGCTTGGAAATGAATCTTGTCCTGAAGCTGATGGACACCAGTCTGCAAAGCTTAATGTCCTTAAACTTCTGGAACTTGAGCTGAATTGACCTCAAGACCCAAATTGTGCAGCAAGTGCTCAGGGTTGCAGCAGTGTCCCAGAAATCCTCTGCAGCACCAGAGCCCTGGGTGTTACCTGGGAGTGGGACTGGTTCTGCACCATCCCTTTGTTTCCCTCCAATCCTACATGGCCATAATGCCCTGGTGGTACCTGAGGGCACTGTAAAATTTGAAGGTTTTGCTGGGGAGCATTTGCTGCTTCAGGGAGGCAAAACCATCTGCTTTGGTGGTTGTTGCTGAAATGAGCCCAGCAGGGCTCAGGTGTCTCCCAGCAGTTTCAGCAAAGGTCACATTTGAGTCCTGGCTGTGTCCAGGGACAGAGGAGCAAGGAATGATTTTGTCTTCAGACAGGTCAGGACCCTTGTGTCCATTCATTCCAAACCCCTTCTGGAATTTCTTTTTAGACCCTAATTCCCTTTTCTGCCATATATGTTTGGATTCTGATTATTTTTTCCCAGACTGTTTTTCAAATCTCCCAGTAAATGGGCGTTAGCTGTATTTCAGGCCCAGCAGAGGGACAGAAACACCCAACAACACGCAGAGTGCGGGGAGGCTCCCAGGCTGCTTGCTGGGAAGGAGGTGGTGATGGTGTTCCTGTGGCTTCCCTTCTGGGCAGGGACTGCCAGCTTACAGGGTGTCAGCTGAGGAGTTTGGGGCTCCTTCCTCACCCCTGGTGCTCCAGAGGGATGGTTTTGTTGGAGCTGTTTGTTTCTGGGCACGGACAGGCTGTGGAAGGGAAGGCTCTGCAGAGCCCCAGCCTCTGCATTTCCCTTCTGAGCCATCCATCCTGACAAGGACTTTCCCAGGCAAGGTGTTCAGAGTAACCTCCTCTGGTTCAGAG
This sequence comes from Myrmophylax atrothorax, assembly GCA_026770055.1. Taxonomy (NCBI): domain Eukaryota; kingdom Metazoa; phylum Chordata; class Aves; order Passeriformes; family Thamnophilidae; genus Myrmophylax; species Myrmophylax atrothorax. The sequence goes on from JAOXXN010000303.1 coordinate 3,403,929, forward strand.
GTACCTTAACATCCTTCCCTGAATTTCTTCAGCTGTCGTGTGGCAGCTGAAATCCCAGGCTGTCTTTACCTTTTTCTGAAGCTTTGTGGATAGTACAGCATGTGCTTTTTTTTATTTCCAGATTGAGAAGATCATGAGTTCCATTGGTGAAGGCATTGACTTCTCCCAGGAGCAGCAGAGGATCTCAGGTGTGTATCCAGCAAGTGTCCATCTCTCTTGGCAGTGCTCTGCACACAAACAAGGTGCTGATCTCTCTTAACCTGCTTGGGCTTTGTGAGGGGAGAGGAAGGCTCTGGCACAGGAGGACCAGACCTGAGCTTCCCACGTGATTGCTCAGTGCTGCTGCCAACAATTTTAATTTAACACTCTCCAGGAAGGTTCATTTAATTTTACAGAATGCAGCTGCAGGATTGTCCTCCCAGCTCCTTCCATGAGGGCAGCAACTCTGCTGTGCAGGGCTGGGTGATGCCAGTGGCAGGTCAGTGTGTGTCCCGTGGTGGCCATGCCCTTCAGATGTGGTTAATCTGCCAAGTGCTTCAGTGAGGGTGATCCTGGGCATTTCTGAATGCACCTGCAGAGATCAATATGCCCTGAACAAGGCTCTTGCAGGACACGTGCTTCCCCCCGTACTTAGTGTGAATTCCTTTCTCTGCCTTTAAATCCTAAGTGAAAGCAGAACTCGAGCTTGCTGGAGAGCTGCCACCACAGGGGATTCTGTCCTTTTAAATCCTTCACCTCCAGACTGCTGCTGCAGAACAGCTCTGGGTGGGCAGCAGCTCCTCCTGATGAGATGCTAATGCGGATCTGCACTCGCAGCTCACACGGGCTCGCCTCACATCCATTTGTCTCTTGGGTTTTTGCTTAGGTGAGGAGGAATCCACTGTGTGTTCCCCGGGGGAGCTTAACCTGGTTTGGGCTCTGTGTTGCAGGGTCAGGAGGCTTTGCAGAGGAGTCGAAGCGCTGTGTGGATTTGGGCTTGGGCGTTCTGCTCTGACAGTCAGAAGTTTTGATTGGGCTCCTGCTGGGGGGCACAGGGACTGGGATTCTTTTGTTCTCCTGTCATCCTTGTCACATAAACACCAGGTGTATTTGAGGCTTTTTTATTTTCAGCCTGGGATGTTTTGTGCATCTGTTATCCTCTTTTTCTTTTTAAAGGAAACCCCTTCGTTCCTCCCTCTAAATATCTCCCCCCTTTCATTCTGTCATCACTTCTATAAGCAGAAAACCTGCACTTGGTGTCACTGTAGGTTTCCCTTTTAAAGACAGAAATACTTTTATGAATGCATGAAAGGCTGAACAGAGTAAATAATTTTAAAAATTAAATTCAGGAGCTCAGGGGAAGGAGCTGCTGTGGTTTCCTTCCCCCTGCCAATACCCTGACTGCTCCCAGGAATGCTGTGGTAGGCAGCAGGCTGTTCCTCACCTCTTTCTCAATAAATTAATTCTGAGCCAGCCACAAATCACTTGGTACTGTCAGAGCAGACCTGTGACATCATTTTTTGAAAAGCCCAAGCCACGTCGTCCATCATCCAGTAAATATTGAGGAGTCAGTGATTTCCACCGGAGAGTTACGGAGCTGCCGCCTCCCTCGCGGCTGGTGGGGAGGGGGAGAGGACGAGGAGAAGGAGAAGGGAGGGACGGGCAGCGTGGAGCGCAGGGCTTGCTGCTCAGACAAAGCCGCCGCCGCAGCCGCTGGCGGAGCAGGGGCCGGAGGGGAGGATGGAGCCCGGGCGAGCGGCAGCTCGGGGATCCTGGCCCGGGTGGAGCCGCTGTCCTGGTGCACAGGCTGGGGCAGGGCAGGGGGGCAGAAGCCTTTTGTGATCTCGGCATTGCTCGTGCTGCAGCACACACTGGAAGGACCGGCCGGCACTGCCCAGCATCTCACTGTGCAGAGGAGCAATTCTGTGGAGCAGACATCAGGAATTACCCCAAGAATCTGCAGATGCCACCGTGAGCTCTGTGTGTGCAGCCGTTGCAGCGGAGTGGGAAGGGATGGCCGGAAGGGACCAAACCACTTCAGCTGACCTGAAGGTTCACAGGATCATCCTTTTCTTTGCATCCATGCTGGAAACAGATGTGCCAGGGAGCCTGAAAACCTGCCTGTCTTGCATAGCAAATTCCCTATGAAAAAGAGATCTCTGAACTTTTTTTGTCATATTTAAGGTCTTGAGCTTTTCTAGAAGAGAGTAACAAGTCACTGGACTCACCCCAAGGGTGAAGGAAGGGAGAGCTCATCCGTACGGCTTCCCTCGGTGTTGGAAGGAATCTCCTTTATCAGAGGCTGAGGGGAGGTGCCAGGGCATGGCTTGGACTTGAGCTGCTGCAGGAAGAGGAGAGGGTGTGTTTGCATTTGCTTTCTTTTTGAGGGAACCGAAATGCCTCCTCCTGCAGAGTTGCTCCCTGTCTGAGTGAGGGACTCAGTGCCGTGGCTGTGCTCAGCTGAAGAAGATGAAGGAAGGTCAGATCCAGGTGTGCACCCAGCGCCTGGCAGGACCGGCAGTGTTGGGTGAGGACGGGCCCGATCCTGCTGTGGTGCGGAGCAGCAGTGGGGCTGTGCTCTCCAGGGCAGCCAGCCTGGTCCAGGAATGTGCTGGAATGCCAGGCGGCTGGATCGCTGGTAGGATGACAGTGCCAGGACTCCCAAACTTGTGTTCAGGGTCCCTGTGACACAGGAACGGCAAGACGAAGCCCCTGCCATGGTTTGCCTGTTTCAGGACTGCTGGAAAGGAAGAGCACAAGCCCTTCCTCTCCACTGCTGCAGTCTGTGCTTCCTTTGTCTCGTGTCTTCCTGCAGACAGCCGAGGCTCCTGCTGCTTCTCGGAGCGTCTGCTGTGTCCGTGCTGGCTGGGCTGCGAGAGGCGGTTCTGTCTCGGGCTGCTCTGTGCTCCTCACTGAGCCAGGGAGCCTCTGGAGGGGCACTGATGAGAGCACTGGAACAGCTCTGTGCGTTCGGGAGCAGCTCCACTCCCTTCCCTTGCACCTGCCACTGCCTGGGAATGCCTCGGGTGGAAGTTTGCTGCTCTCCTCCCGCCCCCTTCTGCTGAGCCAAGGAGTGGATCTGCCTTCCCATGGGGTTGGGCTTCATGTGTTTGCCTGGTGAGGAACTCACGAGCCCTGACAGCACTGCCTGTGATCTCAGCGTCCAAGCAGCACTTCTGAACCTCTGCCTGGGCGTGGAGTTTCTTTTCTGAGTGTGAACTGCGGTGCAGGTTGCACCTGGAGCCCACGGAGGCACTGGAAGCTTGTTTTCCATGGTCTGTGCACACAAGAGCAATTGTCTGCCAGCTGATTTGTTGTACTCTGAGCATAATTTTTTGAGTTTCTTTATGGTAATGACTATGATGTGGCAATGCCATCTGTCCTCCTCAGAGTGCCGCTGCTACCGCCTGAACGGTTTCTCCCTGTTCAAGCGGCTGCCGATTCCTCTCTCGTCAGGTTCGCGGATGCTGGAGCAGAGTGTCGGGGAGTGGCTGGAGTCCATCGGCCTGCAGCAGTACGAGAGCAAGCTGCTCCTCAACGGCTTCGACGATGTTCGCTTCCTGGTGAGTGCCCAGGGCACGCCGGGCTCTGCCGAGCAGGTTGGCCAGAGCTGCCCGTGTTACCGTGCGCCGTGTTGGCGCCAGGCAGAGCCGGCTCTGCTGCCGGCACAGGGTCTCAGGGGTGGAAGGTTTGACAGAAGGAATTAGATGAGGGTTGTGTTGGGTCTTCACGTTTAATTCAAGTGTTACTGTTTTTTCACTGTAGTTTTCATGGAAAATTTTATTTAGTCTGTCCCCTGAATCTTTACTATTCAATTTGCTCCAGAAACAGGAACTGAAATTCACTGGTGTTTTGAAGGAGTCCCTGAGCAGTCTGTGCCCTGGGCTGGGAAGGAGGCAGCAGACCTCTTGCTGGAACTGTACTTGCTCTGAGCGTGCAGGCAGGATGTTAATGAACTGTACCTAATTGCACTGACACTGTTGGCTCTGAAACCTAATGATGACGACACAGTAATGCTCAGTGACGAGGGGTTTTAATAACCAGGGTCTATAAACTTAAAGCCGCGTGGTGGAAAAATCTGGGAATTCCTGTGGAGTGCTGAACTGTGAAGATGGAAAATCTTGGTGCTGTAGGAGGGTTCTCCTTGTATGGCTTAAAGAAATGCTTTTGATGTGGACTCCAAGTTTGGCAAATAACAAAAAATGGATGTAAACCTTTGGAAAAGTCATTTTGGCTAATGTAGCATCCTGCCTTGGAATGAGAGCCAGGGCATCTCTGGGACTGGGGATGATGTGGAGAGGTGACACCAGGAGGATGTGAGCTTTGGGATGAAGGGCTTTGGGAGCACACAGTGGTCACTGACAGTGCAGGTGCAAGGCAGCACACACCTGAGCAGTGTCTGTGGGGCTACTTCGGGGCAGGGTGTAATTGAGCTTTAAAAAATGACCCACTTGGCAGGATAAATGCTGTGGGATCTGTCCAGCCATATCTCCAGAAAGCAGCTGGTCCTTTCATCTGGCAGGGTCAGTGTTCCCCTCAGAGCTCTGGTTTGCTCTGGTTTTCCCCCAGGGTCCCACCAGCCCAGTCTCAACCCCCAGTGCTTCGCTGTGCTTTGTGCAGAATGTTCAGCTCCATGCCAGGGGCCCTGTGTGTGCTGGGGCAGTCTGACCTGTCTTCTGGGGTGCTCTAGAGGTGGTGCAACAAATTTAAATGAAATAATCCTGTAGATCCTTTTGGGATCCCCTGCTGATGGATCTGTGACCATTGTGGGGTTGGTGGCAGATCTCACCCAGCAGTTGCAGATTAAATGCCATTCCCCTGCCTGGCCAGGGGTGATGGACCTCACTCAGCTCAGAACTTCAGTAGCAAAGGTTCCCATGTGTGTCTCGCTGGGGGGTGCTGGGTACATGACAGGATTTCTTTTATCATGGCTGGATGTTTTTCCTCCCTGACCAGTGCTGGGTGGCTGCTTCCAGTGCAGCAATCGCTGGATTCGGGGAGTGGGAAACTCCTTGCTCATTCCACTCAAATTTAAAAGGTCAAATAGTTTCACAAAGATTTCCTGCAAACCCCGGCTGATTTCTATTTTGCTGCTTATCCCTTTTCCTAGGGAGTTGACTCTAACACCCATGCCAAGCCTGGCTTAAAATCCATTCATCCCAACCCTGGAAACTCCAAACTAATACATCGGCCCTGTAGGAAAGCAGAATTATTTAGAATGTTTTCCTCTGTGGTATTCCTTCCGTTCAGTGTCTGGTGTTGGAGAGGTAAAACCCTCAGATACAGCAGAAGTGAGAAACAGCTGATTAATTTGGTTCTAGCGGAGATTTCTGTGTTCTCAGATGAAGTACTAAAATTGCTGGGAACGCTGAAACTGGGCAGAGCAGGAGTGCTGTGCCCAGGGTGCTGGATGCCTGTCAGGCTGCCCAGCCCTCCTTCACACAACCATTTCTTTATTAACTGCCCCTTCCAGTTGCTAACAAAGAATATTCCAAATGAAGTGGCATTACTTCCATGGAGTTAAACAGTTTCTATAAAAGGATTAGTCCTTAGAGTCTCATTGTGTACAATATTTCAAAGTCCAAAGGACACCAGGTAATGATTGGTTTGTGAATCACCAGATGGACTGTGAGACTAATTATGTTTTAGTAGCCAAAATTAGGAAGTTGGAGTCCTTTGATACAGAAACACTTGTTTTCTGTGCAGGATTTTGCTTTGCATTGCTCCTTACTCTTAGAACTCTGTTGGGTGTTCCAGGTGCCAGGGTGCTCCTTTTGCTCCAGGGTCTCCAGGTGCCATTTAGGGGCAAACACAAAGCTTTTTAGGAGCAAAGTGTGTTGTATGTGCAGAGATGGTTTGGCTGCAGAGCAGGGCAGTGTCCTAAAATAGCCCTTTAATGTTCTGAGGAAGATACTCAGCCTGTAGTGGACTGCAGCTCAGAGGAGGATTAAGAACACACTAGCAAGGAGTGTGTCCTGTCACTGAGCAGAGACGGTGAGAGCCGATGTGTGCTGGAATTTGGGCACTTGGTGCTGTTTTTCACTGGAGAAACAGGTGTTTAAAATGCCCTGTCTGCCCCAGGGCTGGGGCAGGAGGCTTGTAAGGGGCACAGACTGGTGCCAGCCTTGCTGGTGCTGTTCGGTGCTCTGGTTGTGTGTACTTCTGCTGGTTCTGGTTTCAGGGCTTCCCAAATCTCTGGGTGTTTTCAGCTGGCTCCTGTGTTAATTTGCACCCTGTGTCAGGAGAGCCTTTACCACCAGGTAGGGAAATGATTCATGAACGCACCGTGTGTAAAGGGAGTTCGAAAAATGCTCTGTAAATACATTGGGCTTCTTAATTAGACATTAATGTAGGAGGGCAGAAACATGCATTGTTTCCAAGAATAGTAATTTGGTTATTTCCAGAACTCCAGGGACTGGGGAGTGGGGGGTTAGCAGTGGCAGTCCTGCTGGTGGTGACCCTGGGCGGGCTGCACCTCAGGTGGGCAGGGGGAGGGCTGAGGGTCCTGCTCCCCTCAGGGTCTGCTGTGCATCAGCAGCTGAGAGAGGGGGGCTCTGTGTTCTGCAGCTCCCACAGGTTTGTGGTCATGGTGGGAGCGACTCCCAGGCTGTGCTGTGTGTTGGGAAGGTGCAGTGTCTTTGAGCTGGGGTGGGTTGGCAAGGTCCAGTGGAGGCCTCTCTGCTCCTGGGAATTCCAGCTCTTGCATCTGGGACAAAGCTGGTCTTGATTTAGAGTTGGCTTCACTCAGGAGTGGGTATTGCTTACACAAGTCAGCAGGACTATTTAGACATTGATGTGACGTGATGCTCTCACCCACGTACATGTTTTTGGGAAGGGAGCAAGGTCTACGTGAATCTCGGATTGCATAATCTTTCAGCTTGGTTGAAGGAAGAAAGGAGTGATAAAAGATGGATTTAAGTAGCTTAGTTTTCCAAAAGACTTGAGTTCTCTTTCCACATCTGCATATTGGACTACATCTCTGTGTCTGCAGAAATTCTACTCCCTTCAAGTTGCCTGCAGTAGCTTTGCTGTGTTATGGACAGGGTAGGGAAGAGGCTTTCCCTGTTGTTCTGTTGCTCTTGAGCACAAACCCCACAGTGCAAGGCAGCAGCTTCTTGCCCTCTCCATTGCCACTGGGTGACCTTCTCAGGCAGCACCACTGCCACGGGGCAGCCACACTGGGACACTTACCTGCTGCTTTTCATATGGAGCTGGAATTGGGCATGCAGCTGGGATGAGAAACAGCTCAAGAGGAGATGGAGCTTCCAATTCTTCTTCTCTGCTCTGCAGCCCACTGGGATTCCTTCATTAGAGGGGAAAGTTTATTTGTGCAGTGGGTGAACCCAACTGAGCTGAGGCTGATGCCAGTGGCCGTGCTGTCTTTGACTTAGCAAAAATACAGCTCTGCAAGTAGGATAAGATCCTCAGCAGAGCTGCCTGCCAAATATGAACAGCTCAGTGAACCAGGAATACCCACCCCACCACCCAGGAAGAGCAATACCACTGCCTCCCACGGCCCCAGAGGGTGTGCCAAGTTCCAGGAGCCCCATTGCCTCATCCCTCACCAGAGGAGGGAAATGAAAGGTCAGATCTCAAAACTGCAGCAGTGAGTGAGAAGTGTCATCCAGAAAAGTGCACAGTAAATGGGCTTAATTGTCCTTGTCGGGTAATGAGCCAGGGAGCTGGGAGAGCAGAAAAAATATCACAGGAATATGGACCAAGAGGGATCTGCTGCTCCTGGAGCTTGGCCCCTCTGTCTGCTGTGGTCAACAGTGCATCTGCTGCAGATGCTCCCTTTGGGAAGTCCATGGGAAATGGGCCTTGGGATGCCCAGTGCAATCCTGGTCCTGCAGCAAACAGGGAGTGACCTGGGGAAAGTCCAGGCTGGACTTTGTCCATCAGGGCACTGTAACGAGAAGGAATTTCAGCAATTGATGGTGGAATTTCCCCACAGAAATGGGAAGGGGATTGCCATTACCTGCTCCCTCACACAGTGTTTTGTGATCCCACAGATCCCATAAATGTGTCTGAGATGCTTGTAAAAGCTTTTCCCTTCCCTTGGAGGGCAGGGTCCTTGCTGCTGCCCCCGACAGTTTCCGGGCTGACATCTGAGAAGGGCAAACCCCGCGTGCTCTGGCAGTTGTACCAGTGCTCTGGAGTTGAACTTTTTATTCAGTCCAAAGATACTTTGATTCACAAGTGGGCAGGTATAAGCCACTTTTTATGGCTTTTTTTATTGTTCAAGGCTGGGTTCCCATGGAGTGTGTGGAAAGCAGCTAATGTTGATTCAATGAGACAGCGTCAGAAAGGGAAATCTGTTCTCTGTGTGTAGTGCCCTGAGCTCCTCTGGGGGGGGTTATTTATTTTTTTTATAACTGTGGAGAAGTGGTGGAAAAATGATAGTGTTAGAACAAGGGATGTCCACAAATAATCTAGAGTACTGACATTAATTTCATCAAAACCAATTCGGTGCCATGTTAGATTAGCCTGAGGTGGTGTTTGCTAATGGAAGAACCTCTCCCTTCCCTTCACCCCTCTGTGTGTGTGCGGGAAAATGAAGATAAATGTGGTGCTGAGGCCTTGGCTCAGGTTGACTCCCCTTGGCTGGGTGTGTGAGCAGATCTCAGGGCCGCTCATGTCTGCCCAGGCTGAGGACATTCCCTGATGCCCAGGGACACGATGCACATGGAGCCAGGTCTCCTCTGCTCTGCAGATCCCCCCGGGGTTTAGGGGTGGGCTGTCGTCTGCACAATCTTCATTCTCACCTGAGACCTGCCCTGCCAGAGCTCACAGCATCCCCTGTGTCCTCAGTCGCTCGGCTTTGCTGATCCGCTCCCGAGCAGCCCAGCTTGGCGCGCAGCTGCTGGTCCCCTGTGCCAGGCTTTGGGCACACTCTGCCAACGTGTCTGCCCCAGAGCTCTTTTCTATTTTCATACAGAACTTGTCATTTTATAGGAGCCATACAGGGAAAACTGAACTGACATATTTCAGTAGCTGTTTGCACCCAGGAATGATCTGTGAGGAACAGGGACACACCAGAGACCCCCAACAGGGTTTTACTGTGTCTGCTCTTGGTGAAATGCAGTGAGAACGTGGCCTGGCTGCAGCTGCTGAGAGATTGTAGTGCAGAGCCAGGTGAGCCCCGTGCACCTCATGCCTGGGCTGGTGTCAGGCTCTGCTCAGCCAGGCAGAGGCTCTTGGGTGGCTGGAGCTGAGTTGGCCCTCCCAGCCCCGTGCAGGGCACTGGGGTTTGCGGAGCCGCTGGCGGGGAAGGAAGCCTTGCCCTGCTGGCTCCTGGCCATGCTGCCCCACAGGGATTGTGGCCAGTCCTGGGAGCACCGGCCTGGCTCGCACCAGCTGGAGTTTCACCACTGTAATGTCCTTTATTTGTTGTTATGGCACAGGGCAGCAGTGCAGCAGCCACGTTACACAGCACTGTCTGTGTGTCAGTGCTGCAGCCCCTGGGAACGCCTGTCTGGGGCCCCAGACTGACTGTGCCGCCCTGGACGAGCCTGTAAGAGTGGGGTTGGACCCTTGGGTGAGGGCCTCTGCCAAGCCCTGAGTGGCATTCACTTCTACAAGGACATGAATTGTGTTTGACAGCTCCCCCATGGGTTCCAGCTGGTCCCAGGAGGTTCCCAAGGACTGAGCTTTATCCACCATGGTGTGGGTGTTTGGGGTATCTCTAGAAGGGAATGGTGAGAGTGGAGATGTACAGGTATCTGGGGCTTGAGGAGGTTTGAAGACCTGGGGAAACATGGAAGGGCTGTGCCAAAGCTCCCCAGATGATGGAAATGGACTCCACAGGAACAGCAAGGTTGGAGTGGATTTTGAGGAGCAAAGTGGGTGGACCAGAACTGGCAATTTAGAGGATACTTATATTTGATTTATTAGTAGCTCCAGGCCCTATAAACATTAAAAAAGCCATTAAAATAGCAGTTAATGTTTTTTCTCTCAATAAAATTGCCTGAACTTGACAACCATGACCGATTTCCTCCATTGCCATTGTCACACTGCCAGTCTGCAGGGGGAAGAAAATTAAATAAAAATGAAGTGGCTGTGTGCTAATCTCAGATTTATTGTAAGGTTTTGTATATGAGCCCCTTCCCCAGTCAATGCTCTGTAGAGAGCTGAGGCTTCGTTGTCATGCCCGTGGCTAAACAGATCCTTTCCCCAAGTTTCCACTGAACTACCCCAGACTGCAGATGCTTTTCAGGGAGGGCACCACATGCAGATTCGTGTGACCAGGTGGGATCCTCTGGCTCCCAAAGGAAATTGGAGTGTGGGGCTTGGCCGTGCTGAGCTGAATGTGTCTCCATCTCCGTTATTCCAGGCTTTGGGTTGCCAAAAGTAGAGCAATAGCAGTGACAGCAGAATCCTCAACAAGATGCAAATTGTCTTGAATGCACTGAGGCGGGGAAAAGAAAAAGAGCTTTGTATGCACTTTGTATGCACAGAGAGCCTTCAGCTGGAGCTCTGCTCAGTGTGTTTGCAGGAGCCTTTGGAGCCTGGGAAAGCTGTTTGGGTTTTGCATCTGTTGCTTTTAATAGTGGACATGTCCTGGTCCCCATGTGGCCAGTGGTTGCCCAGGCAGGGTCTGCTCACAGTGGCACCGGCGTGAGGCGTCGGGGCCACCGCGCTGCTGGCACTGCTGGCACTGCCACGCGTCCTGCACAGAACAGGCTGTGCCTCGGGCCCTTCCTGCGCTGGAACGAGAGCATGGACAGACGCCAGGCTCTGGGGAAGAAGCAGCATCTGAAAATTGGGTAGTTAAGTGCCTGCAGAGTGTCCTGCTGGAGGAGGAATCTGGCAGATTTCGGCAGCGCTGCCTTTGGCACGCTCGCTTTGGGGTCACCTCAGTAGCAGGAGGGGACACTGCCCCCTGCCAGGTAACCTCTGACTGTGCTGTTTTCCTTTAATGACAAACTTGGAGCCTCACTGGCTGTTTCATTACAGTGCAAGAGGTGAAGCGTGGCCAAAGCAGACCCTTTCTCCAAGAACTCACGTCTCTGTGGGTGGGTCGGATGCACCGGTCTCCCACAGGGCTCCCGAGGAGCACCAAGGGGGACACGGTCACTGGCAGATCCCTGCCCTCTCTTGGGGTGATGCAGAGGGCAGAGATGGGGTCCATCCTCATGGTGGTGTGTATTTGTGCCTCTCCACAGAGGGGACTGTGTTTGGCTCAGAGAAAGCTGGAGGCCAGGCTGGGGGTTGAAAGCCCCTTGGACTGCCCAGAAACCAATCTGTGCCAGCTGGAAGCTGGGGTGGGACTCGCCTTACCTGGTTTCAGATGTCTGACTGAGCTGATTGCTCAGCTTTTTGGGTTGCTAGCAGGGGAGTTCTGCCCCAAGGTGGTGTGTTTTGCTCCTCATGTCCCCTCACCTGCCAAGTGCAGGTGAAGGGCAGCTGAGGCTCAGGGAGGAAACTGCTCCTGTGTCCATTGCAAAGAAAAAAATTCAGCCTCTGCTTCATGGTGGATTATTTTAGGGAACATCTCAGTTCTTCTGGCAATAAAAGATTGCCAAAAATCTTTCTGCCAAGACTGATGGATGTGTGCACGTGGTGCTGCACTTAAGCCTGGGTTAGTGCAGGGACGTGTGGTCCGGGGACAAACCCTGCACAAGCCACATGCAGTGCAGGAAGTGCCAAGGGCTGGTTCCTGGCAGAGCACACGGTGAGGTGTTGGGATGAAGGGGCTGTTGGGTGTCCCTCATTCCCCCATCTCGGGTGAAAGCAAGAGCTCTGGCTCAGGTCAGCCCTGAGCCACCCTCACTGTGCTCACCCTGCGGAGCTGGGGCAGCCAGGAGGAACATGCGAGGTAAAAGCATTTGTCACAGGGAATAGAGTCAGAAACACGTCTTGGGGAAGTCTTTGATTCTAATTGGCGTTTCTGAGGCTGCTGCTGAAGGCGCCTGGACTGGGCTGATGGCAGAGCACAACCCACAGCTCTGCTCTCCCCGCTGGGCCCATCCTCAGGGGACCCAGAGAGGGGCTGGTGGGAGCCAGGGCTGGGCTGTGCCCACAGCAGGGCACTGGGAGGTGGCATCTGCTGACCTGTGGCAGCACCAACAGGCACCTTTGGGTAAAACCAAAAAGCAGCAGTGGTCCAAGCAGAGCCTGTCTGCCCTGTGGGTCTTGTCTGAGGATGTGTTGGGTGCAGACAGGCTTAAAATCTGGTTTAAGCAGCTCCTCTGTACACAGGCAAACGTTAAAAAATCTCCAGTGCTTTTGCATTTAATTATCTCTTTTAGTGGCAGATTATTGTTTTTCATGGGAGATGAAATCCGGATAGGTTTGAAGGACATTTCTCCTGCACCAGGGGCTGGAGTGATTTGTTCAGAGCTGCTACGCTTCGTCTATCCTTGTTAAGTACCCAGGGAATGCAGACTGGCACTGAGGGAATTTAATGTGACAGATAAAAATAAGGAGTGTTGGAGAAAGCTGTAGGTTTCACAGTCTTTAACTACCTTGTATCCTTGCTATATAGCAAGCGGTTTTCCCTGAATTTGAGGTGGCAAAGGTGGGAGAACACCTCCTGCCTTGCTGTGGGGCTGGCACGGGCACCCTGGGAGAGCAAGAGCCACCAGCCCAGTGCTGCTTATGTGGGAGCAGGGCTGTGCTAAAGGGGATTAGCACCAACAGGGCTCAACATCGGAAAGTTAAGCATGAGTGAAAATGTAAATAGGCTCAGCAAGCTTTTTTATATTTTAAACATGAAAATTATGCATCACCATTGTTACAGCTCATTTGGTTGCCAACCATTCCTGCTGTCCGGGTGGCATGGAGGGACGGGCTGGCTGCGAGCTCTGCCCTTGCCAGCATTGTCTCTGTGCCTCCCTGGCTCCGGACCCCAGCTCTCTACAGAGGGATGGAGCTGCAGGGCACCAAGACAGGCAGGTTGGGAGAGAGAGCAGGCCCAGGCATCAGGAACGGCAGGTTTCATGCACCCGAGATGTGATGATAACCTGCTGTGGGGACTTCAGTTCCTCCCTGTGCCTCCTCCCCAGGCAAGGCAGTAGTGCTTTGCTCTCCAGACTCCCAGGAGAAATCCCATCACTTGTTCTGGTCCTCTTTGTCCATTTCAAAAAACCCTTTTGAAGCCTCTCCCTCCTGGAGATTAGTTCCTCGCACTTGTGCTGCCTCCAAGGACCTTCTGGCAACCCCTATAACAACACTGCAGCATCAACAGTGCCAGGTGAGGTTCTTGTCAAGGGAGTTAATCCCCTTTAATCCCTTCCCTCCTCCTCTGAGCCAGGCACACAATCTCCTGCTGTTACAGGAATGTATGTTAAATGTGGCTCTTGGGCTTAAAATTTGTGAACAAGAAAGGGGAGGGACTTTTCCGACTTTCTGGTGGGATCCTGCTGCCCACCAGCTGGAGGTCACTGCCCTGGCAGCAGCAGACCCTCACATTACTCACAGGGGGCTTGTTCACAATCCAACAGAGCTGCTGCTCATGCACCAAATGGGCACCTTGGAGCCTTCAGCATTGATCTGCCTCTTACTGATTTTGTGCAGTTGAGGGGTGCACAGAGTGGCTCGTGCCATGGTTCCATCCATGCATGGTGTGTTCTGTGCAGCACCACCACTCAGGTGAGCCCTGGTGTCCCGTGAGGTGCAGGACAGGTGTGTCTGGCCATGGCCCCACATCCCTGCAGAGCTGCCCCCTGCCCTGAGGTGCTCTGGGGCAGTGGCAGTAGCTCTTCCCAGCAGACAGTGGTCCTGACCAGCGCAGTCTGTGGACTGGCCTTTGGGAACATGGGGAATGAACCCTTCAGGGCCATTAGTCCTGGCTCTTTCTGCTGTTTAAACAACTCTTAGACAAATGGCTTTGTGCTGTGGCTGTTGGCTCAAGCTCTGCCATCGGGGGCCTCCCCAGCCCTGCAGGAACTGAGCGTGTAGAGACCCAGCCTGTGGCGGGGAGGGAGGCAGAGGAGCCCCTGTAACGGGTGTGGGGGGCTCTGCCTCCTGCCACCCACTGCTCTCGTTTGCTAAATGACTCTAGTCTGGGCTCCAGGGCAGCTCTTACCTGTGGCGTTAATTCCCTCTTTCCCTGAACACTTCCCTGTGCCAAGGGAAGAGCAGCTCCCAGGCAGAGCCGTGTGCCGTCCTGCCCCACCGTCACCCACCGGGCTGTGGCTGGCATGGAGTGAAGCTGCTGGGCAGGGGCAGAGCAGCCACTGCTTGGGGGCAGCTCAGTGCCTGCGGCTGCTGCACGTAAAGCAAAGCACAAGTGCTGAAATCCCACACCAGTGTGGATGGAAGGGATAGCAAACACTCGCTGCCCTTGACGGGGGGTGCCTGGCACCTGCCCCTCACCTCCCCACGTGCCCAGCCCGCCCCCGCCACGTGCTGCCCCACAGCCACCTCTAATTGGGTTTCTCTTAAAGAACTAAAATGTGGAACAGCAAAGTGCTGTCAGCACAGACCTTGTGCTGGAACTCTGGGGAGCAGAGGGAGGCAGGGCCAGAGAGGGGGTTTGGGTTTGAGCTGCAGCTTTCAGTCACACAGCAGTGCGGCTCTGCCAGCCGTGGGGAGACGTGCCCGGGCTTCCCGCTGAGCTCTGCCCAGGTATGAGGGCAGGGAAGCAGGTTGTGATGGATGAAGGGTCGTAAATGGGGGCACAGTCTGCATGCTCCTGCTCTGCAGGGGAAAAGGGGACAGAAAATGGGCTTTAACAGCACAGTGTGTGGCGACTGGAGCATCTCTGCCAGAGCGGGCAGCTGCCTCCTGCCTGGGGCCGGAGGAGACACCTGACCTTCCCCTGCTTCCAGGGAAAGCAGTGCAGGTTTCTGTGTGGCCATGGAGGGAGGTTGGGCAGATCCAAGGGCCCCTGCTTGGGCACAGGGGGGGCTGGGGTTTGTCTGGACATTTTACACAGCAATAAATGCATCTGTGCATCTTATGGGACGTGGCTGTGACCGAGGGCTGAGGGCTGCAAGTGGAACCCAGAGCAGCCTGTGGGTAGGAGGGGAGGGCAGTGCTTCGTGTGCCACAGCCCTGTCATGTCAGCCCTCTTGGTGCCCATGGTCAGGCTGGTACCTGGGGCAGAGCTCCCAGCCCTGGGAGCTCCCTCCTGCTGCCAGGACAGGAGGTGAGGTCAGGAGGGTGCTGTGACCACATGATCTCCACTCCTGCACCTGATGTTGCTTCTGTTGTCACCTGCTCCCATGTTGCTCCCTCTTGTCCCCCCTGCAGGGCTGTAATGTCATGGAAGACCAGGACCTTCGGGACATTGGGATTGGTGACCCACAGCATCGCCGGAAGCTGCTCCAGGCTGCTCGTTCCCTCCCGAAGGTCAGCACCAACCCCTCCTGTGGAGCAGGGACAGGACATTGCCCAGCACAGCTGTGAACACACAGGAAACAAAAGCTAGTCCCTGTGTCTCTGGCCACTGAGGAATCTCTGGGGCTGTGGGAAGGGTTTTGGGAATAGCAGGGTGGAGGAGTATCCTGGTCCACCAGGCTCTGCAGATGGTGGTGGCCCCAGTCATGGGGAGAGGGTGGCTATTCCTCCTGCCAGTCGTGATCCCAAGCACATTCCTTGTTCATACGGTGATTTTGTTACTGTAAAGTGCTAGTGGAGATGGTGATGGGTGGTAAACTGATTTCATTGACCTCAGGATCCCTGCAGCTTTTAACCCCTTTCTTGTCCTTTCACAGTTGAAACCCTTGGGCTGCGATGGGAACAGCCAGCCCTCAGTTCCCGCATGGCTTGACTCCCTGGGGCTGCAGGATTACATCCAGTCCTTCCTCTCAAGTGGCTACAGCTCTATTGACACTGTGAAAAACCTCTGGGAGCTTGAGATAGTAAACGTGAGTGTTGCCTCTCTCTGGCTGGAGCAGCAGGTCCTGCCCCATTCCCTGGGGCCGAGACTTGCCATGGGTTGTCGCATAAAGCCGCTTGGTGCCAAGGGCAGGAGAGCCCGCGGTGACCGTGGTGTCCCTGCAGGTGCTGAAGGTGAACCTGCTGGGCCATCGGAAGCGGATCATCGCCTCGCTGGCAGACAGACCGTACGAGGAGCCCCCAGCCAAGCCACCACGGTTCTCACAGCTGAGAGTGAGTCCTGCTCGTGGTCCCTGCTTGGCTCATGTGTCTGAGTGGGCACAGCACTGCTGGGAGAAGTCTTGGCGTGTGCAGTGTGTCTGTTCAGCTCCTCACCTCATCCAGCCACCCAGGCAGCAAATACTCACGCAGGTGCCACCCTGTCACTGTAGTGAGTGGGGGAAGATCACGTCCAGCCCTTGCAGGTCAACTTCTGGATGGAAAGGTCAGGGATCAGGTGCTTGTACTGAAGGGCTGCAGGGTGCCATCCCCACCTCTGCCCTGCACCAAGGGGAACTCTGAGCCCACTCCCTGGCCTGGCTGGGATGCTGAGAGCTCACACGGTCACTGCCAAATAGCACTTGATGTGTGGATGTTGATTTTTGCTGCAGGAGTGGCAGCATTTGGATGTCAGGCCCTTGTTACGGGGGTTGTGTAGGAAGGAGCTGTCATTTCCCTATTCTTCCTGAAAACTGATGTTTGAGAGCTGTTTGGCAAAAGCTGTGGGGCTTGCAGCAACCCTGAGAGCTCAGGTGTGTGGCAGCATCCTGCTGCCTCCTCCCAGTGATTACAAATCAGCTTCCTGGAGCAGGAAGTGGAATGATTAGAGTTTCCCCATCCCAACCATCTGGTACTTGTTCTGCTGTAGAGCTCTGCCCTCTTGCCCTGCATTCCCAAGGCTTTGCAACCCAAACAGCCTTAGCTGAAGCGAGCTGGGCTGCTGTGCCCTGCTTGCTCTCATGGGATTTGTTAGGAACTGGGTTCAGGTGTGAGAACAGAGAGGGTTCACACCAGTGCTGCACCGGGAGGGTGCCAGGTACAGACCCTGCCCCTTGCCCTGCTGCTCAGCTCCCAAAACACCCCTGTGGGGTGGATGAGACTGAAGGCAGCATGGCTGGGTGGTGAGAGGGGTCCTTTGGTGCAGCTCAGCTGATTGAGATGCTGCCCAGGGAGGCTGGGTGAGAGAATGGGCCATTTGCAGCATTTCCTGGCGCTGCAGCTGGTGCAATCCAGCGCTGGCTCTGGCGGGGTGGGCAGAGGGATGTCAGTGGCAAATCAGGCGAGTGGGTTGAATGGGACTGATGCGGCCGTGGAGGCTCCGGCTGTGCCTGTGGGCACCGGGCTCACCTCCTGCTGGGCTCAGGGGGCTCCAGTCCAGAGGTGGCTCATCATCAGCACCCTTGGGTGCTTTGCTTAGAGCTTTAAGGGAGCCCGTTCCTCCATGAACACGCTGCCCTGCGCCCGGTGAGTCCCCTGCCCCTGGGCTGAGCCTGCAGAGGCAGAGTTGTGCTGGGCAGAAGGGGCAGCGTACTGGGCTGAAACCTCGAGCATATTGTGGGTCTTGTGCAGAAGATGAAGGGTGGGATCGTTGGCACTGAGGCAGGAGCCCCCAGAGCAGGAGCTGACCCTGTTAGCTCCGCTCACTGTACCCTGTGTCGGGCAGTGTAGAGTGGAGGGATGTGGGGCACAGCCCAGGCTGACTGGGAGCCTTTGTGGTGTCTTCTCATTTCAGTGCCAGGACTTGATGTCCCAGTCGTCGTCACCCCTGAGCCAGAATGACTCCTGCACAGGCAGATCTGCTGATCTCCTGCTGCCCTCCGGGGACACCAGCAAGAGGCAACATGACTATGGCACTGAGGTTGCTCCCTACTCCAGAGCTGAGCGCTACAAAGCACAGGTCAGTGGGTGCTTTCTGTGTGTCCTGGGGGCCCTCTGTGCAGGCTCCCCCCTCTCTGGAGCCAGGGAGGAGGTAGGATGATGCAGAGAGCTGGTCAGGCTCAGCTTCCCTCAGGCATTAGAGGCAGCAACTCCTTTATGCCTCAGTTTCACCTCAAAAATGAGCAGTGCTATCAGAGCTGGCACCTTCACCTGCCACATGTTGCCTCCATCTGGCACCTGAGGGACTTGGCTGTTGCCTACCTCAATCACCCCAGCCCAAATAGCCCTCCTGAGAGCTGTTTCAACTCAGGTTGGACCTGTTGTGGCTTCACATCCGTGTTTCTTCCCTTGCAGGAGGACTGTCGGGAATCCAAGCTGACACTGCGTCCCCCCAGCCTGGCTGCCCCATATGCCCCAGTCCAAAACTGGCAGCACCAGCCTGAGAAGCTCATCTTTGAGTCCTGCGGGTATGAGGCCAACGTAAGTGGCTTTTACTTGTGGGGGTGGCAAGAATGAGGAGGCTCTGGGGGTCAAGCCATTGCATGTGGAGTTGCAGGGTCGTGGCATTGCCTCGCAGTTGGCAGGGTTTAACATCTCCACTTCCTCCAAACAGTACTTGGGCTCCATGTTGATCAAAGACCTTCGAGGGACAGAGTCTACACAGGATGCCTGTGCCAAGATGAGGGTATGGAGGCCCCGAGGCCAAGGACTTTGCTCACAGCCTGTGGTGGATGATGTGGATTGGGGATCTCAGTGAAGCTGTGGTTTCCCAGTCCCTGCAGGGGACCAGACCACCAAACAGGTGGTGCCGCTGTCACTGGTGAACTGCCCCTCCCTCCCCAGCACTGTTCCCCATAGTTGGAAGGTCTGTGCAGTGGGAACGTGGGTGTTTTCACTGAGGAAGGGGTGGCTGGGTTCACTTCAGGTCCCTATCCCTCCCCTCTGTTTCCACCAGGAGCTTACTTTCCTCCTTCTGGTCCAAGACCCACATAACCTGCCTGTATGTGCCTCAGGGTCTCTGGGGTGGGCTGAGGAGGGGTAAAGAAGGGAGCATCCATTCTCAGCTGGTCACTTAAATGTTCTTGCCTCTGAAGAAATCCACGGAGCACATGAAGAAGATCCCGACCATAATCCTGTCCATCACATACAAAGGGGTGAAGTTCATTGACGCCTCCAACAAGGTGAGTGCAGATACCTTAAAGATGGTGTCTGGAGGGGCAAGACCAGTCCCACCTGCCTGGGGACTGCAGGTTACTTTTCATGGCTCCAGAAGCCACGGCTGGTCCTGGAGGGACTGCTTAGGCTATGGGAGGCAATGGTTATCTGAGTATCAAAGGCTTGGCAGACTGGCTGTTTGTGGGCCATGTTGCTGTTTGTTCCTGCCATGGGAGGGAGCTGGGACTGGTCTGGCTGGGAGACTCCCCTCCGTGCCCCCAGGACACACTCCACAGCCACCATCTGCAGGGTGTATTTGCCGTCCCCAGAAGGGTGACAGGTGCTTGTGGTTGACCCTGGCAGAATGTCATTGCTGAGCATGAGATCCGGAACATCTCCTGTGCTGCTCAGGACCCCGAGGATCTCTGCACGTTTGCCTACATCACCAAGGACCTGCAGACCAGCCACCACTACTGCCACGTCTTCAGCACTGTGGATGTGGTAAGTGGGTTACTGTGTTGCATCTCCCAGTCCTTTATGGTCCACTTGTTTCACCTCTCAGCTTTGTTGCTGAGTCATAGACCAGGATCTAGTCCCTTCTAGCGTTCCTTCACCCGTTTCTACCACAAAATAATCCTGGCTCGAAATGCCTTTACTTTGGACCTCTGCAGGCAATATTTGTCTGGGTTCATTCCTGCAGTCTCTGGCACTGAATAAAGCAGGGCAGGAGCTTTCCCTCCTGGGGAACGTGCCATGCACAAACCCCTCATAGGCTCTCAATTATCTTGAGTGTAATGGGCTGGTTTAACAACCTTTTAACTCACTGAAAAGGTGGAATGATTTGTTTCTATACTTGGGCAAAATCAATTGCATGGAGTGTTTGGGCTTCTGTTCTTTACACTGCAGAACTGTGGTGCTGGTGGGGCTTTACAGGCAGGCAGGAGGTCCTGGGGGAGGCGCAGGGACCGTGTACAGGGTGACCTGATGGCTTTGTGCTCTGCCTTCTCTCCAAGAACCTGACGTATGAGATCATCCTCACCTTGGGGCAGGCATTTGAGGTCGCCTACCAGCTGGCGCTCCAGGCCCAGAGAGCAAAGCCTCTGAGTGCTGGAGCAGGAGAAATGATTGAAACAAAATCTTCCAAACCAGTGCCTAAACCGCGAGCTGGCATGAGGAAATCTGCGGTACGTGTGTGCGGGCGGGAGCAACCTGCTGGTCTGAGCTGGGCTTTCTCTTGGGCACCACACGCTCACACCTCCCCTGGGTGGTGGGGGGAGCCCAGGTGTGGCTGAGATGCCT
>JAOXXN010000303.1:3424167-3434898 GCA_026770055.1 Myrmophylax atrothorax
GCCTGTCAGTGCAGGTCTGTGCCCCTGCCAGTCCCGCTGCAGGGCTGGGGCTTCCCCTCATAGCGGGAGGGCAGGCAGAGGTGGACGTAGCCTGGGTGGTATGAAGCTGAAGTGCCGTGGAGCTGCTGAGGAGCAGGGATTGCTGCCATAAGCCGCTGCCTTCCTTTAATGTCTCCTTTTGTCTGTGTTCTGCTTGCTCCCCCCGCCCAGGTGCCGCTCCCTCCCGACACCCGCTGTTGTTACTGTCACACCTGCACAACACACCGCCCCTCCTACCTGCCGCTGCAGTCTGTTAGTCCTGGAGCGAAGGTCTTTACCCTTCTTCCTGCCATCTTCCCTTCTGAACCGCCCCGCGCTGCCTCCCGCTCCCCATGTGTTCTGCTGTGCTCCCTGTCCTGCCTCGCTGCTGTCCCCTTTCCTGTCCCAGCCCGTCCATGGGTTCAGACAAGCCCCAGGGACACGCTGCTCACACCCATCCCCGCTGACACAGTGGGGCAGCTCGGCTATCCCTGCTGCTCTTGGTGGTGGTGGGAACCTCAGCAGCACCCTGATTCAGTAGGACAAGAGGAAAGAGCCGTGCTTGGTCAGGAGAGTAGATCACATGGGAACTCACCTGCCAGGAGCTGTCTCCCTCTCTCCTGTTTTTGTAGCACTCCGTTTTTCATGGTTGTTCGAGATGAGTGAACCTGTCACTGATGGTGACAGCGACTCGCAGCCTAACACAGGAAGTCATCTCGGGGTGCTGGGTTGAGACTGATGTGGCCAGACATGTTTTAGCTGTGAAGGACTCAAATGCCTCCCCAGCAAGGGCTGCTTCCTTGCCCACATGCACATTTCTGGGATGGGCAATAGGCAGAGCAGCAGTTGCTCTGTGCTTTGAGTCCCCACTCATTCTGTCCCAGAAGCACGGGTGACCTAATGTGCCCTTTCTCTCCTTATTTTCTAGCTGGATCCCCCTGAAGTGGACCAAGACTCCCAGTCTCATGCCAGTGTGTCCTGGGTCGTGGACCCCAAGCAGGACTCCAAGCGGACCCTCAGCACTAAGTATGAGACCACTATCTTCTAAAGCCAACACCCGCGTCCGCCCCGTCTAACCGTGCCTTTGCGATCTGATCTGTCTGCTCTTCTAAACCCCCTCTTCCTCCAGCTGCTCGCCCTGAGCCCGCGTAGGCACCGCGTCCAAGGCAGCAGCACTTAGGAGACTGTAGACCTAAACAGCTTTTGTACCTGATCGCTGCTGAACACTGTGAATCTCCTTACTCGGAAACAAGGGTAACGCTGTAGCTGAACGTGAGGCGGGAGGAGCAGAGGGCAGGCCGGGAGTCGGAGATGTGGATCCAGCAGAGCCGCCTGCCGTTCTCACGTCTTCCCCCTCGCTCTGGCACTGTGAATCCCTGGGGCAATGTGACACTCCCCAGGCCTTTTTTCCTATCTCACCTTGCCCTTGGACTGATGGAGACCTCTTGTCTCTGTGGTGCACACACTCCCTCCTCCTACATCCTCCTCTTCCTGACTGAGCCACGGCTGTGTACTGTTCAGTGAACTCACCTCTCCTTCCCTGCCAGTCGAGTCGACACTAACCACTGTGATGCTCTCTGCAAATAACATGCGGGCACTCCATTTCTCACGGCGACCCTTGCCCGCAGTCTCGCCCCTCAAAGCCCGGCACAGAACCCGCTCTGCTGGGGGAGCGCTGGTTTGGGCCAGGTGTGATCGTTCCCACTGTGAGCTCTGTCCCCTCACACGTCAGGGGGCAGTTGGTTGCATGCATTTCAGTCCCTTGTAGGTTTTTTTCACCCCATAGTCCTTCTGTTTACACTCACTAGACTACTCATGAGCTCTGGGCCTAGTTCTCACATGGCAGCCTGTGGTTCAGCTTCCAAAGGCACAAGTTGCTGTTCGCCCCAGGCTGGGGAGGGGAGGTGTCAGCTGGACACTGCAAGCAGCAGCTGGCATCGGTAGGGAAAGGTCAGGGAGCAGCCCTGGGTTATGTGCCCCTCGTTTAGGGGCAGCAGCAGCTTGTCCTGGCTTTGCTGGGGCTTCGAAGCTGCTGCCTCAAAGCTTCCATTTCCCCACACTTGTGGTCAAATCTGATGGTTCAAAGTCTTTGTTTAGCTCCTTCCTCAGGAATGAGTTTGAACTCCCAAGTCATTTGTGACTTAATGGCACTGAGCAGCAAACTCACTTCAGACTGAGGGCTGAGCTAGTGAGGATCCAAGCAAGAGGACTAAAAGCAAAAGAATTGTCTTCAAAAAAAAAAAGAAGGAAAGCTCAGTCTAGTACATTCATTTCACGTGCTATGGAGCCCCCTGACACAGAGCCAGTGGTGCCCAGGTGCTGCAGTGCCACCCTGCCCAGGCCTTGTGGACAGAACACTGTGCCTCTGAGGTGCTCCCCGAGGCTGGGTCTGGGTTCCATTAGCAAAATTCCAAGCCGTAAGAGTGCCCTAAGTTTTACGTATCCCCCAAAAAGAAACTGACTCACTGGTGGGGATGGCAGTGCAGTTTCTACATGTAGGCTTCCACCATGCAGCTGCCACATGTCTGCCCAACTTCAGAGGGTCTGAGCTCTTCATCTCCCCCTGCTCTCAGCTGGGAAGGGCGGGTTCCTCCGCACCTCCTGAATCTGGGTCACTAGAGCACGTGCCTTTCTAAGGGTGACCAAACCCAGCAGGGATCACAGGCAGCCCTGCCCAACACTGCCAGTGTGTGTCCGTAGCCCTCATGCTCATGTCCCATCTCTGGGCTGTTCAACTCATCCTTCCCAGCACGTGTTGTTGTATGACTTGGAAATTCATTCCGTTATCTCCTTTCTGTTTGCCTCTGCGAAGCTGAGCTCCGGGCAGCTGTCTCCTACCATGGAATGTAGTAACGATGCAGAGACCTGGGACACAGTGGCTGCTGACCTGAAGATCACCTCCCTCTGGCACAGCCTGCCCTGCAGTGGGTACACGGCTGCTTGGCGAGGGCTCCCAGAGCAGAGGGGGAAGGATCCAGCCTCCGCTGAGGAAACTGCTCTCTCCTTTTCTAGCAAAGGAAACTTGAGACTTGGAGGCAGAGTGATGGCGCCTTTTCTAGTTTGAGACAAACGTCTTTTGATCTGTTTGGTTTTTAAAGTGTGAAATGACACAGAGCAAATCCAGTTCATGGTTTCAATGTAGCACCGCAGCTTTTTGGTGAGGAACAAAAAGAAGTATTTACTGAGAATCCCACAGTCTGGCGAAGAGTACGACAGAAAGTCTTAGCAGGGGCGTGGTGTGCACGTCTCTGATGGTACTTACTCTGCTTCAGCTCTGGGTGAACAGGAGAGAACGTCAAATTCTTGGAAATCGCTTCCTCTGATGTGAGAACCTTGTGGGGTGAGTCTGCATCCTGTTTTCCAAGCCACTCCACACTTTTGTAGCAAATGGAAGTAACTTGAGGAAAAGAGTCTGCAGAGGATCTTTCCCCCCAGAGCAGTTGTGGCCCATATCCCAATGGTACAAAACTTCCTTACCCCCTGAACTGTCGCGTGGCAATGTTTGACATTTCTGTGGCAAGGACCCCATTTCTTCCAGTTCCGGCACTGAATTCCTGGGGCTGACTCCCTCCTCCAGCCTCTGTGCACCTGTCTTGTCTTTAAATGCAGTTACGCCCTGAAGGGTTGGGGGTTTTTAAGTATATTCAATTGTGATTTAGCACTTTTTTATACTAGCTGATTATTTAATTTGTGCAACAGTTTCAGAAGATGAACAAATAAGGAGTTAAATTTTGGGCATTACACTGAAACAGTCCATTCCCGAAGATAAACTGCATCAGCCTGAGGGTGGCTTGGCCCCGTCCAGGCCCAGAGTCCCCAGACACACAACCTCAGAGGTGCTGTGTGCTTGCTTTTCCTTCAAATTACAGTGTTTAACAGTGGTTTGTGCTGTGACTGACACGTTTTCAGACTGTTCCCTTTAGGGAAGAATATTAAAATAGTTGTGATTTGAATTCTTCAGATGCAAAATGTAGCGCAGCATGTCCAGTAGGATCTTGTCAGGGCTGTGGGAGCTGCTGCTGCACGGGAACACTGTGCCCAGGTAATTCCTGTTTAACTCCAGTTGCTGCTGTATGTCAGGATTTCCTTTACTCTCTCACCAGTGAGGCTGGGAGAGAAGCAAACTGTAATCCCAAGGGCTCAGACCTGTAAAGGATCGGGAGGGGGAAGTGAAGATTTTGGGTAAAATTGAAGAATTTTGGAAACCTAACATTCCTTGTTATGCACATGTTGCAATTCATGCTGGTGTAAGTGTAAATATTTGGTGTGTTGGCAACAAGTCTTTGGTGAGATTGCAAATCGAACCACTGCTTCGGAGGTTTCTTTTCTGACCTGTGAGCTTTCTGGAGGTTGGCTTGGAGATGACGTGGTGATGAAGACTCCAATCCTCAGGGACTGGGCTCGATGACCCTGGTGGTTGTTCCAGCCCCATGTGTGACCCTGTGGGTTGTCTTTAGTGACCCAACTGTTCTTTAGCCAGATACTCCCTTTCTCACCTGACAGACAGAGCAGTTGTTCTGGCAGTTCAGTGCAGTGGGGTCTGTCAGGGAGTCAGTGCTGGAGACTGACCCCGGGCCGTGCTGGCTCCTGCCCACGGTAACCCACCCACTGCGCAATGTTCAGGCTCTTCCTCCCTGCAGGGTTTTGTGGTATCTGGAGGAAAGTGCCCTGGATTTCTGGTGCTGAATATGACTTGGCATCCAACTGCATCTGCTGTATTTACCTGCCTGGGAGAAGGTGGGGCTGCCCTGGCCTTGTTCCCCTCTTTAAGGACAGGTTGTGTTTCACAGACTTTGGTTTGTGGGCTGAGCCCTCACTCACTGCCGACAAATGGAGATGCCGAGTTTTGTCTTCTTTTATATAGGAGGGGATGATTTATTTTTTTCAAAATGAAGATGCTTTATCATTTTTTATTTTGTGTTTACAAAGAAAAAAGCTGCGCTAATCTTAGCTGTTCAGCTGACTTTAAACTTGCTTTGGGATTGTTTTTTTAGAAGAAATTATGCAACCTTTTGGGGGTACACACCTGTTCCCCTCCAGGGAGAAGATATGGCACCTGGCAGGCTGTACCTGTAGTGAATTCTGTACCTTCAGGAGGCTGCTGAGACACAGAGCAGATGCCAAATAGCCCCGACACGTCCCATTCTCTGTGCAGCTGAGGTGGAGCCAATGCTTTAATGCTCCTTCCACCCACCTCAGAAGTTTGCAGCAGCAGCAGCAGCATTTCCCCAGCTCTGCTCACATCAGTTCCGTGCCATCAGATCCATGTTTTGGAGCCAGCACAGCACTCACAATGCTGTCTGTCTTCTTGCAAAGGTCTTCCTTTTAGGTCTTGAATTGGTATTACTTAACTGCATTTTTTTTCCCAAAAGAAAGTACCTGTGCTGCTCTTACTAAGTCAACTCAGCTCAGACATTTTTCTTTTCACAGAAGAATAACCTGGGATTCCCTGACAGGGCAGAGACAGTCAAGTTCAGTTTGCAATGTGGACATTTTTGCTAATTGTGATGTATGGCAGTGGGGCTGATTTGTATACAAATGTTATTTAATCTGTCTGTATTTTGATACTTGAATTTCCTTTTATTTCCTGTATATACAATTGTTAATCTGTTCAAATTTGTCTGAATTTTAAACATCTTGTGGTACCAAACGTAACCAATCTGTGCAACATAGACTGACCTCACTACAACAAGGCGAGATTGTAAATATTCCTGGGCTTCCAGCAGTCGTTTTGTTGTTTTCATAATTGTACAACTTAGAACAGACCGAATTAATAAATAACCTTAGACACATGTTTGTGCTGTTGTCTGTGGGCTCGGTGTTGTCCCCAAGTCTCCCAGGTGTCTGTCAGAGCCCTTCCTGTCCGCCAGGTACCAGCCCCTGGGGGTCTGGGGCCATGCGGGGGGGCAGCACTGGGGGCAGAGCAGTCGCTTCAGTCAAAGATGCTCCTTTTGCAGTGAGCCATAATAACCCAAATATTGAATATTATTATTTTGAAACAAAGTAATTTATGCGTAAAATTGCATCCACATGTTCTGTTGAAGGCAGCACCAGGGTCTGCAGCCACTGTGGGAGTATTCTCCATGTGATGGAGGGTGAGAAAAACAGATTTTTAGCCCTACTAATGTACATCTGCAAGGATCATGCCCCGGGGCACTGTTAAGATCCAAATCTACTCACGATAACCACTGAGATCCCTTTTTGCAGCACGGCAGCCAGGGGTTCCAAGGGCCCATTGCAGCAGCCGTTGCTTGTAGCACTTATGCAGCAAAGACCTAGGGCTTGCCAGGAACTAGGACATTTCATTATGTAAAATTAGAGCAAGAAATCCAGACATTTAAATACAGGTTAAAGTTCAGATTTTCATGTCAAGTAAAATCTGGCTGATGTAAAATACTAAATACACCAGGGATTGCTAAATTTATACCGTATGTTCCATTTTTAATAAGTTGGCAAGTCAGGTTTTCAGGCTGACACTGAAATACACTGAGCTGGTTTAATGGTTTGAAAGACTGTGGTTTTATCCCTCACAGCCCCAGCCCTGGCTGGGGCTGATGCCTCAGCAGAGGTTACAGGCTCAGGGCAGAATTAAAACCTTGAATTAAAAAGGCCTGAGCTGCACTGCAGTTCGATGAGCTTCACAAGCCCTTGCCTTGCCCCCCCAAATGGTGGCAGGTTTTTGGAGGAAAGGAGGCCACTGCTTTTTGCAGTTTAGAAGTTTATTCAGATCCTGAAGTGCCAAGGGGCACTCCTGCTGGCCCCAGTGGAATTGTTGGGTGGATTTTTACAGGCTGAGACAGAATCTGAGGATCTGGAGAATGGATTCCACTCCTGCCTGGTACGTGGAGAATGTAATGAGAAATAATCCAGCCTGTGTCTGGGAGAAGCACCTTCCTGAGAATTCCCAAACTCCTGCCTGTTGTGGTGGATCACACTTCCAACTGCCAGCAGCAATTCCTGAATGGGACCAAGGCCCTTTGGGGTCATCTTTTTGAGAATTACGTCCATCAAGGAAACTTAAAAGGAATTAATCCACTGCCCTCCAGGGAGCAGAAGTATAAAAACAAAAAATTATTGGTCAATCAACCTTTGCACAGAAGTCTCCTGTGAGAGGTTCCTCAGGCAGCCAGGAGCAGGCTGGGGACAGACACTTTACAGGAGGATGCTGTGGATGGATGCAGATACAGCAGCCTCCAGCACAGGAACCCTGGTGGCACTGGGTGGCCCAGGAGAGCACTCGGGTGTCAGGTGTGCTCACTCTCCCTTTGTCAGATACCCAGTTTGTTTCACACAGGGAAAAGCCACCCCAGTGAGTTGTGCAGAGGGCACAGTCTGGCCAGTTCCCTTCACAGAAGCTGCAGAGCTGGTAGGGTGTCTATGAAAAAGCCACGAAAGTATCTGAGTACTTTTGCTACCTCAAGGCATTCCCTTGGCCCAGGCTCCCAGCAGAGCAGATCCAGGTGCCCTTGGTTTAGCAGGATGTGACCCCCGTCTCCACTTGTTGCTCAGCCTCTCTGGCGTGGTCCAGGCTCCCTAAATGAGGTCACAGACAGGGATGTTTGCAGGCCCAGCCTGGTCAGGCTGAGCCAGCAGGAAGCACCTTTGGGGTGCCACAGGCTGAGGGGATGTGTGTGTGGAAGCGAAGGCAGGACCAGCTCACACTGACCCACAGCACTTGTGTCCCAACACAGGGCTGGGCTCCTGGACTGGTATCCAGACAAAGTTACATTGCACAGAGGATTTCAGCCTCCAATAAGCACCTTTAATGCAGTCTGAGGAAGGAAAGAGGCAGCCAGAGAGCAATCTCCACAGCCTAGAAAAAAAGAGATGTCTACACCAAATGCAGCTTCTCTTTTTTAAATGCACTTTCTAACTGCATTCCTTCATTCCTCACAGGATCTCAGAACACTTCAAACTCGTGAGAACTCACAGGTGCTCCTGAGAAGGCTCTCAGCTGTTTTTGCACACAGGAGCTGGGGCAGTGTGTGAGGTGTGCCCGTGATGGGCCTTGAGGGAGGAACTTGCAAGACCTCCATTTCTTACAGCACTTACCCTGTCTTAACTGAGGGGTAAAAAGAGCACAGCACTTTTCAGGGAAGCTCTCCAAGCCCTCAGAGAAGACCAACAGAACGTTTTTCTAGCCAGTGCTTGTTTTTGCAGTGAGAGTGTCAGTCACTTAAACAGCTCTTCAGCTAAAACGCCGACACCTCAGAGGGAGCTCCTCTGCAGAGCTGCTTTGTTCTTGTCACAGTCACAGCTTACACAGCTGGAGCCTCTAAATCTTTCCTTATTACTGAGTCATACCTGACACTCATCAGATTTAAGAACTTCTTAGTACATCATGAAGCAATGAATAAATAAAACAGGCTCCAACTCTTGTTACTTATTTCAGGGGCTATCTTACTTTCCTGTTATTTCTCCAGTCATACCAAGCCACCTCCTTCCCCGTTCTCACACGTTTTCCGTGACAGAGGAGCCAAGCTGGCTGCACAGGTGTGTGTGCCACCGACGGGGCCGATCCCTGGCGTTCGGCGCCGCCCCGAGGACACTTTCCCGCACATGGTCAGTGTGGCACTGCCATCAGTTGGTGTCGCAGCTCTGCCGAGGGCAGGGCTGGCTGCAGAAAAGCAGGGTACAAGTAAGAGAAGGAATGCGAACCGCAGCCTGCCGAGGGAAGGGGGTTAAGCGCGTTACTGAGTAGGTTTTGGGTGAAAACGCGCGGGTTTGTGCGCAGGCAAATCACCTGCAGTGGCTGTGAGGGGGCACTGACACTCCTCCTCCTCCTCCGCCGCCTCGTCCCTCGGTCCCGGCGCGGAGCTGACCCCGAGTGCGGGCCGGGAGCGCCGGGGCTGCCCCGGGGCCACCGAGTGTCCCCCCGGGCCCCGCCACCCCCGCCCATGTGCGCCGAGCTGGGGAGCGCTACCCAAACACAGCCACACGTGCTTTCTTAACTAGAAGTGCGCTGTGAATGCGTGAATCTCTGACTGTAGGGGTGTTGTATTGTTCCACAGAGCCTTAAGCAGCACGACTTCGTAAGTTTTCTTGGTATGGAATCGTTAAACTTCACCAGTGGAAATTGTAAAATAGTCAAGAAAAAAAGAATTAGCGCCCTAAATGTCTTACACTTCAAATGCTTAGATAAAATTTAAATTGTTCTAAGGTTCCTGAATGAATAATGAGCTCAAGACTGATGTATGTGTTTGCTTTCAGTGGCTTTCGGACAGGAAGAAAAGAGCTTTGCAGAAGAAGGATGTGGGTGAGTGTTCCCCTCGCAGGCTCCTCGGCAGTGCTCGGCTGCTACACATACACGGCACGCAGGTCCAGGGGAGATGCTTTACTGATACGAGGAAGTTACCCATAGCTCATAATCTAAAAATGACAAAGCTACAAACAGTTACTTCACCTTCTGATATAGCTTTATGCGAAAAGAATATTTCCAATGGTATTTTAAATTTCAGACATTAAAAATGTGGATTGTGAATTGTACAGAAACATGATGGATGAATTCCATGTATAGCCTGTGAAAAGTCAGAGTATAAAGTCCTCTGTGATACTATGCTAATTTTAGCCTAAAATTGTCATACAAAATAAAAATGACTGTATAGAATCATGGGATGTGTTGTATAAGAAACTTAACAGAGAGAAAAATGCATAGAATTAATAGGGGATAGAATACATTATACAAGCTATTAGTTGTGTAAAATACATGATGCATGTTTGCTACTACATTACATAATAATCTGTTACATAGTTACCTCAGAAATGTAATTTATTTGGCACAGAGCTACCCTGCTTCTCAGGGTTAACAGACTGTTAATCTGCTTATAATGTGTTAGTTAAAATATCTTAAAAGATAAAATATATTTAAAAGATACTCTCTATATTCAATCAGGTCAACATGCTTCCTTAAGAAACCATTGTAGTTTTTTCAACTAACACAACTGTGCTAAATTTACAATTTTTTTTTATTATAGATGTCCGTAGAAGAATCGAACTTATTCAAGACTTTGAAATGCCCACAGTTAGCACAAAGATTAAGGTATCAAGAGATGGACAATATATTATGGCAGTTGGTGAGTTAACAAAGTGTCTCTCTGTAGCAGAGGCCAAAAGTCCTAGAAAATCTTGAGCGCAGAATGACTTAATATTTCATGTAGAATTGGTAAGAGTTCATTTTGAAATGCAGCCCTGAACATAGTGTTGGAAATTTACTCTTATGATGTGATAGAATGACTGTCTTCGTAGTGGTGCTGTGGGACATTTCTGTTTAGAGTACAGAATTCTTGGAAACATAGAATGATTTGAGTTGGAAGGGACCTTTGAAGGTCATCTAGTCCAACTCTCCTGTCACCGAGGTTTATAACACAAATATAAAACCAATCTGTTTATAATACAATTAAAAACTAAGTTCTGATTATTTTTATTGTATGTATGTAAATTGGCTTCAAATAACTTCTGAATATCATTGTTTGAGTATTGGTTTATAGGATGGAGGATAATGCTGCATTTTGTACCTGTCAAAGCAGGATCCAAACATGAATACTTTAGTAGGCGTTAATAGCATAAGGAGCCTTGGTCTTTCAGGCTTACTGGAAGGTATCATTAAATTCTGTATGCTGTATCTGGTGATCAGAAGAACCTGCATAGAAACAGGTGCTTTCAAGCACCAAAGGCAAAAATCAGGCCATAAGGTTGTGTTAGTGAGAGGCATAT
>JAOXXN010000303.1:3434998-3445128 GCA_026770055.1 Myrmophylax atrothorax
GCCGGGCGGGGCCGGGGCCGCGGGACGCTCCCACTGCGGGCGGAGCGAAGGGGCGGTGGCCGCGGTGCGAGGCGTGTCCGGGGGCCGCGCTCGGGGGTTCCGTCGGTGCCACCGCGTCCCTGCCGTCCTCTCCCGGCCCTCCCTTCCCTTCCCTTCCCTGCCGTCCCGTCCCGGGCGCTGTAGGGAGCGCTCCGGCCGCGCCTCCTGCCCTGTCCCTGCGGGCCCAAACCGCGCACACTGCGGTACCTGCCCCGGACTTCGTGAGATCGGGAGTGCCAAACCCGCAAAATCTGGGACGAGGCTCCTTGTGTGCTAGTAAACAGCTTACCTTTCTTCTCCATCGCTCCCAGCTCGTGTTTGCCTCCTCAGTTTGTTCCTCAGCCTGTGCGGGCCGGCGAGGTCGGAGCCCTCAGAGCCCTCAGGCCGGGCCAGCGGGGCCGGAGCCCTCAGAGCCCTCAGAGCCCACAGAGCCCTCAGGCTGGGCCGGAGCCCTCAGAGCCCACAGAGCCCTCAGAGCCCTCAGAGCCCTCAGGCCGGGCTGGGCTCACGGGCCGGGCTGTGACCGGGAGAGCAGCTCGGCACGAGGGAAAGAACCAGGATCGCTCCTCATGGCACCCCGGGCCAACCCCTGCGCAGGAACTCCCCCAGTGCTCCCTGCGCAGCTTTGGCCGGGGCCAGGCCCAGCTTCGCCCCGTTCTGACCCGCAGCTTTGCGTGAGGAGGGTGAGGGTGGGCAAACAGCGTTTGTAGAGAATAAAGCAGCACTGCTCCTGGGGGACCTCAGTTTGCTCTTGTCTCTGTTTCAGAGCACGGCCCACTGCTCCCAGCCTGTAAATCCTGATCCCAGAGGAGGCAATTGTAAGTACTTAAATATATATGCATTCTCCCTGCATTAATTTCCTCTCCCAAGTGACTGGCGACATGAAGACTTGTAGTAGCAGAAAGTATTTTTAATACATTTCCTGCAGATTTCTGCAAAGCAACCTAATTTCTGGGGGACTTTAACTTTCCAACAAGGCAGAAGACCTCGGGAGCACTGGTAATAGTCAGGGTGGGTTCTAATCTACTGTTTTAATGAGCTCCATCCATCTCTCTGATTAGATTAATTCCATTTATTTTAGCCAAGCCATCTAGCTGAAATCCCAACAGAGGAAATTGGGATTTTGAGTCTTTCAGGGTGAGCACTTGAGTGTCAGGCAGCAAACTCCATAGGGAGATTTCCAATTTGCCCCTTTATGACCTCAGAAATATGTAACCCTGATGATCACACTGCAAAAGGACCATTTGAGCTGCTCATCTGCACCACGAACAGCATCAGTGCGGAGCCATGGAGAGCCCATGCAAGTCCTCTGCCCCGTTTGAAGCAATTTCCCTGAGAAATCCAGCCCAGCCTGGTGCAGAGGGCTCAGCTTTCCTAGAAGGCACCATTTTCCCAGCAGGAGCAGAGGGAGCTTCGTGGCTGTGGCATCCTCAGTGGAACAGCCACACTTTTGCAGCCCCACTGGCAGGGAAGGGCCTGCCAGTGCAAACAGAAACACCTTCCCCATGGAAGGGGAAATGAATTTTTTATTTAAAAGATGGTGATGTTTTTCCAAGCCTGACGAATATGAAAGTCCCCATTTAAAGGAGTTGAAGCAGCAGTGAAATTGGTCACTGTTTGCACACCCACGCACCGACAGAGGCAGCCAAAGGCAAACTTCCTGGTGTATCCCAGTCCACAGCACCTGGGAGTGCAGCACAGTGGCCCAAGCTGAGCTACTGTGCTGAGCAGCCACACAAGGCTCTCTGCAAAACAGCAAACCCGGTCCCAACAGCAGAGGTAGAGCCCAGGTGGTGTCACAGCCCCCACTTCCACAATGGGAGGAAATTTGGAGCCTACAAGCTGCAGCTGTGGCTGTCAGGAATGGGCCCTATAGGAGGAAGGCAGTGTCAGCAGGTGTTTTGGGAACACGTGGAGGGGAGAGCAGGGAAAGCTAGGAGGTTTCCTCTGCCCCATCATCTAGGAAAGCTATTTTTGGAGGAGCTCCTGGGGCACTAGACAAGGTTTGGGTTGTTCATAACACAGCACATGCTTCACCAACAACTATTAATTTCTATTAATTCCCCTCTCCTGAACTGGTGTGTGACTTTTTCCATGAGACATCCCGTATGCATGAGCTGGCTGTTGCCACCTCAGTCCCAGCACACGTGTCTGAGCTGTGGGGACAAGCCCTTTGAAGCAAACCGTCACCCACCCTGTCCAGCCTCCCGTGGGCAGTGCCCGGTCTCGGGGCTTTTCAGACCAGTCTGTCATCTGTGTGTTTCGGTGCTGGGTAAACTGGGACTTGGAAGGGTTGGGCTCATGGTCATGTAGTCAGCCTGGCCAGGGCCCAGGCATGGTGGCCAGGAGATGTGTGTGGAGCCAGGGAGGTGGTTCTCATGCCATCTCACCCCCTGGATGCCCCAGGACCCAGAGCTGGCTTTGGGCTCCTTGCACGAAGCGCTGGGTCAGTGCTGGTGCCACTGCTCTGGGTGATCTTTGTGCTTGCTCTTAATTGTGGGTCGGTGGAGAGCTCGTTCTGGGGAAGCTGAGGTAAGGGGAGGCCCAAACCACACACAGTGCTTGGGTAGGGATTGTGATCCAAAAGAAAAAAAGTTCAAAGGTGTTTTTGACTTAATGCGGTTTATCTAGATTGCTTTATGTTCATTAATCTGGATTAACACAAATTCTCTTGGAGTGGCTGGCTGGGGAAGGGTTTGCTATTCTGATAAGGACAGACTTTTCCAAAAGTGAAAAGTTTGAGCTGGGGGAAAAAAAATAAGCCAGGTTCTGACTGGTGTGAGTACATGTGAGCCCTGTGAGAAGAGCAAGGCTGTTTGAGCCCTGCTGCCCACACCCAAAGGCCCCTTCGAGGGGTGCTGGGTGTGCTTACCCAGGTACCCCAACGACTGATCAGCCTCCCCCCCCCGCCATAAAGGACTAATCTCCCCCTTCTTCCTGGGGCAAAGTGAATCCCTTTTTCAGCTGTTGTGCCAGAGCAGATGGCACAATTAGTTAGTGAACTTCAAGGTAAACTGGAGGTCAAGCCCAGATTTGAAGGTGGTGGTGGTGGGTGTGAGCATGACCCAGGGAGCCATGTGATGTGGGTGACGTCCTGGGGAGGCAGGTGATCTCCCCGTCCTCTCCTTTCCCCGGGGCTGGGATTAGGAGAGATTTTACAGCTGAGTGGTCAGCTTCATGGTAAGGGTTGGTTCACAATGGCTCAGCTCCCCAGCCCCTTGTCAGGGAACCTTTTGGGTCTATTACGGCCAATATGCATGTCAGCGGGACAGTTCGTGCCTGCCGGGGACCTGTCACCGGGAGGGAACGCCCCTTTGCATCTGGAGGGACTTCCCATCTTGAGAACAGGCAGAGAAACATCCAGTGTAGAAACTGGAGGAGGGTCACAAAGCCCAGCCCTTTGGAGAGAGTTGTCTGATGCCTGAGCATTGGCCTGGGATCTGGGCACGCTTTCTTGCCCTGCTGAGCTTCTCGTGCATCCTCAGGCAGGTCCCTGCACCAACTGCCCGTGCTCAGGGGTGCTCAGGCACCGCAGGGAGGGCACTGGTGACCCACCAGGGACTGACAGGTCAGCTCCATGAAGGGCCCAGCTCCAGCTCCCAGCAGCCAGAGGCAGCAGCAGGCAAGCAAAGTGCTCCTGCTGAGCTGGGATGGGAGCTGTGAGCAGGACCTGGGCCCTGCCCCAAACCCATGGGACTCCCTCCTCCCCCTGCAAACACCAGATTAACAATCTGTTTGACGTGTTGTGGCTGGTTAGTTTCTTCCCCTACTCCCCTGATCAGAGGGAATAAGTGTTGCAGTGTGCAATAATGTTCATTTCAGGTGAGGGTAAATATAGAAAGGAAAACCTGCTGAGAGCAAGCCATTTATTCCTGTGTTTGGAAGCCTCTGCTCATAAACAGTCAGTCATGCCCATTTGGAAAATCCCAGCGTGGTTTTCTTGGCCATCCTAGAAGAATGTTTACTTTCCTGTAGGTTAAGAAGTTCATTTTAAATAAAAAAAATAATAATGTCATCTGACTTCCAGCTGCCCTCGGGTGCTCAGGGCTTGTTGACACACTAAGGCTGCTCTGTTCTCGTGCGAAAGTGGTCTGATGCAGGATCACAGAGGAGATCCTGCAGGGCTTCCCCGGCTGCTGGGCTGGCAGAACCTTGTTCTTTGGGTTCCCCTTGTTCTCCTGCCTGTGTTGGCCTTGGGATTTTGTCAGATGTTTTAGCCATGAGTGGGGTTAAAGCCCACAGCTTTTGTGCGTGCCAATAGGTGCAGTTTGAGGGAGGTGCTGGGGTTGCCTGGAGAGCCTCATGGCTCAAGAGCCTTGCTCAGGGCGCTGGGGCAGAGCTCGTGCTGGACCAGAACATCTCTGAGAGTTTTTGGGAGAATGTGCCAAAGGCACCAGGCTGGTGCAAGCTGCAGGAGCATCCGTCAAGCACGGCAGCAGCCATGGTCAGCCTGTGATCTGCTGCACCCCAGGGAAGGCACCCCAAAACAGTGTCATCAGAAGAGACTGAGGAAGATGGGGGGCCCCCAACATGGCTAAGCTCTGCCTCCCTCTGCTCTTCCAGAGGTGCGTTGTGGGAGGGCAGAGCGGCCGGTCGGACCGGGATGGCTGCCCTGCGTCAGCCCCGTGGCAGCACCGGCCCAGCAGGACCCAGCTCCTGCGCCTGAAGTGTTCTGCAGTCAGTAAGGGTCTCTCCATGTTTTCCAACAGGCTTTGGATTTGGCTTGGGTTTGCCTTGGTTTCCGAAGGCAAGAGGCAGTTAAGTCTCTTGGAAGAATGAATTAATTAGCAAATGCCTTTGGTCAGGTCAGTGCCCTGAGCAGTGTGCTCATTCTCTGAGCAGCATCTCACGCCAGGTACCTGCTCGGAGAGGCTGCTGTTCCCCTCCATATTCCAGAGCTCTGTGTGCATCATCCTGGAAGAACCCTTTTCCAAAAGAAAAGGGAAAAAGCCTCCTCCAGAACGTGGTAGTCACTCTAATGGTGGCATTTGTGTAAGCAGCAAAATATTGACGCAGTTGGCTGGGGTCTGGCCGAGGCTTCTGGAAATAAACTGCTGCCTTGTTAAACTGTAGATGGAAATGCAAGTGGGAAAATGACTGACATCTTACACAAGGCGGGCAAATAAAACTGCTGCTTTACTACAGTGTGAAAAAACTCAGGAATTAATAGGTCTCCTTCTGCTCCAGGGTGTTGGATTTATCCCCAAGTAAGATTCATAAACTATTTTAAGTAGAGAAGTGCTACTTTTAAACACATGTGTCTGGGGCCTGGAGTTCCCGTGGTGTCACAGTTAACCCCTGCCTTGTCCTGGCGTGTGGCCCCAGGGCCAGGGCTGCCCGGGCAGCCCCCAGAGCCCACACAGCCCCACACAGCCCCGTTGCTGGCAGGCACCGCTCTCACCGATGCACAGACACATCAACACCTGATAATGCTGAGGTTACTTTCAAAGAGTGTTTATGTACAATGTGTCCCCCACAGCTTATGACACAAATGTGTTTCAGGCCTCGACCAGGACTCAGCTTGATTTTACTGATGTGAAGAGTAAAATGTATTTAAAATAAAGCACCCACTCCAAAACTGTGTCTGGGATGAAGCAGATGCACAGAGCATTGCTGGTTCCATCTGGGGTGTGATCCAGTGCACCCCAAAAGTCTCCTTTGGACTTCAGTAACTGGAGACCTTTTGTCAGGATGTATCTTCAATGGGAAATAAAAGTAACAGAGCTTCTTTAGAGAGTGATACAGCGCTTTCCTTTCTACCCGAAGGCCCTTCCTTCTCCACCCACATCCTGACAATCTCTCAGCTGACGTACCCTCGCTCATGGAAAGGAAGGATGAGATAAAAGCTGTAGGGAGCAAACAGCAAGTGTCCCGTGGCACAGGGTCCAGCTGGATGGCAGCGGTGACACCGGTGTAATTATACGCACTCCAATCTCCCAGTAATTATTCTGGAATAAAAGTCTGCCTATTTTTGTAAGACCTTATGTCACTTGGAAAGCTGTTATAAATTCGGTTGGAAAAAGGGACCCTTATTCTGGGATCAGTGTGGTTAGTGGTTACCTGGGAACGGGGCTATTCCTGGCACTGCCATTGACCTTCCTGGTGACGCCGGGTAAGTCACCTCACCTCAGCGTGTGTCACCTTCTCCTGCTGCAAACTGGAAATTACAAGCGAGGACTTTCGCACGCAGCGTTTTAGGAAACTCTGTGATACTGGAAAAAAGGTGTCATGGGGTGCCAAGCACTCATTTAGTGGGACTTGGTGCTTTTTTACCCACCTTGGAGGCATCTTGATCAAACTGTACAGAAAATGAGGGATGTAGCGTCAGGAGCTGGCTGAGTTGCATGAGCCTGGGCTGTTGGTGTGTTTCTGGGAATACTGTTTTCCTCTCTGTTTTTAAAAATAGTCTATTCTGTTCCAAGTTGTAGACCACAGCCCTCACAGGGGCACTGAAATGTCTGGGCCGCTGTTTTCCGGAGCCAGCACCTTCCAATGTGCAGGGCCGGGACACTGCCAGCATCCAACCCCCAGACGCTGGGTGCAGCAAAGAGGTGGGGTCCTCCTCAGGGACTGGAGGGCAAGGGAAATCTCCTGGTTCACTCTTCTGCCTCTGGTTTCCCTGCCTGATTCAATCACTGCTTCTGCCAGCCCTAAGGCCCTTGGGGAGTTTTGCTTCTCAGCAGCTTCTTGTACAGCCTCAGAAGCACCTTTCGGCTCATCATCACACCATCACCCACAGTCCGAGCTGGAGATGTGGCTCGTTCCTAGCACGGGGCATTAAAGTCATGCTGCAGTTGGGGAGTTGGGGAGGTTCGTTTCAGAGGGTTTCTCATTTGCACAAACAGTGCAGGCTGGCTCACAGCCAGAGTGTGTCCCTGTGCCAGCGCGGGGGCTGCCCACGGGGCCGCTGGACCAACGAGCCGATGCCGAGAGGTGAAGGCAGAGCCTGCCCTGGCACGTTCCCACGGCCTCCGTCCCTGCACAGGCACTGGAGTGGGGCTCACTGCTGCTCGGATTGGGCTCCAGCCAAGGAGGCAGAGGGGAAAAAGCCTTTTACAGTCCATTAGTGCTCCCCAGAGCCGCTCAGCCCCTCTCGTCGTAAAAGTGGTGGAAGCCACAGAAACGTTATGGCTGGTCTGCAGAAGGTGCTGGTCTGCAGAAGATGCCAGCCCACCTCCTGGCTCCATGTCCCTCCCCAGGAGGGCTGCCAGATCCACTGGCTCTCCCAGCAGCTCTGACTGCTGGAATTCCCTCTGGGAACAAGCTGACAAGGGCTGGACCCCTGTCCCTCCCGAGTTCCCCCAGCAAAATGTACATGGAGGGGTTCCAAGTGCAAATGTGTGTGTGCTAATGGGAAGTGAATTGCCTCTTGCCCCAAGCCTTGCAGCTTGAGGAAAACAAGACAGG
The DNA here is from genome assembly GCA_026770055.1 of Myrmophylax atrothorax. NCBI lineage: Eukaryota > Metazoa > Chordata > Aves > Passeriformes > Thamnophilidae > Myrmophylax > Myrmophylax atrothorax. The sequence continues at coordinate 3,442,445 of JAOXXN010000303.1, forward strand.
GGCTAGGAATGACCTCATATCGCCTCCCAGGGAATGTTTTGCCAGATGAAGGGGGGAGAGGCAGCATCAAGACAGCACAATGTATGTATCTCTCTCCCTGTGTAAACATCTCTGTAGCTGCAGAATCCTCTCAAACCCCGAATGAGGGGAGAACAGCTGCTTTGATCTGTGGATGTGGTTGTTGTTTTCTGAGTGTGGATCCGTTATTTTTTTAATTTTGCTTCAAATTAAAAAAATGCCTGTTGTGATCTTTTGCTTTTATTTCTTGGCGAGGGACCGGAGTGCGGTGCAGTAAATTTTCATGGCTCCCCATGTAACCGTTTCAGCATGGCTGACAATTCCTCGCTGGCTCTTCAGTGCTGCAGCACAATGGGCCGAATCTTCTGGCCCTACATGAAGCCAAAGCAAATGGATTTTGCCCAGAAGTGCACAACGGGGAGTGGAGGCAGCGGGAGGAGAGTCCTGCCACCTCCTTCATTGCCACACATGCACACACACTCCCCCACAAGGCTCAGGCTGGCAGGGTTGTCCCAGTGCCTGTGAAGGGCCTTGGGGAGAGCTCCCTGGCACAGATCCATGCCAGCCCCACACGGCAGCCATCAGGGCCAGAGTGCCAGGCTGTCCTGCAGGTGATTTGAGTGTGATTCATTACCCTCTGTGCAGACTCCCTGTGTGATCTCAGGAGTGCACAGGGCAGGGGGACAGCCCCGTGTTTGGAGGGCAGCGCAGTGTGCACAGCCCTGACACCTCCATCGCCCTTCGGCCACTTGACCAGGCGGCATGCTGTGGGAAGAAAGCAAGATTGTAGACTCGTTTAGTGAGTTCCTGATCATCATCAGCTCACCCTAACTCTGCTACTTTGCTGTGGTGCTTTGCAACCCCACTGGAGGAGCGAGATGTGGGGTTCAGCCCCTTGGCTCCCCTGACACAAGCAAGGCTGCTGCTGGCAGAGGTTCTGCCTTCAAAGGAAGACCTGCCTCCCCCAGTTCAAGACACTGGTTTAACTGGGAGCGCTTGGCTGGAGACCTGTCTCCACTGAGGCGGCCTGGGCGATAGCGAAGAGGTTTGGTCATGCCCCGTGCTGTCACTTGGCTGCCCAGTGTTTTGGGGGTTTAATTGCACATGATCCTGTGTATTTAAGGCTGGTTTATGGGTGTTTATACTAATGCCTAAACCTGCAATTTAGAAGCTCAGTTATAAATCAGTATTGCTGAAGGTCTTGTTCCTCCTGCCATGAGATTGGTCTCTGGATTTAGAGGATCAGTTAGGGGGAAAAAAAGGAGGACTGTTCAGTGTTGTTCTGCTTATGATGATACAGCGTCACAGGATGGGGTGTGAGGTGTGGCAGAAGGCACAGGGCTCTGCCAGTGCAACCCAGCTCAGTTTCCATTTTGACTCTGCTCTTTCAACAGCCAGAAGAGACTTGTGCTTATGCAGCAAATCCCAGCCCAGAAAGAGAAGCAGTGCCACAGTCACTGATAGGATGCTCACAGGAGAGTAGTGGCACCCACTAGTGATGGTCTCCACTCGTGCCAGGATCTGAGATGGAAGGGCCAGCCCCCCTTCCCAGTTGGCACCATGTGGGAGGAGCTGTTGTCCCCAGGAGCTCCTGTCACAGGCCGGGGTGGCTTCCTCCAGCAGCAGTGCCAAGCAGGATAGCACATTTCCACTGGTGGGTCACAGTCCTCTCCAAATACATCCTAAGGACAACACCTCAGCATTCGTATTTTTATGTATAAAATTACTTTATACCTTTAATAATCATTCCTGCACCTTTGCCCTTTCCTGGCCGCCCTGGAGCCCGGCTGTGCCTGAGGTGGATTTGCATTACTGGTGTGGCTCAGAGGAGCAGACCTGCTCCTGCAAACCCCCTCCCAAAGGAAAGGTCCCTGTCCTGTAAGGGCAGCCCAAGGAGGGATGTTTATCCAGGGCAAGAATGACTGGACCCAGGGACTCCTCAGCATCCTTCCATCCAGCTGCTGTTCCTCCTCTCTGCAGTGGGTGCCTTGGCTTAACTGGACTTTTTCCATTGCCTCCAGCCCCCTTTGTTTTACCTTTAGGGGTTATCAGGACAAAAGGACATACGGGAGGGTGCAGGGGCAGCACGGTGGGCTGGGAGGAGCCCGTGGGGCAGGATGATCCTGTGGGCATGGAGACCGCTGGGGCCATGGGACTGTGTGTCCCTGGACAGGTGGGATCACTGCACACCTTCCTTCTGGTCCTGCTCCTGGCTCCAGCCTTACCTTCTGCTGCAGTTTCCTGGCTGGCGATGTCTCTCCTGCCTCAGGGAGCAGGAACACCCCGGAGGAGAGACGGTGCCAGCAGCCCCCAGTGCAGGGACAGTCACAGGGAGGGGCAGGGGTCCCCCTGCCCACCGGGGGTGCCTCCAGCTGCAGGAGATCAGGCTGTGAGGAGCTCCTGCAAGCAAACAAAACCCCCTGAATATTTCAGAAAGGTCTTTTTCTCCCCCCTCCACCCTTACTTGCAGACCCTCCTCCCACCTTTCCCTGTAGCCGGCAGAGCTGCTCTCCAGCTCTGCTTTCCCCTGGCCCACCACCCCGAGATGCTCCCACAGCTGCCAAGCCCAGCCAGGTTGTGCCATCTGCAAACTCCTGGGTTTTTTCTTACATATATATTTTTCCTTCCCCTTTTCTCTTCCCCCCCCGCCTTTTGTGGTGCCATAA
>JAOXXN010000303.1:3459293-3483721 GCA_026770055.1 Myrmophylax atrothorax
CTTGGCACGAGGCCCTCGCTCCCTGGCCTGACACTGTCACCCGGCCCCGGGACTGCAGGCAGAGAGGGCAAGGGGTGGCCACAGCAGAGGTTTCTCTGCCTGAACCCGGCATCTGATTGCTTTGGCACCTCAGGGCACTGGCAAGTTCAGCTCAGACCACTATCCTCAAAATCCCTCTGGAGAGAGCAACAGGCTGGTGTCCTTCATGAAATGTGGGATTTGAAAGGCCGGAGCAGCAGTAGCCCAGGGTGTGGGCATTGCTGCTGCCATGGGGCCACATCTCCAGCCGCTTCCAGTCTCGGTTTGTTAAACCAAAACAGGTGTTAGGGCAGCCAAGTGACTGGGGATGCGAGTCTCCTTACAAGTAATTATCCCTGCTCTGGCTAAGGTTTCCCAGCTCCCCCTAATGAAGTGCAGGCATCCCCAGCTGGTGATGGGCTCCAGGGGGCTGGGAGCAGGGGGCGGCTGCACCCAGTAACCCAGATAAGCATCCATTGTGCTTTGGGGTCCCAGGACAAGGAAAAACCCTTTCTCTGTGTTTCTTTCTGTAAAACAAGGCTGGATCTTTTATGCCCTTCCACCAGGGAAACTGTGTGGCCCCTGTGCCCACTCCTTGCTATGCTTTGCCTTTATCTGCTGCAGACCTCAATCATCCCCTTTCTTCTAGCTGGGGATCAGAGATGTAAGACAGAAGGAGTTTACTACCCAGCTGCTCTGTCCCACCTTATCCCCATTGCCTGGTTGTGCCACAGAGCCGTGCTCACCCCCTGCCACCTTCCCTCCGCAGACCTGGACGAGTGCTCGGAGGGCAACGGTGGGTGCCAGCAGACCTGTGTCAACATGATGGGCAGCTATGAGTGCTTCTGCCGGGAGGGCTTCTTCCTCAGCGACAACCAGCACACCTGCATCCAGCGCCCCGAAGGTCAGTGCAGTGGCTCCGAGCCCCAGGGCACCCTCCATCCCCGCAGCTGTTGGGCAGGTCTGTCACCCATCACCTTTGGCCACCCCTGCACACTGCCTGGGTTTAGGTGCTGCTGCTCGGTCGTGACCCTTCTTGGTGTGGCAGATTTGAAAGTGAATCTATTACAGGCATATTGGGAGAGGAGGCCATGGGGTGATAAACATCCTGCAGCAAAACCCTTGCAGGCCCCTTGGTCAGGCACAGCAATACTGAATGGAGGATTATATCCTATGCTGAGAGCAGTTTATTAATAAAGGGAACCTGGAAGTCCTCACACCATCCTGCGAGGCTCATCTTCTCCTGCCCGGTCATGTACAGCACCAAGCCCTTCATCTTGGTATCAGCTCTAAATTGCTGCCATCTGGAGCAATCTCTTAGCCAAAATAGGGGGAAATCAGAGATTTTTGCGTCTCTGCTGATTTTTATCTGTGCTGTTTGGCAAAGCAAGCTGAATGTTTTTGCTTTCCTCCTTCCCCCTACCCAGCTGTGTGGGTCACTCTAGTGCCCTGAGAATATTACCCAGCCCAGGATGGCTCAGCAGCTGCAGTGACATCTCCCATGTTCCCATCCCTGCGTGTCCAGGGGGGATGAGCTGGCTGCTCCTTCCTCCTGGTGCTGCAGTGGGTGGTCCCTGCTGGGGAAAGGGATGCTGGTGCTGCATTTTGAGTCAGTGGGGTTTAAAGCCACCTCAAGGAGTGAGAGTGAGGCCTCACCCACCATGGGAGGGAATCAAGCCTGAAGGCTCCTAAGTGGTTTTGACCACCTTCTCAAGCAGTTCTGTGTCAGGAGAAGCTGCCCACTGAGGCTGCCCAGGGCTATCCTGTTCTCCCAAGGTCCTCACTGGCAAAGTTTTCCCCTCATTGTCCCCATCGCCCCATCCCATCCCACCTCAGACATGCTTCTGCCACAGCTGACTAGTGCCACCAGCTTTTGGAGCATTTCTTTGCTTCCTTTTCTCTTTTAGAAGGAATGAACTGCATGAACAAGAACCACGGCTGTGCCCACATCTGCCGGGAGACCCCCAAGGGGGGCATTGCCTGTGAGTGCCGCCCTGGCTTTGAGCTCACCAAGAACCAGCGTGACTGCAAATGTAAGGAGCCCTCTGGGACTGGGAATACAGCGTCCTGGGGACCCCCAACCCTGTCCCCATGATACAGACATCTCCTGACCCTCCAACAAAGCCCTGGCCCCCCGGGAGCAATTGGCTTATCAAACCTGAAGCCCAGCATGCCCAGCTCTGCTTCTGAGATGTTGTGTCCTTACATGACCAGGCTGAAATGGCAGTTAAAGGGGTCTCAGGGGCACAGTGTCCCCTGTCCCAGTGTTTCCCTTTCTAAAGAGGAGGTGAACGGGGAGAGTGTGATTGGCATGTGAGAAGTGCAGGAATCCTCTTCCTGGGGGTCGCAGTGCTCTCAGTCTGTCTGATCTCCTGCCAGCATCCTGCTGGCACTGCCAGGTTTATTAAATAGATATATGTGTGTTTATGCAATTATTTTTATTTTGTTTCTCATTTGCTGTCTGCAGCAAACGTGTAAAATCGCTGATGAAATGGAGTTTTAATCCTAGGAGCCTATTTTCTCTCTAATCTGAACAAACAGCACGCCTTGCCCCCCGGGGAGGGCTGGCAGGGATTCCCAGAAGATCCTGAGTCATTCCAGAGCTCAGGAAAGTCTCACCCTTCCCCTGTAACACCAGATTCAGGGTCAGGGACAACCAGCCCACCAGTCCCCTTCGCTCAGTCTCCACCAGTTGTATTTAGCAGACATGCAAAAGGAAGACGAGAGAGACCATGTAATAGTTTGCATCTGCCAAGATCCTGCAGGGAAAGTGAAGGGCTTTAGGAATTATCTCGGAGGGAGGGAAATCTCTCAGGGTATGGATGAGGTGTTTGCAAGCCAGCTTTATGCACTGCATGGGGATGCCAGGCAGGGAACGGGGAGCTGGGACTGTGGTGACAGCTGGTGCTTTGCTCCCACAGTGACTTGCAACTATGGGAATGGGGGCTGCCAACACACCTGTGACGACACGGACCAGGGTCCCAAGTGTGGCTGCCACGTCAAGTTCCTGCTCCACTCCGATGGGGTGACGTGCATAGGTAGGTCAGGCCACTGCTGGCCACAGGGACGTGGGTCGGGGTGTGGAGTGGCTCATCCTCCACCCTGGGGGATTTGTCCTTGGCCCGGTGAGGGGTTTATCCCAAGCTGTGAGAATGCGGCATTTCCTTTTGCTGAGTCTGGGGAAGCTCAGTGCATGTGTGAGGGATGCTGTGGTACCTGCAGGGCACAGGGGTGGGTATGTTGCTGTTCAGCCACAGAGAGCAGCACTGACCACAGGTGTGCTTGAAGGGACACCTGGGGATAGTCGCTGTCCTGGGGTGTGGACAGGGGTCCCTGCCTGTGTTCCTGCTGCTGGAGGGAGAGCAGCGAGGATGTCCCTGTGCTACAAATGGTTACTGTCGCTGTCACCAGCAGCTTTTGAGAAGGGATATGGAGGGGACAGGTTTGGCCACAGTGATCTTTCCAACTTGGCACTGTCTGGCCTTGGCTCAGAAATAATTGTCTTAGAAAAAAAAACCCACCAGAAACCCCAACGACTTGACAACTCAACCACCCCAGAACTGTCTTTTTCCTGTGTGTGTTTTCAAATTGTAGAACATCAAACAGAGATAGAAGTTTTACTGATTTCATATGCTTGTGCTGTTTAACAGCTGCTTTGATTTAAAAAATATTATATTTGGGGAGTGATTAAGTCCACAAATTGCTTGAGACATTTGAGTTCTTATTGCAAAACGAAAAAGAAAGCAAGAGAGGTTTTGGCTCCCCATGTCTCTGCTGTGCCTGAATAGAAAACCCTCTGCATTTTCCACAGATGACTCTGTCCTCAGGGAGCAGCAAAGGAGCCCACAAGCCCTGGCTGCTCCCTACTGGCTTGGGGGGTGTTTGGGCCTGAGCCCCCAGCAAAGCCCTCCTGCCAATCTGCTCACTGCTGTCTTAATGTCACTGCTATCCCCCAGCCTGCTCCCAGGATGGATCCCAGTCCCTCCTGGCTCCTGCCAGGCACTCAAAGCCCCTGGTCCCCACTGTCCTCGTGTTTTCATCCTGCCCCCAGGGGGTTGTTGCTGTGCCTGGGTGGGGAGCACTCTGAGTGGGGCCTTGGAGTGCATCAGCTGGTGTGTTCCTCCTGGCTGGAGGGTGCTGCGTGTGGTGTCTGTGTTGGTGCGAGGACTTGGGCAGGTTTGGGGCCAAGGATGCTCCTGAATTGCTGGGCATGGTGGGGGGAAGCAGCTCTTCAAAGCATCCTGTGATTTGGGGGATGCTCTAGAGTGGTCCGTTTACTGGGGGGTCTGTACTCAGACCCTGGGTACCACAGGTGTGAGGGTGGGATTTGGGATTTTCCAAAATCATTCATCCTCATGGCCTTGGTCAGAATCTCCCTCTTTGTTCCCACACTCTGCACCATATCTGCTGGGGAGGAATCTCCCACCAAAGCCCTGTGAGCTCTCACCTCATCCACCTTCCTAGGGGAAATCAAACACCACACAGAAGGATTTTAGGAACAGCACCAGCCCAAAGCCCATCACCATGCCTGTCTCATCCCTTTAGGGTCTGCAGTCCCCTCTCACAGGAAGGGACCTGCCCAGCTCCCGCTTTCTCTGGGGGTCTCCTGGTCCCCAGCCCCACCGTGAGAACACTGTGGGGTTGTGCTTTGGCTGCTGGGAGCCGGCAGGCGCCCCATGGGGATGCCCAGCCAGTGGATTTACAGCCGAGGTACCTGCTCGGATATTTATAACCACCCTTTCTTGTTTTATGGCTGGGGCTCAGCAAACAGTCCTCCCCCATCCATGGTGCCCCTTCCCCATTTCCTCCAAAATATTTCATCATTTCAAGGGGAATAAAGTTTCCAGTGAGGGGAAACGAAAAGTCGTTCCCCGGGCTATGGGCTTTGAAATTGTACTCGGTGCGTTTGATGGGCTGCCGGGACAGGCCCCTGGTCCAGGTTCCCTTCAGATCACACCACGCGGCAGGAAGCACGATCAGCCCCTCTGAGTGACAGTTTCATTAGGCCATGGCCAGTGTTTTTCATTTTTCCGCTTTTTATTGCTGCTTTTAAAAATGCAGATAATGAATAACATGCCTCTGAGCAAAGGGGCCAGAGCTAATGTCTCCCAACATGTCTGCAGGCATGAGGGGTAGGGGGAGCTGGGAGGCGAGGCTGATGACCCTATATATTTATATTTATGCTCCAAAAACAGCCTTTAAAAAAAGAAAAGAATAAAAAAAGCACATGCCAAGGGTGCAGCGCCTGTGGGGAGATCCAAATGGCTGTCGCAGTTGATGCAGATTTTGCCTTTCTGGGAAGATTTACCAGCCAAGGCATCATTGCAGTCCCTCCTGCTGATACCTGGGGTGCAGCAGGGCTGCTACTGGATCCACATCCATGGCGAGCACTGCTGGAGTGGGAGGGGGTGAGTGGGGAGGACATATTATTAGATGGATGGGGAAACTAAACCCAGCTCAAGTTTTATGGCTGATTTCCTGATCCCCACCCGGGCAGTTTGTGGTGGCACTGCCAATGCACCCCAGCTTTGTGGATCCGGCAGTGCTGGGAGTGGTGCTGGGAGCGGAGCCTGCCCTGGTCCCACTGCCAGGTCAGTGCTGGGTGTACCCACACAGAGGTGAGACTAAGCAGCCCAAGCACACCCAGCATCTGGGCTCACTGCTGGCTTGGCTGTTAAATCCAAGGTGTGCCAGTGACACTAGCAGGATGTGGTTGCCTTCCCAAGGCCCATGGCTGTGCAGTGTCCACACGGCTCACCTTGGGGATTGCCATCTGCCCTGGCACGCGCTGGGTTTGCTCTGAAAGGGTGAGGACCTCATTCCCCAGACTAACAGGCTGCACTAACGCTCCTCATAATGTGCTTCTCCCTCTCGCATGGGGCTCCAACCAGTCCGATGCAGTGTGTGAAACTGGTGGGGGTTTGGAGAGGCTGAGGGACATGGGATGCTTGGGACAGGGTGATGGAGGAGTCAGTAGCACTGGACCCAAACCTTGGGGTTTGGCTCTTTTGGGAGGTGGGAGAGAAAAAGCCCAAAGAGACAGTTTCCACTAGACAGTTTCCAAAGGCAGCAGAGTCAAACCCATTGACGTGAGTTCCTTGCTGGACACTGTTTCTAAATCACTTTTTTATAATGTTAAACAGGGGAGAGACACTTCCAGCAACACGTTATCCTTGAGACGTTTTCTAATGGTAAATATTTTTGTTCTCTCTATCTCTACAAAGCAGTCTAACTTTAGATGGTCTCTCTTCTTGAGATCTTAACAGGGCTCGGGGGGCTGAGCTGCTGTGCTAACCGCATGTCTCACTAACTGTGCCCCACTGCTGCTTCCAAACCCTGCAGGGCCAGCCTGGCCCAGGCTGTCAGTGGGCTGGGCTGGGGGACAGAGCAGAAAACCATCCCCTGGCTGTGCTTGCATGAGACGGGGGCTCTCACACTGCTGTGGCCAATCCAGCCTTGCCTGGAGTGTGACAATCCACTTTCCAGTGGCTGTGGTAGTGGTTATCCCCCACCAAGCAGAAGAGCTCACAGTGGGCTGCGAGTGGCTGTGCAATGGGGAGGGAGGTGCTCATGCCCATCTCTACACTGTGCACTCCCAAAATTACCTCTTCCCAGAGTCCACCTGATTGCCCATGGTCCCCTCTGGGACACTCAGGATGTCCTAGGGTTTGGCCTCACGAGGCTGCTCACCATGCCCAGTGGCTCCCAGCCCAGAGCTGCAGCAGTGGCAGGGCTCTGAAGGCCCTTTACAGGGCTGGGCACCTCCCCAGGGATTTCTTTGCATCCCTGTGGGTTCTTCAAGCCATTCTAAAAGGTAAGGTGAGGCCTCTGCTCTGCCTCCAAGGAAACTGAGGCAGAAGGTGCAGCAACTTGTCTGTGGTGGGTAATCTTGTTCCTGGACATGCTGGGTGCAAGCAAACTCCTGGCACATCCAGGAGGAGCTGTGGGAGTGCAGCTCACTGGTGTAGGTAGCACTGACTGCAGGTGCTTTCGAGGTGTCTGCAGAGCCTTTGCCACTGGGGTGGGAGAAGGAAGGGACCCCAGATACATTCCGTCACTCCAGCCAGCCCAGCTGTAATCCCTCCAATTACTGTGGAATTGTCCCCTCAGGCTTGTGGGATCACATCCCAGAAGGTGGAGGCGAGGCTGGACCTTGTGCAGTCAGGGCTTGGGATGAGGGCTGGTACAGGCAGGGTGCTGATCAAGGCAAGGAGTGCCATGGCAGGAAGTGAGACCAGAGCTGGGATGGAGGGGGGTGAAAAAGTGCGTGTGTGTGTGTGTGCGTGTGCGCACGCGTGTGTGTGCCTGTGTGTGCGTGTGCATGCGTGTGTGTGTGTGTGAAGCTGCTTTGTTCTCTCCCTGCCCCAGCGATGGAGGCCTGGCCACAGCCCTGTGTGGCTGGTGAGTGGCCAGCTCAGGCCAGGCTGGGCGCAGCCCCTGGGCTGCCCACTCTGCTTAGCCATTGCCACTGCGCAGGGCCCACTCCAGCGCCTGGCCCCCACCACCAACCTCTGCTGCCTCACAGGTACCCCAGCAGCCCCTTCCAGGCTTTCTGCAAGCCCAGATAGGTTCCCCCCTTCTCACAGGGACTTGCAGTAGTGCTCTGGCCATGCTGGCTCAGCTCCCACCCAATGGCTACGCTGGGCAGTGGCCCTGGGATGGTAGGTCGGACTGGCTTTAGATCTCAGCCAAAATCCCCTAAGGTGCAAAGGGGCCACGAGGGGATATCGCAGTATCACATTGCTGCAGGAGTCTGTGAGCACCATGATGTGTGCCCACGGGCACTGCACTCTCTGGAGAGCCACATCCTCCCCAGTGCAGCTGCTTCTGTTGGAGGCAATGCCTGAGCAGAGCCCATCGTCTCATCTTGGTGGTGACTCTGTTAAATCACTCCTCCCCAGGCTGCTTCTCCATCAGCTGCTGAAACAAAGGCTGGCATTTAATAATTCACTGGGCTCCCAGAAAGTTTCCCTTCCCTTGGGCCTGGAGTCACCCGCCCCGTGCTCCTCACCCCCGTGCCACAGGGAAGGGACAGCCCTGGCACAGCCAGGCTGTGTGCAATGCAAGGACCTGGCAGGAGGAATAATACCCACAGAAGTCCCTTGCTTGATGTTAGGTTTTGTAATTGTGCTGGTGATTAATTTCATAAAATGGTCTCTTTTGTTCTCTTATTATGGGACATCATAAAAATAGCAGTGGCAAGACGAGCACAGAGTGATCCCAGCTCCCGAGCCCTGCGGCAAATGGTTGGATGGTTCTGTCATTCCCACCCCATGTAGTGCTTGCAAAGAGCAGGAGAACCTGGGATTTGCTCTTTCCAAGGAATTTCTTCAAGGCATTTTCATCTTGGGTTCCTTGAAACCCCAATGCCTCATTTATCCATGCAACCAGCCTTCTGAAAGGAATATTTTATTATCCTTTGTGAACAACTTAATGCACTTCAAACTATTGTTCTGGTGGTTAGGGTCAAAATTGAGGATTGATCTCACAGGGAAGCTGTCAAGATGAAAATGCTTCATTGAAATTAGTGTCCCTTCTAGTCCTTACCAGCAACAGCTGACTTTGATAATACTGAAGTAATTAGCGTTTTTTCAGTTGGATTTTTTTTCCACTGATGCTGCCTGCCTCTGAGTGTGTGTTCTAATTATATGAAGTGTCTCGCACATTAGCCTGCAACACTGGACCATCCACCATGCCCAAGCAGTGGGTGATGGTCAGGAACCAGTGGCACAGGGTCACCCATAGCTTGGTGGCAGTGAGGGGGCTGGGACCCTCCTGCCACCTCACAGGGGGTCTGGGGCTGCACACCTGCATCCCTGGGGAACTGCAGCCTGGGCAGTGGAGACCTGTCTCTGGCTGCATTTGCACAAGTGCTGTGACTTTTTCCCTTGGAAATTCAGTTCCTCCTCATTGCAGCTGCCTCCCTGAGATGCTGTTTGCAGGGGTCACACGGCCCCCATGCCAGCGTGTTCATTAATCTGGGGCTCTGTGACCTCATTACTGTTGTGTGAGAAGCCAAGGGTAGTTTCAATGGGCTCTGCAGGGAGGTTTGTATCCTCTGCCACTTCCAGGCTGTGGCATGGGGGACATCTGGGTGGTGTGACCCTCCCAGCCTTCTGAACACTGGTCCTTCACCCCAGTCTTTCTGTCCTCTCCCCTTGCAGAGACGTGTGCTGTGAACAACGGGGGCTGCGACAGCAAGTGTCACGATGCGGCCACAGGCGTCCACTGCAGCTGCCCCATGGGCTTCATGCTCCAGCCTGACAGGAAGACCTGCAAAGGTAGGTGGGTGTGAACGGGGCTGAGGTGCTCCCTGCTCATCTGCAGGTGCCTCAGACCCCTCCTTGTGTCCTCGGTACACTTGAAAAAGGCTCAGTTTTACCTGAGCTCTACATTGCCCACAGCGTTCACTGGCTTGATGTTTGCACCCACGGGGTAGGAACAGGGATCACCACCCTGCCCGGGCATTTGAATGCCTTGCTGCAGGCACCATGCTTAGCCCCACTCCCTGGAAAGTCTATAGAGAAGAGGAAAAGGGGGTCAGGTTAAGCTGGAGGCGATGGCATGGCCCTTGTGGGGCTGGAGGGTCCTGGGCCACCTCACTCCACCCCACTACCTCAGGTGCCCCAGTGGTAGGTCTGGGTGTGCAGGGAATCAACACTTGCTCTGGGAGTTTGAGATGCACCAGTTCCTTTGGGGATCACTGTCCAGCTGGGGCCAAGCATCATGTCCCACCTCGGGGAGAACACCCTGACATGCAGCACATCCCACTGACATCCCCAGGCAGGTGCCCCTGCAGGGCAGGACAGTCTAGGCCAGTTACCCCAGCACCACAGACTTGCTGCCCTGGGGTGCCCGGGGCCTGTGTCGTGTCTTTTCGCAGCTCAGGGAACTTGACCCCGGCTGAAAGGAAAGGCTGTGCTGCTGCCGTCTGCCTGTCTACCTGCTGAGCCCAGAACCCCCTGCCCCTGGTCTTTTATCAGAGCATCCCCCCCGCTCCAATTCTGCAGTTTCCAGGAACATGCAATAGCCCGGAGCCACAGCCCCTGTGTCTGGGGTTTTATTGTGGCTGAGGGCAGGTTTACAGCTCGCTCCCTCACAGTCATAAAAAGAAAGCCTCAGCCCCATCGAGGCAGAGCTGTTGCCCTTAATCTGAGGGACAGAGGGACAGGGCAGGCCACTGCCTCTTCCTGGTCTCCTTCTATTTTACAAGTCATTTCCTAGCAGTAAATTTTGTGATTAGTGGAAAAACAAGAGAAACAACTGAAAAAAACATGTCCCAGCTTCTTTCCAGGTTGTTTGGGGCTCTTTGCAGTTATTGTGTGTTGTACTTTTTAGCTTTGTTCATGGCAGGAAGGAGATGGCAAGCAGAGGCAAGGGCTGAAAAGCAGTTATTTTGTCAAATAGCTGTTTTTGAAGAAGGGGTTTTCCCTTCCGGTTTTTCTCTCTCTTCCTGTTGTTCCTGGTCCCCCAAAGCAGCCCCCAGCCCAAAACCATGACTCTGGTCTGGTAGTCTTCCTCAGCTGCAAGGCCCTTTTGGAGACCCTGGCTCCCAGCTCTGTTCCAGGGGATGCTGAGACCTGCAGAAATTAACCATTTTGCAGCACTTTCAATGGGAGCTGAACCCCAGAGTCCTGACCTGGCCCAGTGTCACACACTGGCTCCCCAGGTGCACCCAGACAAAACCAGCAGCCACCTTCCTCTGGTGATCATCGGGGCCCAAAGGGTTTCCTCCTTTTGCCAGCTCCAGAGGGGACCACCCATCTCTCCTGGCTGACCATCCCAGACAGGACATGATGGGTGTCCCTTGTCCCCACCAGACATTGATGAGTGCCGGCTCAATAACGGCGGCTGTGACCACATCTGCAGGAACACTGTGGGCAGCTTTGAGTGCAGCTGCAAGAAGGGCTACAAGCTGCTCATCAATGAAAGGAACTGCCAAGGTAAGGGGCCTGCTGTGTCCAGGGATGGCACCTCTCCCTGCCCTCCCGTGTCTCACAGCGCTCCCACCGCTGCTGCTGGAGGAGTGCTACCCTGGTTACTCATTCCTCTGCTCTGCGTACATCCTTTGGGGGATTAGTGCTGGATTTGGGTTCTGGTCTGGGGCTTACCCCTTTGATCTCAGAGCTGGGGACTTACAGGCTCTTCTCACAACAGAGTTAAAGCCAGCAATTAGGCAGATGCCAGGGCTCCTGCTTCTTGGAGGGCAGCAGTGGGGGGAAGGTGCCTCCTGCGCACCCCAGAGATTGCTGGCTGCTCCAGCTGTTTCTTCCAGCTTTTTCCCTCTGTCTTGACATCCTTCTGCCCATCCCACATAAACATAGCAGGCTTAAATGACCCAGCAGGCTGCTGGGCTGTCCTGGTAGGATTGTGGAGCTCTGCCCTGCATGGCAGGTGTGTGTGAGCCCAAGTGTTGCCTTCTGAAAGCACGTGGCTGGGGAAGGAGCAGGCTGGCACGCTCTGGGGCTGCCACTCCTTTCATCTCCATCCAGGTTCTGTGCTCTGGAAGTTTGATGTGAGCACAGCAATTAACTTAATGAAGCCAATGAAATGAAGCTCCAACATGCCAGGTTGGGTTCATCCCCCAGCCAAGGCCTCCCTGTCCCAGCGAGGTGCCCACAGGGCCGAGCAGACATTGCTGGCACTGTCCCCATGGCAGGACCTGCCCACGCAGCATTCCTCATCCCTCCCAGGCACAGGGCTGAGCCCTGGCCCAGCAGTAGCCAGGAACTCTTGCAGCCCTCCCATGCCAAGAACACGGGGCTGGCCCTGTTTGGCACATTTAAGGTGCAGAAGGCTGCAGCAGCTTCCAGCAGGATGATGCTGGTGTAGTGGGGTGAGGAGGGAGCTTGGAGGCAGGCAGAGTGAGAGCACAGGGTTCTTCTGGTGCATACTAGTGCTTGATCCCCAGACCAACCTGGTGCTGGATTCTTAGAGCATCCCAGTGCAGGCTCTCACAGCATCTCAGTGCATCTCCCAGCTTGCCCGAGCAATTGGAGCAGGAAGGGGACAGGCCTTGTGCCCTGGACAGTCCCTCCACCATGCCAGCCCTCACCTCCTCCCTTCCTCCTCCTCCTCACTCCAGACATCGACGAGTGCTCCTTTGACCGGACCTGTGACCACCTCTGTGTCAACACCCCTGGCAGCTTCCAGTGCCTCTGCCACAAGGGCTACACGCTGTACGGGCTCACGCACTGCGGAGGTAGGGCTGGCCAGGTGCTGGCAGCAGCACCCCATCACCCTTGGGGTCGGGTCCCAGGGAGGCACGTGGGGCGCCCAGGGGTGGGGCAGACCCCTGGCATGGCTGCTGTGGGACCCCTGGGGACAGCGCTCACCCCAAGGGCCCATGGAGAGGGGCAGTTACATGTGTCCCCAGGGCTGAGGCCAGGCAGGGAGAGGCCTCACAGCCAGACGAGCTGGTGTCTGCAACTTCAAACAGAGCGACAGGAACAATTTGTGACTTGTCTGCAGCGGGAGAGAGGGAGAAATCCCCGGTGTTTTTGGCAAGGAGCTGGGACAGGCCAGGAAGGGGAACATCAAAAGGGTTTGATTTAAATTTCGCAATGCAGATAGCTCCCAAGGGCGGGGGCGTGCAGTGCCTGGGAAGTGGGGAGGCAGATGAAACATGCTTTGGAGGGGCTGCTGAAGCATGTTGTGGCAGTGGAGCCGGCGGCCCGGGATGACGGCAGCAGGAGGCCAGGTGATCCAGTGCCTCCAGTTGGTGAGGGCAAGCAACCCTTCTCATATGCCTGAAATACGCAGCCAGCATGAGCCAGCACAGCTCCCAAATGCTCTCGGGGTGACCCTGAAGCAGAGGGTTTGATGGATCCCACCAATGCCCCCAGCAAGAGGGAGCTGGGCAGGGAGGGCTGTGGAGGGGGCAGCTCCACCCCTGGCCATGCTTCATGCCAGACCTGAATCATCAACACCCTGTTTCAGGCTGGGGCAGAGGGTCCCTGCTGAGGAAAGAGGACAGGGCTGCTGAGCAGCTGCTTTTGGATTCGTCTCCTAAGTGCTTCCATGTCAGCTGCTCCGTCTGCTGCCTCCCCTGCAGCTCCTCAGCCCCCCAGGGGCCAGGACTGGAGTCAGCCTGGAAGGACTACACCCATCACCACCAGACCTTGTGGACACCAGGAGCTGGGGTGTCCCTCAGCCCCACAGAACAGGAAATGCCCTGTGGTGCAGATCCCCTGTCTCAGCTGGGCTTGGCTCCTGCCATTTGTCCATCCAGAATCCCAGTCCTGAGACAACGCAGTGATTCAATGTCAGAGCGAGGGGTCCCACTGCCCCTCACTCACTGCTTCTCCCTTCCTCCCTGCAGATGTTGACGAATGCAGCATCAACCGCGGTGGCTGCAAATTTGGCTGCATCAACACGCCTGGCAGCTACCAGTGTACCTGTCCTGCCGGCTGCAAGCTGCACTGGAACAGGAAGGACTGTGTTGGTATGTCAGGCCAGGAGCCACCACAGCTGGTGGAGGAGCTGGGGGATTTGGAATGTCAGGCTGGGGTCCCCATGCCACTCTCTGGCACCTCTCCTCCCTAGTGAATCTGTGCTGTGAGCTGGGAGAGCACAGGGGTCCCTCGTGGGTCCCTGGGCTGTGTCAGCCACAGGTGTCCTCGATTGTCATCACCAGCTGGTGTGTGTCCTGTGGAGGTGGTGAAATGCCTGCCAGGTTCGGTTTCACCACGGGCCACCCTCACCTGCAACAAGACAGGCAAGAAGGACAGCTGTGCCCTCTCCTGCACCTCCAAGGCCCGATTTCTGCCAGGTACCAGTGCCAGTGTCATGGCCAGCATGGGCAGAGGGATCCCCATTTCTCTGCATGGCGCAAACTGGGGGGAAGAGGAGTGGCTGCACAACCAGGGTGCAGAGCACCCAAGCAGTGGCTGGGTGAGGGAGGCAGGTTGTTGTTCAGGAGAGCTCGTCACTTGGTGTAGACTTGTGGGACAGGTCCCTTGGTTCAGGATCCCCCAGCAGGATGCTGGACATCATCCCTCTATGGCACAGTCATGCTTCCCTGCATCACCCTGGAAGAGCATCACAGGAGCTGGGAAGCTGCTCCACCATCCACCAATTCACCTTCCTCCTTCACACAGAGTCTGACAGCAGCTACACGGTGAGCTGTGGGACCCCCGTCCTGCGGCAGGGCAGCCAGCACAGACCCACAAACAGCAGCCAGCAGTGCCTTGGTAAGGCAGCTTCTGAGGTGCCCATGGCCACTGCCAGCTGGGCTGGGCTGTGCCAGGCTGCTGAGCACCTGCCTTTTCTTTTAGAGACTGTCACTGCACTGGTCAAGCAGAAGGCCTCCTTCAAGATCAAGGATGCCAAGTGTCACCTGCACCCACGGGCCAAGGGCAAGCAGGATGAGGCTGGGAAGGCTGGGGCACAAGGTGAGGTGTGATGGCAGGGGGCCAATGGGGGTGCTCGTCACCCCAGCAGGGATGGGGTCCTGACCTGTCCCCCTGCATGCAGGTGGGTCGGCACCTTGCTCTGACTGCCAGGTCACCTTTGTCAACCTCAAGTGCGACTCATCCAAGAAGGCAAAGGGCCGCCGGGCTCGCAACTCCCCCAACAGGGAGGTGACACGCATCACACTGGAGTTCGAGGCAGAGATCAAGCCAGAGGAGATCACAGGTGGGTACAGCATTGGCCCAGCCTGTCTCGGGTGCAGGCAGGGGTGGTGGGACCAGGGACACAATGCCATCCCTGTGCACCAAGGAGAGACAAACGAGTCCTCATCCTGCACCAGATGTGCTGGGCAGCACTTGCAGCTGAGCACTGGGGGTTTGGTTTCAATCGGTCTGGGTTTCCCTCTCCGTCCCTCCCTCCTTACTGCATCCTGTACCCCCGTTCCCCCCTGCTCCCCCAGCCAGCTGCAACCTGCATTGCCTGCGACAGAGAGTGGAGAAAAAGCTGAAGTCGGCCATCAAAGCCCTGAAGAAATCCATCAACCAGGAGCGGTTCCTGCTCCGCTTCTCAGGGATGGAGTACGAGGTGGCACAGAAGCTGAGCGTGGCCCCAGAGCGGCAGGAGAGCTGCGGGCTGGGCCAGCAGCGCCTGGCTGGCAAGTGTGGTAAGGAGTGTGGTGGGGTGTCTGAGGGAC
Source organism: Myrmophylax atrothorax (assembly GCA_026770055.1). Taxonomy (NCBI): domain Eukaryota; kingdom Metazoa; phylum Chordata; class Aves; order Passeriformes; family Thamnophilidae; genus Myrmophylax; species Myrmophylax atrothorax. The sequence continues at coordinate 3,474,418 of JAOXXN010000303.1, forward strand.
CGGGGAGGGACAGCCCCCACAGCACCACCAATGTCCCCCTGGCTCTCAGTTAGCTGCTCGCAGGGAACCTATTACCACGGGCAGACGGAGCAGTGCGTGCCCTGTCCCCCTGGCACCTACCAGGAGAAGGAGGGGCAGCTCTCCTGTGACCTGTGTCCCCGTGGCGACGCATTTGGACCTGTAGGAGCGACCAACATCACCAGCTGCACAGGTAAGGAGGGCATGGAGTGGGGCCTGAGGCACACTTGTGTGGAATGTCCAGGGCTGCAATCTCAATCGTCAGCCAGAAGAGGGGAAAGCCCTGAGCATCCCCAGGCCCACAGAAGCTGGTAATTTGGGTGTTTACCGAGGGGGCCCCGGGAAGGGCAGCTCTGGATATACTGATCCTGCTGGGGCTGTGGCAGGAGAGGATCTGGGCACAGGGCAGGAGAGCCTTGGGCATGTGGAGTGCCAGGACTGAGTGATGCCTGTGCCTGCAGGTCAGTGTCCCCCTGGCCAGCACTCAGCTGATGGCTTCAAACCCTGCCAGCTGTGTCCCCGAGGGTCCTACCAGCCCGAGGTGGGGCGGGCGCTCTGCTTCCCTTGTGGTGGGGGGCTGACCACCCGCCACGAGGGAGCCCTCTCCTTCCAGGACTGTGACACCAAAGGTAGGTCAGAGCTGGTGCCTGGGGCGGGAGCACCCCGTGGGGCTGTGCTGGCAGCTGATGCAGCCGCCTTTGCTCTCTGACCCCACAGTCCAGTGCTCCCCTGGGCACTACTACAACACGAGTGTCCACCGCTGTATCCGCTGCGCCGTGGGCACCTACCAGCCTGATTTCCGGCAGAATTACTGCATTGCCTGTCCCGGCAACACCACCACCGACTTTGACGGCTCCACCTCTGTGTCCCAGTGCAAAAGTAGGCGAGCTGGGGTGCGATGGAGGGGTGGGCAGGCATGGGGTCTTTCCTCAAAAGTATTGAAAAATCCTGTAAAATAGAGGTTTGGGTCATTTCAATGCTTTGAGCATGTACATAGGCATGGAGGGATGCACAGGGCAGTGCTAATGGAACACACTCCCCTCACCCAGCCAACCTCCCCCAGTGCCCGTGCCACTGGTTCCCAGTGGAACCGGCTGTCCCCGTGCCTTGCAGACCGGCAGTGTGGAGGGGAGCTGGGGGAGTACACGGGCTACATTGAGTCACCCAACTACCCGGGGAATTACCCTGCCAATGTCGAGTGCACCTGGAACATCAACCCACCGCCCAAGCGCAAGATCCTCATTGTGGTGCCGGAGATCTTCCTCCCCTCTGAGGACGAATGTGGCGACGTCTTGGTCATGCGGAAAAACTGTAGGTAACCGAGCGGGCCATGGTGCTCACAGAAGGAGCTGGGGGAGGAAAATGTTGGGGTTTGGCAGAGCTGCCTTGTAAAAAGGAGAAAGCCATGTCCCTGGCCAGGAGGAGGGCAGTTTTGGGAACTGGGTCAGTGGGAAGATCAGCATCACCCTACTGGCCTGGTGCCTTACTGAATCAAGGGGATGTTGATGGGCTGGGCTGCACACCTGGGTCTCAGCATTACCTTTTGCGGGTAAAAATCCTCATTTGAAGCTTTCCAGATCAAGGAAGGAATAACCAACATCCCTGGTATGTAACATGAGGGTTGGGGGGTGCTCCTGCTTGTCCATCACAGCAATCCCCACTCCTGATGCTGCCTTTACCCTGAGCCTTTTAGCCCAGTAAGGCTGGGAGTAGCTCTGCTGATGGGCAGCCAGCATTCCATGTCCCCTTGCCATTCCATGCAGCCTCCCCGTCCTCCATCACCACCTATGAGACGTGCCAGACCTATGAGAGGCCCATCGCCTTCACCGCCCGCTCACGGAAACTCTGGATCAACTTCAAAACCAGTGAAGCCAACAGTGCCCGGGGCTTCCAGATCCCCTATGTCACCTATGATGGTGAGCACAGGACACAGGAAGATGCCATCCTGGCATGCTGATGCCCTCCTGCCCAGTTTGGGACCCAGGTCACCCCCAGCTGATACCTCCTGTGTGTTTGGGGGGGAGTGGACTCAAAGATGAGGACCAGAGGTTCGGTTACAAGTGGCAGTTCATGTCTTGACTGTGGTTTTTGGTTGGATGTTGCAGAGGACTATGAGCAGCTGGTAGAGGACATTGTGCGGGATGGCAGGCTCTACGCCTCTGAAAACCACCAGGAGATCCTCAAGGTGAGCGTGTGCCCCCATGTCTGTGCCACCCAGGGCTGCAGGGATGGAGGAGCACCCTTCCCTTCAGGAGTGCCTCATATTCTCCCTGCACTCAGGGCTTCAGTTCGGAGCTGCTGCAGGGGAGCACAGGCCAGGTGGTGACCCTCCCTCTGGCTCTGCTCCCCTGCAGGACAAGAAGCTCATCAAAGCTTTCTTTGATGTGCTGGCACACCCCCAGAACTACTTCAAGTACACAGAGAAGCACAAGGAGATGCTGCCCCGCTCCTTCATCAAACTCCTCCGCTCCAAAGTCTCCAGCTTCCTGCGGCCTTACAAATAGCCCCCTGCAGCCCTGCTGTCCTGGGCCACCCCGCAGCCAAGGAAACCCTCTTCTCCCTTCCTTCTCCTTTCCAACTTTTCCTTCCTCCGCCTGACTCTGGCAGGATCACCACGGCTCGCCCTGCAAACATCCCCTCATGATTTCCCTGCTGCTCCCTGCAGGGCAGGGCTCCAGCCTTGGGGACACTCTGACCTCATCCAGCTGCCAGCGAAGCCACTCCCCTCTTCTGAAGCAACTCCTTCGTTCTAGGAAACTGAAGTACTGGTCCTTTTACTGTCCTCTGTCCTCCCTTTGGTTTCCATTCTGCCAGGTCTGTCCCCATTCCCTGGTGCCACCGGCAGCCCAGGACATTGAGGGGTGTCATCGTCCTTCCAGCCCCTGGGGCTGGTGCTGGCTGTGGCCCCACAGAGCCCTTCGCAGAGGAGTGCAGGAGGTGACACTGTTCACTGCAGTGCTGGGCCAGAGGTATTGGTGCCACTTTGCAGAGGTCAGGGGGAAGAGAATTGACAAAGCTGACTTGATTAAAGAGGAAATGTAAAGGAGAGATGGCAAAGCCCACCAGTGTGGCACCGTGGTGGCTCCATGGCCATCCTGCTGGAGAGCTGGGCTGGCACTGGGAGGGATGTGCAGCCAAGCCACGTTCCCGGAGAACAATGTCTGGCTGCATGGGAGAAAACAGAGAGCAAAGGAGAAGGACTTTCTGCTGGGTTTGGTTTTTATTTTTTCCCCTCAGCTCCAGACACTTGTGCCAAGAAACCAGACTTTGTTACAAGCTCTGCCAAAGAGTAACTCAGAAAAGCAAGCTTTGAGAAGAGCAGGAGTCACTGTTTGTGCACTAGGATATACTCCTTTCTACCTTTTTCATATGTATTAAGTGCAATCATTTGAGTCTTCTTTATATTATTTAGAGGGAAGTTGTTTTTTTTCTACTAGAAGCAACAATATTTATACCTGCCTGAGAAATGAGAATGTGCATTTGCAAGAAAACAAAACCCACCCACCTAGAGCAAGCCCAGCCCTGGGCTGCACTGACCCACACGATGGCATCTTCAGGCCTTTTCTGCTCCATTTGTACTGGATAAAAGTCCCTGTTTGGGAAGGGAGATGGTGCCTCTCCTGCTCTGCACACTGGGGTGAGTTTTTGCAGGGACTTTGAGGTGTCTTGGTCCATCCACAGGGGTGGAGCAGCCAGGCTGGCTGTGTCCTTTCAGTCTCATCTGCTGCGGTTTGGGTGTTGTTCAAGCTCTGTTGCGAGGGGAATCGGAACTCAGCCCATCACCTGCTTGTTGCAAACTGATTTACTTCCCTGCAGGGGCTCAGGGGTGAGCCAAGACCCCAGAAAACCAGATGGCAGCTCCTGAGGCCGGGTCTGGGGGCCACACTGGGAGGAGTGGGGAACTGTCCCTCCACTCAGCCCTGAAATCTTTCCCCCAGGTATGGAGATCCCTGGAGGCAGAGCCACCCTCATACCCCTTTGTGCTTTGTGCTTCCAAGTCTCATCAGGTGCTTTTGGCTCCATCCCTCTGCACGTGCTCATTCTGCAGGGATGCTGTGGGAACCCCTCCCCAGGGAATGGGGTGCAGATCCCAGGAAAGGCCCATTCTGCCACCCCATTTCATTGCCACCTGCCTGCTCCCTGCTTTGCATACAGGTGTGGCTGATGATGACAGCAGCCAGGTGGACACCACCAGTGGGATTGTCCCCGTAGCATCTTCATGCAGACAAACAGGACCCCCAGGGACAGGTGACTGCTGCCACCAGTCATCCCTCCTCCTCCTCCCCAAACCTCCCTCCCTTTCCAGCCCTGCCACCAGCTGTCAGCTGTCACCTCCCTGCACCTTTATCCCCACCTTCATCCTCTCAAAGACCTGGAGCTGCCAGGACTAAACATGGTCGACTTGCCCGTAGCTCTGCCAGAGGCAGGTCCCCTCCAAGCCCTGGTCCCGCTGGTCTGTCCCTGTCCTTTTGCCCACACCTGGGCCCAGCCCTGCCTTCAATGAACCAATTATTTATTGCTCTGTGCATCTCATCATCTCCATCTTTCCTGAATCCAGGAGGCAGCTCCTCCCCCCGTTTCCCCTCCTCAATCCACGCTGCTCCAGCACCCCGAGAGCCTCTCCTTGGCTCCGTGAGGGGCCATGGACGGAATGAACACTGGCACAGGGGCTGAGGTTTGTCCCCAAGATGTGTCAGTTGGGAAAAGTCTGTCCTGGCTCATCCCAACTGTTGGATTTTCCCCTCATGCCGGTAGCTCCCAGCTCCACGTCTGTGGACAGAGGTTTTTGCCACTTGTTTGCTGCCTGAAAGCAGCTGCTTTGATGCACAAAAAGCTGTTGTGGGTATCTGGAGGGGTGTGGTGGCTCTGGGACAGTCACGTGGGGCAGTGACCCTTGGAAGGGTCCAGCGGGGAGTTGATTAATTCTCGGTGATATAACGTGGGCTTACTGTCCCACTGCCCTGTGGGGCATCATGGCCTTGGGGTGTCCCAGTTGTCACTCTTGTCACCAAAACGGCCACCTCTGCTCCCCCAAAGCTGTCCAGGAAGATTGAGGTGGGCAGCACATCCTACTGTAATGGCACCTCCTCCTTTCACCAAATAGTTCAAAAAATGGCAGAGTCCCCAGGGCCCCTAGAGCTCCCCACCCCACTGTGGCACAGCCCCACTCCACTCACCACCTCAGAAAGGGTTTCAAAGGCTGAAACCCACACCAGCCACCTCGGGGCTGAACTGAATGTTTCAATGCCGTGAACAGAAATGAGGGTTGTTGGGGTCTTGGGGTTTGTTTTTTTTCATGTTGGAGTATTTATATCTGCCTTTTGCAGCAGGCCAGGACTTGCCATCTCCAGCAAAAACCATTAAAGTGATGAGCAAGGCGTAGTTCATGAAGTTATTTGCACTTAAGAGAAAAAAAATGTATTTGAACTTTGTAAAAAGAAATGTTTGCATTTTGTATTGTCTTTTTTTAATTATTAAATGGAATTTCTTGGTGTTGTGTTGATCTTCCAAAAACTGGCTCTGATGCTTATTTTAAGGATTTCTAGCAGTGGGATCCAGAGCTATTTTCATTCTTTTGTTTCCTCAGATGCTGACAGGCTTTTCCAGGGCCCAGTGTATTTCCCCCCCCAAGAAGCTTAAATCCTGCACTGCCAGTGCAATGCTCACCAGTGCCAGCACAATGTATTTATTTATGGACATTATTTCGATGCAATGAATCTTATTTTTAGCTCCGAACAAGGACATGGACTGGCTCAGAAGGAAGATGGCATGGAAAACACTCCATACCTTGGCCCCAATCCCCTTGCTGGGCTACAGCTCCATCCCTGGCATGCCTGGGCAGCTGGACAAGGCCCATCAAGTCCTCACAGGATTCCTCCTGGACGGAATGCCCCAGTCCCAGGTATGAGTTGTTGAGAGGCAGCAGAAGCCTTTAAATGCAGGTGCCCTGCTCAGAGCAAGGGTGGGCTCTGCTGCAGGATGGCCTGAGGTGAGCACTGCACCAGGTAAGGGACCTCTCAGGGGATCTGGGGGCCACAGCCCAGCTGCTGGAACTGTACCTGCTGGGACACCTCTGCTCTTGCTTGGTCTGGGGCAAGTGGAGCTGTCCCTCTCCCGGCTCTGAATGCAGGGGGACGAGGTGCATTCCCTCAGAAGCTCCTATTTACCACTTTGAATTCACATGCCTATCAACACAGCACCTGAAACCTGCCTCACTACAGCCCTTTGGCAAACCCCCCCCAAGGAGCTCTGGAGGAACAGAACCACACAGGGCCGTGGGTGTCCACAGTTTATTGCTGCCTTCTTAGTAGAGGCGCTGGGGCTTCCCCATGGTGCTCTTGATATACAGAGCTCGCACGTTCTGCCAGTTCTTCTTCAGCAGGGACACCAGGAAGTTGATGGCCAGGTGGATGTTGTAGACAAGTTCATCTTCTGTCATCTTCACGTGACCGACAGCCACGGCCAGACAGAGCACCTGGGGACAGACACCACATTTCATGGTCAAAGCAAAGGTCCTGAACTCATCTCTGTGCCAGACCACCCTGCGGTCCCTGTGAGCCAGACGTGGCTTCCCTAGCCCACCCACTGAACCTGGCCTGTGGCTCCCTGTGCCTGTGGCACCTGGATGCCACCGCTCACACACACAGAGGTGACTGGGAGAAGGTGGGGGCACCGCGGCCTCCCAGAGCCAGCAATGCCAGGGTGCACATGTGGGATGCTGTTGGAACCGGCACTGGAGCAACCTCTGAGGTTAACCTGCTCCCAAACCCACTCTGCCAACAGCTGAGCCTGTGACAGCCCCCAGCTCCGCTGCCAGGCCCCGCTTCAGGCTTCACTTTCTGCTTTGGGCATCAGTCCCCAGCCCTCTCCTTCCACCCTGCAACAGAGGCCGAGGCTCTGCCCGTGCAGCCTCCCAAGAGCTGGGAACTCAACGCTCCCTGCAGGCTGCAGACAGAAGGATTTACAAGTGAGCCAACAGGACAAGTGTTGGGACATCATTAGCTGAGTCACTTCAAATGCTCAAGCATTTGCAAACTCTCCCATCTGCTGTGCCCCCAGGCCCAGAGCAGCTGCAGACCAAGGGTGCATCTCGGCTGCAAAGCTCTGAATTCTGAGTGACACCCACTCCACTCACAGCGGAGGGGCCCGACCGCTGCGGGCACCACCATCCTGCACAAAATTAAAATGCCCGAACAGGGTTATTTTGGCTTCAGGGAGTCAGCTCCACAGCAGATCCACAGAGCTGCTCTCACGTTCACTTGCAGAGTCAAGTCCCAGACTTGCCCCTGGCAAAGCTCAGCCCGTGGGGGCAATGCCCTGCCAGGGCCAACCCTGTGAGTCACCCATGTGCTGCAGAAGTGTTAATTATACTGGATCGTGCTCAGCACTGAAGTATCCAATCATCTCATGATCATTTGCTCCCAGATCTGTCAACCACAGGTAAATTTCTGACTGGTAGTGGAACACTCAGGTACCATCTCTTTGCTGGATGAAAACACTCGAGGGACATCTACAGCCCATCCCAGAGATGGCAGAGACACAGAACTGCCTTGGAGAGAAAAAGCCCTGCTTTACCTTCTTCATCTGAAATTTAATGGTCGACTTGACCTCATCAACCTTGGCCACCAGGTTCTCGTTGTGGGTGAGCAGAGAAGGGAACTTCCCAGCTTTGTTCAGGCCTGGGCCCAGGATTCGAGGAATCTGCTTGATCAAGGACTCAGAAGCCAGGAAGGCATCATACTTCTTGGCTGCAAGGAGAGAACCAGGGAGGTAAGGACAGACTCAGCTCCCAGCAAGCAGCTCAGCCAAATCTCCACAGCTCCAATTCCCTCAACAGACAATTCCAATATCCCCAAGGTCCCAGCTGGACTGGGGTTGGTTTTACTAACAATCTATGAGGAATGACTGTGACAGCAGCCACCCCCCAGTCCTGCTCCGACAGTGACTGAACGACACACAGCTCATTCCCTGAAGGAACTGTCCCTTGCTGAGCCCTGGGTGACACCGAACTCTGAGCTCTGCCAAGAGCCTCTTGCCACAGCATGTGCACCCCAGGATGGACGACCCATCTACGAGAGGCTTTGCCAACAGCCATGGTACCCCGTGTCATTTTTTAACTGCACACAGTTCCATGACTGATTATGGACTAAGTGGCAAGTTCTTGTCTGCCTCAGGAATGTACCAAAGTGACTCTTTGAGTTCTCAGAGAACGAAGGATTTTTCTCTCCAACAGAAAATATTTTATTCTGTTCAAGTAAGAACTGCAGGACTAAATCACACTCTTGCCTCCAGCATTTTTCTGATTTTGCTGCACTCCAGTTCCCTGACCAGGAAATCAAGGAACACAGCAAGGGTGAAACTGTGACAGGGATGTCTCTCCCTTCCTTCTGCAGGACAACCAGTCCCACTCCTGTGGTGCTGACCTGCTAGACCTGCACTACCAACAGCCTCGTGGCTTTTCTAGGCAGATTCTGGCATGGGGCTGACTCTGCTCAGCTTTCTATGCCTGGAGCTAACCATGACATGGAAATCTGAACAAAGAGAAAAGCCTCCTGCTTACCCAGACCCCTCCCAAGCTGCCCAGTGTACTCAGAGCCTGACCCACACTCACCCAGCTTCTTCACCAGCTTCTTGTTCTTGTTGAGCTTCTTCAGAGCTTCTATGTCCATGTGAGGGATGTCCACTGCTTTGGCCTCATCGCAGTGCTGCTGGTCCCCCAGCAGACAGACCGAGAACTTGGGCCGCGGTGTCGACTTCAGCCTGGGGATGTAACGCCCCAGTCAGAGCCGCCCCAGCAGCGCCGCCGTGTCCGCGGAGCCCGCACGGAGACACCTTACCACGGCACGGGGTCCTGCACCGCCGCTCACCTGCCGTCCCCAGCAGGCCGGTGGGGACAACCCGGGGGGGTCCCACACCTCCCCTCATGTTTTAAGACCCAGGGTGAGGGTCCGTCCAGCCGCTCCCGCTGGGCCGGGGCGCTCTGGACTCCCCAAGCGGTTCGGCGGCCCCGGGCAGGGCCGGGCAGCGCCGAAGGCTGGGTGGGAGCGAGAGGATGGCGAACCTGACGGTGCCGGAGAACCGCTTGTCCTTCTGGGGGTCGTAGTTCTTGAGGCTGATCTGCAGCTCCACCGTCTCCACGAACCTGCGAGAGGCAGCAGGTGAGGCCCGGCCGGCCGTGGGGAGGCCCGGCCGGGTGTGGGGAGGCCGCGGCCTCGCCTGGGGCTCTTACTTGCGCTTCTTGGCGCGACTGCCGTGCAGCACCTCCTTCACCGCCTCGTACAGGGTG
>JAOXXN010000303.1:3483821-3495500 GCA_026770055.1 Myrmophylax atrothorax
CGGGCTCGGCGGAGGCGCCGCGGGCAGCGCAGCTATGGGGGACCTGCGGGCCGAGCTGCTCAAGTCCATCTGGTACGCGTTCACCGCGCTGGACGTGGAGAGGAGCGGGAAGGTGTCCAAGTCCCAGCTCAAAGTGAGTGCGGGGGGCGCGGCTGGGAGGGCAGAGCCGCTCCGGGGCTGCGGAACGTCCCCCGCTGTCCACCGAGCCATCGGCAGGGCTGGGATCAGTAACACCTCGCTGTTGCCTTCATACTGGTTCTGGTGAAGTTCTCAAGCTCTGCATCATCTCCCTTAAAAAAAAAAAGGGAAAAAAAAAGAGGGAGGGATGGCAGTTAATGCTCAGGTGTGTTTTCTAGGTGAAAATGAGGAGAAATCTGATTTTTAGTTCTTTTCAGTTTCTTAAGTTTTTTATGGCCAACTAACAGCCCAAACTCGGTTTATATTTTCTTGCTTGCCAGAGCACCTGCGTTTCTGCTTCCTGCTGAGCCAGCGGGGCAGGAGGTAGGGCCCGCTTGTTTTTGAGCTAAAAGTCCACAGTGGTGTGGCCAAAAATAAAAGCCATTTTAAAAAAGTCTCTGCTTTCCCCTCTCCCGCTGCTTAGCAGCTTTCAGAGGGCTCCTGTCCTTAGCCCTTCATCAAACCCATCACAGCTTTGGAAACCTTTTTACCTGCCCCCGGGCCGAGGTTGCTCAAACCCTCCAGGAAGCCCTTGGCTTCGACAGTAATTATTGATTTTTTTTTCACTTTGCACATGGTGGGCCTCGTTTTTGTTCCCATGTGAACATCCTCTTGGCTCCCAGGCTGGCCCCGAGGTTGGAAATGCTGGTCAGCATCGGGGGCTGAGGTGAGGGGAGAGACCTGAGCAGGAACGTGCTGAGCACAGGGGGCTGCTGTGTCAGGACTTGGCAGCTGCTGCCACTCTGCAAGACCAGTTGTGAAGCGCTGCAAAGAAACCTCTTTTCCACTGTCCCCTCCCTTTTACAGGGCTCCTCTGGGGCAGACTGCAGGGAAGGTGCTGGGCTTGGTGGGGAGACATGTTTTGTCCCAAAATTAAGTTTGTTTGTAGGAATCTGGAGGAAAACTAGCGGGAGTCGGACAGCTCCTCTCAGCCACTGCCTTTGCAGCCAAGAGCCGTTGTAGCAGAACTCACAGCATGTGCCCTCACCTGCTAAAACTGTAGAAATAGCTGAAGGAATTAAGGAAAATGCCAAAGCAGGCCAGAGCTTAATTCCCTCTGCTAATCCCTGAGAGGGGCTGCTGTGCATCCCCTGCACCCGTGCTCTGGGTCCACAGTCCAGCCCAGACGTGTGATGGGCCCAAAAGCGCCAGCCTGAGCACGTGCAGCCCCTCTCTTGGGAGATCTTTATCAGCAGAGGCGATGCTGAAGCCACAGAGACCCTCATTGTATGGCAATTTCCTAGGGAGTTTGTGCAAGGGGGGACAGGGCTGCAAACCTTTGTGCAGGGGCCGCAGGGATGCTGGGGCTGCTGTCTCTGCAGCAGCTTTACCCAGGGTGACATTCCAGAGGGGAGGAAGCTGCTCCCCTTGCTGTTCTCCCCCCACCTTCAGTGACACAGCGGGTTGGTGGCCGGCTGAGCTGCACTGTTGAATGATAAAGCTCAGCCCTGGGTAACTTTCCACCTGCCTCAATGCCTGGGAGAGCTCGTGTCCATCCCCAGACATGCTCAGGTTTGCTCCAGCAGTGGCGTTTTTGTCTGTTCAGTGCAGGATCAATCCGGGGTCCTGCAGGTCCCAGCAATGACACGTTAAAGCCGCAGTGGCTGAGCCCTCTCCAAACGCCTCCCGGGCTGCTGGGCCAGACTGTGCTCTGCTCCCTCACCCAGGCGTGTTGCTGCACGAAGGGTCTTGAACAAGGGTGGGAGGAACAACAGCATTCACAGGGTTTGCACCTACAGAGGGGAAGCAGCCCCAAAGCTGCGTGGGACTGTGCTGGCAGACGGGCGGTTCTGCTGAGACCTGGGGCTGAGCTCCAGCCTTGCCCAGCCAGTTGCTGTGACCGTGTCGGGGTTCCCAGCGTGGTGGCAGCTGTGGGAGCCGTGGGGCTCCTTGCAGGGGCACTTCTGTGCAGGGCAGTGTGTGCAGACGCTGATGTGAGTGGAGATGTGTGTGCACAGGAAGGAAGGGCAGCTTGCGGTTGAGTGCTGCGCACCGAGTGATGTTGGGGAGAGTTTTGTTCTCAGAGCAGGCACACACCAACCCTGCTCTTGGGAAAAGCATTTATCCTCTCCATGCCGTTGCCTCCTCCCTGACCGAGCAGCAGGAGCTGCTCCCTGTCTGTGGATGCAGGCTGGGCTGTGGGATCTGACCCTGCAGTGTGGCCGTGCCTGGCTGGGACCGGAGGCGGGAGCCACCAACACTGTCCTGGTGCTTTTCAGTACCTCTGTTCATGGGTGATGGGTGTCACGACAGCGGTGGGAGAGGGTGCAGAACAGCAACAAGGCTGGTGCTGGGAGGGACCCAGGGTGCTCAGGGGTGTCGGGCAGACCCCCACCCCTCGGCCATCCCCTGCCTGCTGCAGGAGAGAAGTTGCACCAACTGCTCTCAGAGCACCCCTTCCCTTCTCCCTACTGTCATTTTCCCCCCTCCTGTCTCTGTTTCAGAACCCAGGGGGTTTCCCACCTCTCCTGTGTCAAGTCACCCCACCACCAGCTGGGCCAGAGCTTTCCTCCCAGTTTGCCAGTGACAGCCCCACGAGTGGAGGGGCTGCAAGTCACAGTGTGCCAAGATGGGCAGAGGGCTTTGGGTGCTCGTCACAGCTGGGGGCACATGCAAGACCCCACAGGGCTTTCTAGGGGGACTGTGAGAGGAGGTGTGAGGGATGGGATTGAGGAAATGGGATGTGATTCCCAGACTTTCTATCCACCCTGATGGATTTGTTAGCCATCCTAGAGGAAGCCCAGGGTGTTCCCAACCCTTCCCACCCCTGTGCCCATCCCAGGGCTGCACCAAACCCTGAAAGGTGCAGCTGTAGCAGCAGTGCTCAGGGCTCAGCCCTGGTGTGTGAGCGCAGGGTGGAGTCCTGCTGATCCCATCTGTCTGGAGGGTGGAAAAGAGAAAGAAAATCTGGTCGAGCAAGAACCGTCCCCAGCTACAGCAGCCACCGTGGCCTCCGGCTCTGCTCCTCCTGGGAGGAAATTTCCAGCCCTGCACAGAGAGTAGCACAGATGCTGTGCCATCCCCTCCAGACCCTCTCTTGCAGTGCATCTGCAGATCCTGGTGCGATGGGGCAGTGTCAGTCTGGGATGCTCATTTAACCATCTGCTGCTTCTGGGAGGTAAATGCCGGGAGGGTTCTGCCTGCCTGGCATCACAAGCCGGAAATGCTGGTGGTGCTCGTGGACAGCCTTGCTTTCTGGCACGTGGGAAATTTGGGAGCTTCCAAACACACTTTGTTTTGCAAGATTTGAACAAAAACAGGTTGTTGGTGAGACTTGTGGAGTGTTTCTGTAGATGGTGTGTCTCCAGATCTGCATTGTCTGCTTTCATTCCAGACAAAACTTCTTCTTAGTTTCTTAGAAATCTTTTATATTTTCGTGTTTCCATCTTTCTGTGCCCCCTGGCATTCAGCAGCCGCTGCCAGGCTGGGCTGTGGTTGTGTCAAATGCAAGGCTCAGCGTGGCTTATCAGCTTTTCTAGATCAGAGTGAGTCCTGTTTGCTCTGAGAGGTTTGAAACAGCCTTTTTAGAAAGAAAAGTTCCTCATGTGCAAAGAAAAGAAACTAACGTGGAAAAATCCTCAATTTTTGCCTGTTTCTAAATGATTCTCTAAACTTTTCATTTGGGAATGATGCCCTGTCCCTCTGCCAAACCCAAGCCCTGCCTCGGTGCTGTGGCTGCAGGGTGGTCACAGGGCACAGTGGGTGGCACCGCTGAGATGTGCCGGGGCAGGGCTGGAGGTTGTTCACCTTCTCACCATCCCTCCTGCTTGGCCAGGTGCTGTCCCACAACCTGTACACGGTGCTGTGCATCCCCCACGATCCCGTGGCACTGGAAGAGCATTTCCGTGATGACGATGACGGGCCAGTGTCCAGCCAGGGCTACATGCCATACCTCAACAAGTACATCCTGGACAAGGTGAGCCCCTCACCCCCACGGCCTGCTGTGCCTGGGGTGGGGGTACAGCGTGCCTGGGCTGCTCCTGCATCCCACGGGAGCCCAACAGCTCCGCTCCCCACAGCTCTTGGAGATCACATGCCTTGATGTGTGGAAAGGGTGCAGAGAGATGGGGAGTGCTCAGGTGAATGCCAAAACAAGTGAGAAATGTTTAATTCTTAATATCTCCTTGGCAAGGATGAAGTCAGCCCTTTCCATGGAGGCTATGAATGCAGCAGAATCTCTGCCCCTGTTTCCTGAAGGGCTCGGAGAGAGAAATCAGCCCATTTTTCCTCTCCAACCCTGTTCAAATTTGGGGTGTGACCTCATTTGGCAAAGAGGAGAGGGAGGAGGATGAGGTACCAGGACAGGAGCAGAGTTGGGGTGGGCAGGGGCTTTGTCTGTAGGTGCTGTTTCCTCCAGGCATGCAAAGAGAGGAAGAATGACTGACTGACAGCTTTCTTCCACTGTGTGCTCACAGAAGGGGGGCAGAGCTGGGTGCAGTACACCTTCACTCTCCTGGCTCTGCTGTTGTGTCGGTCTCTGTGGGTCTCTGTGCCCACCTTTGCCCTGACCTGGTCAGGAGCTGCCCAGTCTGGTCCAGCAGTGATGATGTCAGCTGCAGGGATCTGGTCTGCAAGCAAGGGCAGAACCTTCCCCAGCTCCCTTTGCCCAGGGCAGGAGGTGCCCAAGGTCAACCCAGCCCAATCTCCCCATCACAGAGCAGGCAAAATCCTTCCAGTTTCCCATGTGGTTTTTCGGGAGATGGTTTTTAAACCCCCTTCTTCTGGTTTGTCATGGTTAGTAAAATTCCAGAAGCAGCCTGAGAAGGGGAAGTGGGTTTTCCTAGTAAGAGAGTCTTTTAGCTTAGCTTTTGCTACCCACTCGAAGGTTTTCGTCCAGCTCTGCTGCTGCAGGCTGTGGTTTGCTCCTGTGCTGGCAGCATGTGGCTCATACAGGGGGGATGGAGCACCCAGGGACAGCCAAGGCTCTGCTTGATCCGCATCCCAATTCACCCGTCGGCACCAAAGCTGCTGTGATGCTGCTTGTGGTGCCAGCACACTGATCCAGAAGCTCATGGACAGCAGCAGGACCAAGGCCGGTAGAGGCATTGTTCCTGCCTCCACTGCTGCCTGCCCTCGGGCCAGCACTTCCCTTAGCTCTCCAGTTCCTCTTTATGGTGGAATGGGATGAAAAGAAACCCAAAGCTGTGGAGGCCCTGGGGAGGTTGAAGAGCACAACCCTGTCCACTGTACCACATGTGCTGCACCGCGGGATTCCTGCTGGTGCTCCACATCACGCCCCTCACTGGCAGGGACAGGAGACTTTAGGAGTGAGGGTTTCTTTCCTCTAGCACTTCCCTCTCAGAACCCTTCTCCATAGCCCTGCAACTCCCTGCTCATGCCCTGACTCCTGCCTGCAGGTGGAGGAAGGTGCTTTTGTCAAAGAAAACTTCGATGAGCTCTGCTGGACCCTGACAGCAAAGAAGAACTACAAACCTGACCGGAACGGGAATAGCGTTGTATCCCACCAAGATGCTTTCAAGCTCTGGTGTCTGTTCAACTTTCTGTCTGAAGACAGATACCCTCTTGTGATGGTGCCAGATGAGGTAGGACTGCTCTCCTCCCATCCCTGTCCTCCCAGGGCTTCACATGCTGGCAGAGCCCTGTTTGGGGTTAACACATCCTGCTATCGCTTCCTGGCATGTCCACCCGCATCCTGTGGTGCTCCATGGGGTGACAGAGAGCGGGCAGGGGGTGGGAGGGGAGGACTATCTGCCCTGGGCACCCCCTGCTATGTCCCCAGCCCCTGGGGTCCTCCAAAAAGCTGGATCCTCTCCCACCTAGAGAGCAGTGGCAGAGCAGAGCTGGCTGTCCCTCTCCATGGCCGCAGCCATCGGGTCCCCAGCCCTTGCCCAGCACCCGGAGCATTAAGGGCAAGGTACCAGCCAAAGCAAAGCCTCTGGTAGTAATCTTGAAATCTCCACATTCCACGGGTTCTCCCTTTGGGGTCAGATCAAAGCCCCAGGAAAACAGGGAGGGGGGGCAGATCTAGGGAGGAGGCACAAGCACAGAAGCCAAGAGCAGCTGGGCAAGCAACTGCTGTTGGCTTCTACCCCATGAACCTCCTGAGATCAGCAGAAAAGTAAAAAAAAAAAAACCAAGAGGCAAAAAAAGGCAAGAAGTGCCATGGTGCGCAGATGTAGGAGGGCAACCGCACTTCCTGCACCCTGGGAGAGGTGTTTCCTGTTCCCCAGACCATGACAAACTGAATCATCCTTCTCTTAGAGGGCTGAGCAACTGCATTCACTTCTTGCCCTTTGCCAGTTAAATGACGTGAAAAATCCTTCTAGGTGGGGGGACTCTGCTGTGTTTCACCTTCCTGCGTGGCTCCGTGCAGTCATCCACCCACCTCAGTCTCCAGATTGTGGGCACAGGAGAGCCAGCAGCAAAACTTGAGCTGAAATAAATCTTCTCCACGTCATGTCAACCATCTTGGCTATTTTTAAAAGTACTTTATTTGCAGTTTCAAATCAATGCTCATCTCCTTTGGGACCTGTCCCCCTGCTCCTTCCCAGTGGTTTTGGAAATCAGAGTGGTTCTGAGCTCAGGTCTGTGCTCCGAGGCGCTGGGCTTGCAGGCTGTGTGTGAGGTCCAACAGTGCTGGCCTGTTATCCCTTAGGCCTTGACTGCTGCAGAGTTTTCTTACTCTGCAGAAAACCAGCCAAAACATCTCAGCCTTGGAGTTAAAAGGAAAAATCTCTCAGTAGTGGTCAAGCTCTAACCCAGTGCCAATCTCCTGAGCCAGCCTGCTGCCTTGAATGCCTTGGCCATGACCTCAACCATTGCAAGGGGTGATACCTCTGGGATCAGGGTCTTGCTTCTCCGGGCTGGAGAGAAAGGTGGTCTTGGGCTCTCCAAAAGGGGTCAGTGGGGTGGGGACAACTCTCACTTCTCCCCATCTCTGAGTTTCCCCATCCCCACAGGTGGAGTACCTGCTGAAGAAGATCTGCACAGCCATGAACGTGGAGCTGAACTCCTGCGAGCTGGATGATTACCTGTCCCAGGAGCCGCAGGGGCAGGTGGGGCTGACGGTCTGGCAGTTCCTGGACATGGTGAACTCAGGGCGGTTCTTGCGAGGCATCGAGCAGGAGGCCATAAGCATGGCCGTGGAAGAGGTGTACCAGGAGGTCATCGAGGATGTGCTTAAACAGGCAAGGAGCCCACATGTCCTGGGGCATAAGCCTTGTCCTGCCCCCACCCGAGTTCTGATCTCTGTCTCTCGTGTGCAGGGATACCTCTGGAAGAGAGGCCAGCTGAGGAGGAACTGGTCAGAGCGGTGGTTCATGCTGAAGCCCAGTGTCCTGTCCTACTACATGAGTGAGGAACGGAAGGAGAAAAAGGGGAGCATTGCATTGGACAAGCACTGCTGTGTGGAGGTACAGCCTGGGCGACGCTCGGCCTGGGGACAGGAGACCCGGGAGATCCCCTTCAGATCCTGGGAAGGGAGACGCAAAAGCACACAATTTTACGTCCATGAGCGTGGGACAGCCAGGCCTATGGCTGAAGCCAGGGGGATAAGGTGGAATACAAGGGCTAACACCATCCTGTGTCCTCTGCTGCAGGTGCTGCCTGACCGGGACGGGAAGAGGTGCATGTTCTGTGTGAAAACCTCCTCCCGCACCTACGAGATGAGCGCCTCCGACACCCGGCAGCGCCAGGAGTGGACGCTTGGTCCGTGCCCACCCCACACCCCTTCCCAGGTTCCCCATGCTCCCCTCCGTGTGCCCACTGACTCTGCTCTCCCTCTCCAGCCATCCAGACGGCCATCCGGCTGCAGGCTGAGGGCAAGAAATCTCTGCACAAGGACCTGAAGCAGAAGCGCCGGGAGCAGCGGGAGCAGCGAGAGCAGCGCAAGGCAGCCAAGGAGGAGGAGACGCAACGGCTCAAGCAGCTGCAGGAGGAGAAGGAGAGGAAGCTGCAGGAGCTGGAACTACTCAAGGAAGCCCAGCGACAGGCAGAGATCCTTCTGCAGGAGGAGGAGCAGCGGCGGAGGCAGCAGCACGAGGAGATGCAGAGGACCCTGGAGATCCAGCTGCGGGAGGCTGAGCAGGTGGGTGCATCCTGGGAAGGGTCCTGCCGCAGGTTGTGTCGCTCATGGGGTGGGCACTTCTTTCCCCGTTCCTTGCCTGGGGCAGCCTTTGGATGGGTCTGAGAGCCCTGTGGAGCAGGAGATGAGGACAACCTACACCAAGAGTATGGAGCTGTGGGACAATAAGAGGCGAGTGCTGATGCCAGGTTGTCCAGGCTGCCCATTTCTGACCTCACAGCCGGTGCTGACTCCAAGTGATGCAGCCTGTCTCCTGAGCAGGGAAACAGCTTTGCTTTGGACCTCTCATCATGGGCTCCCCCCGGTTTGGGAGATGTCTGGCTGCATCCACCCTGGGATGTGGGCCTAAGGCAGTTCTGGGGACGGCGGTGGTTGCCCAGACAGCTGCCCACACTGATGGTTCCTGTCCCCACTGCAGGCTCGTGCCTCCATGCAGGCAGAGATGGTCCTGAAGGAGGCAGAGGCAGAGCGGCAGCGCAAGCGCATCCTGGAGCTGGAAGCCATGCAGGAGCGGCTCCAGGAGGCCCTGCAGCAGGAGGTGAAAGCACGGCAGGATGAGGAGGCAGTGAGATACGCTCAGGCCAGGTAGGACCAGGGCATCCCTCCCCCTCCTTGACCAGCTCCGCTCCCAGGGCAGCAGTTGGGTGTGGGAATGTGCTCCCCAGGGCAGCTCAGTGCTCCTGGGTACTGGGATGTGCTGGTGACTTCCCAGTATGCTGACAGGGACAGGGGAGGCTGGTGCATGAAGTGGCAGAGGGACATCTTCACCTCTTGCTCTTTGTTGTCAGGCTACTGGCGGAGGAAGAGGAGAAGCTGAAGCAGCTCATGAAGCTGAAGGAAGAACAAGAAGAATATATCATCAAAACTCAGCGGGAGAAGCAAGTCCTCAAGCAGGAGATGGAGAACAAGAACAAATGTCTGGAAGAGGCGCAGAAGCAGCTGGAAGAAGTGAGAGTGAACAGGCAGCGGGTGGACCAAGACGTCATGGTGAGCATCACATTGGTGCCACATCCCTTCACATGGCAAGCCCCAGGGGACTTCCCAGCCCTCCTGGAGCCACCTCCATACTGGGGAGGACCCAGCAGCTTTGGGGACTGACCTGGAAGTGCCTCAAGGGTTTCTGAGCTGTGCCATGTGCAGGCACGGGGTACTGCCATGGCTGAGATGGGACAAGCATGTCCTGACCTGTGAAGGCAGTGCTGGTGTCCAAAGTGATATCAAAAGTGGGAGTGTGTGGAGGGGGAAGAACTGGAGGAGTAGCAGGAGACCTAGAGGAGGGTGAGCTGGATCTCCATCCCAGAGGGAACCTCCAATCCAGGCTTACTCAGAGAGGGGAAACCCATGCCCACAGTCCCGAGTCAGGGGCAGTGGGGCGCCCGGCTCACCCCTCTCCTCCATTGCCTCCCAGGCGGCCCAGCGGAAGCTGCGACAGGCCAGCACCAACGTCAAGCACTGGAACGTCCAAATGAACCGACTGATGCACCCCATTGGGCCAGGAGGTAGGAGACCAGCCAGCCACCCTCCCTTGAGCATGGCCATGCTGGGCCATGAGCCCAATCCCTCACCCACCTTCCCCTCTTTGGAGGCATCTGGGGACAGGAGGGATCCTCATCTTTCAGAGAAGAGACCCTCAATGCCACCTACAAGGAGACTCCACTACCCTTTTTCTCAGCTGAACAGTCAGTTTGGATCCCAGCTAAACAACTCTTTTTCTATCCACCCCCAGATAAGCGTACAAACATGAGCGGAGGGGTCTTTGCTGGCTATCAGCCTGTCCTGTCCCAGAGAGATTCTTCCCTGAAACTCAGGCAGAAAGTGGAGGATAAAAGCAGTGGCTCCACGACAGACAACGCCAAGGAAAACGTGAGCAATGGTGAGAACAGTGGCACGCTGCCATCTCCAGATACAGACACCTTGGCCACTGAGTCCACCAAGTAGCCCACCAGGATGGCAGAGCCCAGCTGGGAATGGCAGGGTCCAGCTCGTCCCTCCATGCAGATGGCTGGTGTGGCCATCTCTGCGTGGAGCCAAGTGGGGACCAGCACAAAGCCTAGAGGGGACTGCATGAGGTAGAGATGCTCCCATTTCCATCAGCGAAGGACTGCAGGTGCCACATGCCAAGAGGCTCAAGCAGCCCAGCTCTGGGGAGAGGGCAGTGAGGCCATCTCCTCTGGGCTGCTGGACTCAACTCCCTGCAATGTGGTTTCCACTCTGCCCTAAAAAAGAGCCACTGATGGCTCAGGACTGCATGGCCCAGGGCTTGTTTCCCCATGGTTTCTACCACAACCCTTCTGCATCGCCTGCTGTGCCCCGGGGTGTGGGGCCCTGCCATGGTTGCTGCCAGGGGTGCCTGGGCCAACCCAGCATGACCTTTTTGTCACCCCCCAGCACAGCCAGGGTGTCCTGAACTACCACTGTGTTCCCTGATGGTGGTTTTTAGTCCTGGGGTCACTTAGAATTAGCAGAAACCACCAAGCAATAAAGCTTTTGGAGCCAGTGGCACAGACCTCTCTCCTGCACACTGGTGGCCCTGCAGGCACCAGTGCTCTCTCCTCGGCACTGCAAAGTTTGGATTCCCCCTGTGGAAAAGAGCCCTTTGAAAGGAATCAGTCACAACCTGTGGAAAGTTGCTCCAAAAGTGGATTTTAGGTTGCTCTGTGGAGGGTCAAGAAGGACATAAAAAACCTCCAATAACACACACAATCATCGGGATTTGTTTTCCCAAGCAGCTCTTTAAGTACATTCACAATCACTTGTATCTTTGGGGTCTTTATTGTCCAGGACACAGAGCCCCCGATCGCGAGAGGGTCACATCTGGAACAGGCCCTTGGAGCGAGCCCTGTTCCTCAGGCAGAACAGCCGCAGTTCTTGGGGGAGATTACGATCTGTTTCCTCCGGGCGGCTCTGGGCGTTCCCCCCTCCCACAGTGTCTCAGTTCTTTTCCATCGTGGCCCCGCCGGGCCCGGGACACAAAGCGCTCTGTGTGCCCGGGGTGTGGGTGGCCCCGTGCCCGGTCCCGCACAGCGGTGCTGGTGCACAGCAAGGGCAGGCGGTGCGGGGGCTGCAGGTCGAAGTCATCACTGCTCCCCGCGTTCCACGGCGAGGGGACACAGCAGGGTGGTGCTGAGCCCTGTGTGGCCCCACGTGCGGTCCCTGCCTGCCTTGTGCCATTCCAGCCGGACCACTTGGACACGGGATCCCTGCACTGTGCGCGTGTTTCCTGGCGGAGGGGGCCCTGCCCCGCTCTGCCCCAGGCTGGGCTCTGTCTCCCACGGCGTCACGCGGGTGCCGCGGTGCAAATTGCTGTGGCGGCCCAGGGTGACCCTGGCAGAGCTGCTCCATGTGATCCGCAGGCACAGCAGGAGCAGAGGGTGCCAAAGGCGGGTCTGTGCTGGGCAGGAAACAGGCTGGGTGGAAATGCGCTGGTGGCATCCTCCCTCCCTCCCTCCCTCCCTCCC
>JAOXXN010000303.1:3497873-3514439 GCA_026770055.1 Myrmophylax atrothorax
CCGGGTTCATTGCCAGTGCTTGGCTGCCTCGCAAGTCATCCCATGTTGGAGGTAGCAATACGAAACGGGGCTTTTCCATTGAGGTTGAGGAGCAGCTAAGCCTGGGTAATGTCAGGGAGGGTACATGGGTTCAAGTAGCATCATGTTCACAACATCTTTGTTTAATGTTTTAGTCCAGTTAGTCTGCATAACTGTCTAAAAATAGGACATATTTTCTCTAAGTCCTCTAGTTCAAAGCCTCATAAGACATATTTTTCCAGCATTGGTCTCTTACTGGTCTTCTGAGCCTGAGTTTACATAAGGCAAAGTTATCAGGAAAACCAAGAAGAGTGAATGAACTCTGTCAAATCCTTAAGTTTCAGCCATCCGAGAGGGAAGTTCATTAAAGTTGCAGGAACTTTCTGGCAGCCTTCTGAAGGTGGATTAAGCAAGCTGAGTAAACAAGCCACCTTATGGCCCCCACAGACCCTTTTCTAGCATCAACTTTGTGCATTGGCATAAAAGCTCAGGGCCATCAGCCTCTGGCTGAAGGTGACACGAGGCAAAGGTGACCCCTTGATGCTCAAAGCCTGGTGAGGGGTTGGGGCTGTCCCTGCTGAGGCAGCCGGGGCTTTGCTCTCCCTCCCAGTCCTGGGGCAGACGCTGCGACCACATGCAGTAGAGGGAGTGTGTGTTTAAATTTCAGAGCTGCTGCTGGACCCAGCCCAGTGCTCCCAGCAGCATAAATATCTGGCCTTCGGCACAGCTGTGGAAATCTGTGCTCTGTCCTCTTGCAGATCGCTCCAGGTTTCGGCTCTCCGTGCTGGCATGGTGACCGAGCGGTGGCTTTTGGGGACGGGCAGACAAGGACAGCTCCTCTGCAGAGGTAACGCTGCCCCTTCGCATGCAGGCGCTCCCCATGTTTCCAAAAACTTGGGATAAGGAAGAGCCTGGGAAGAGCAGTTTGCTTTTGGCAAGTTTCGCTTTCGTCCATGAACGTAAACATTCTTAAATTTCATTGTGAATTTTAACTATGTGTTACTTTTGTTCAGTTTCTGGATATGATCTTTACAGGTGACCTTAGGAGTAGGTTGTGAGGACCACGGTCTAATCCTATTGTTCACACCTGGCTCTTGCTTGTCAAAGCATAGTAATGTAATACTTGATTATTTCACTGATGTTTATGACTGAAATTGGCTCTTGTCAGATAAGGGGAGGGCACGTGAGACCAGGGCTGCGTGTGGGTAACCAATCACCCAATCACCCACACTGACGGTGTCGCTGCCATCTGCTGGTGTCAGACAGAGCCAGGATAGGGGTCTGAGCGAGGTGCCCCGTGGGCACTGCCCGAGCACTGCCCTGCGTGCAGACCTCATGCCTGGCAGTGCTCACTGCAGGGCCCAGCCCTGGACGCTGCCTGTGGCTTCCAGCGGTGCCTGCACGTGGCTGCCGGGTGTGTTTGCCACAACACAGCGCTGAGGTGTGGAGCTGTTGTGGGTTTCTTTGTCAAGTTTGCGCAACTGTTGTGCTGTCTCTGTTCTGGTATTCAAAACATGAACTTCCAAGGATCTTCGCAGTGTGTGGAGGGGATTTTGTAATGAGTCCCGTGAGGCCTTGCTGATCAGAAGAGCGTCGTTGGATGGAATTGCTTCCTGGTGTTGATGGGCTCTGTCTCTCTTGCATGATGCCTTTTGACAAACACGTATTTTTGTAAAGTAGATCTTGTTGCCTTTTGGGGAATATTTTATCTATGGCTGTTGAATTGTGAACTGGAAATCTGCAATTGTTCTTGGAGACTGCGGAATTGGCACAACAACAGACTCTTGGGCTCCTTCGAACAGCAGAACCTGACATGCAAATGATGTTTTAATTGGGTGAGATGAGGTCACAGTGCTTATGCCTGAAAGGTCATTTGCTGCCAGAGCCTGGCCTGGCTTGCCCTGACTGTGACATTTTAGAGATGTCGGGGGGTTTGTGTTTTGTGTTGGCTCTCTTGCTTAGAGCAGGAACAAACTGACAGCCATGGATTTGCTGCTTCTCATCAGGTGCTGCAGAACAACCTCTGCTTTTCTAGAAGTGTCTCTGTTCAGAGAGACACTTCTTAGCACTGCTGCAGTGATTTTGGGGAAGTCTGGACAAGCAGAAGTGATTTCCGTGTGAGGACAAATAAGATTTTTCTGTCGAGCCAGTTTTATTTTTTCACTAATGCTCTGAAATGTACTTGCCTTGGCAGAATGCCTGGGAAATTACTTTCCCAAGGCAGAGTTTAGAGTGGAACGACTGATTCCAATATGAATCCTTTTGGTCAAAGAGATTGTGAAATGCATTTTACTCAAAATGTGTGTTTTGGGGTGAAGTTCACTGGAGCCCTGCTTGATTTCAGGAAGAGTTCAGAGCAGAACTGACTCGAGTTTCAGGACTACTTCTTGCCATGCTCTAATACTCGCTGTTTGGATCACAGTGTCTGGAAAATGTCTGTGTCTTCCAAGGCCTAGTCAAGAGTTTGTGAACCTCTGTGATCATTTGGGTCAGGTCTTTCCATCTGGCTTTGCAAAGGGTCCTGAAGTGCATGTGACTGTCGGGGTGCTTTCCTGGGGACCCTGTGGATGGGTTCTGCTCGAAGGTGTGAGTTTTGAGGAGGCTGTGGTTTGCAGGGGAGTCATAACCAAGGAGGAAGTGGCAGGGATGAAAGCACAAGCCAGAAATGTGAACATTTCTTGTGGTGCTGGGTCAAGCCAGAGCCCATCTCTGGGGCTGGGGGATAGTCACAGCCAGGTAACCTCCATGCTAACCAGAACTGTTTCCATCCCTGGTTTGCCCTCGTCTGTGAACTGGAACTTGGAATAGCAAAAAACAGAACTTCAGCCTGTAACAGAGATGTGGTATGGAGACAAGGAATGGTTCTGGTGATTTGAAAGGGCACATGAGCTGATAGGGCAGTGTTACTTTGATGGGCTGTTCAAACAGACTTTACTGTGAACCACAGCCTGCCTAATGAATGTCTCCTTAGGAAAGGCTTTGTTAGGCTGAGGAGAGGTCTGGTGACATGGCTGCAAAATAAGGAATGCCTTGTGTGGTCACCTTGCTGATGGAAACCTAAGCTCAAATCCCTATCCTGCCTGACTTGCTACAAACATTTCTTTAATGCAACTCCTGATTTCATTGTAAAACAATCTGGGATATTTCTGAAAATGCCCAAAACAGCTTTTCACCTTCAAGTTGATTATATGGATTCTGCTAGAGGTGTTTGCCCTTGAAAGCTGTTAACCCCACGAGGGCTGATGGTCAGAGACCCACGTCTCTGAAAATGTGGGGTTCTTATGTCGGGGTAGGTGTTGCCTCGTGGGACCTGGGGACGTGAGGATCTCTGGAAGAAGAAGGTTGTTGGTGAGCCCACTGGGCTGTGTTGGGAAACCATAATGGTTGGCTTGCTGTGGACCTCTGCAGCTCATCCTGTACCCTCAAGACAGACCAAAAGACACAAGGATGTTATGAAAGGAGTTAATGCTTCGCTCAAATGTTTTGTTTTCTGAGGTCTGGGGTGGAAAGTCAGATTGTCAGAGCACACTGTGAATCTTGGCAGGATCACCCTGACACAGTCTGCTCATTTCACTGCTCAAAGTGCAGGGAAATCTCTGTTCTCCAGTCAGCTCTTGTGAATATGGCCAAAAATAGGAAGGAAACAGCATTCCCATCGAGTTCCCTGAGAGGGTGTTGAACTGGTTTTTGTAGCGGGGTGATTCTGATGTTCTCTGGAGGTTTTCCTGTGGAGCCTGTGCAGTCAGACTTGCCCCCTCTGTTTTCCTGTGCCGTGGTTGAAGTGGAGCTGCAGCGGCCGCGGGGGTGTTTGATCGTCTCGGTGTGCACGTTCCTGGCCCTGCTGAATCATCGGGACTCGTGCCTGGGCACAATTGCTCTCTGTCAGCTGCATTCTGGGATTGCAGCTGCTGCCCAGGAGATTTTGCTAAGGTCTACAAAACCAATAGCACTTTTCTGTGAGGCCAAGTGTAAACATAACAAAATTTACTGGCTGATGGATTCTTTTTTTCCTGGTTAACCCGTGGTATTTAAACCTGTCACTGCAAAGGGGTTTTGCTGCTGGTCTTGTGGGTGTTTTCATGGATCTGGGAGCACTGGCAGCCTAAGCAATAAAACTTAGGGGCCTGCTGGGTGTTTGACTGCAGACAGAAGGCTGTGCTCATATGTGTGTGATCCTGAGCAGCACATCAGCCCACTGCTGCTTTGCTGCCTCCCACTGCTTTTCTAGGGAGCTGATTACCCCATCCAAAGCAGAGATGACTCTTCCTGGTGTCCCAGTGACCCTGAGACTTTGGGGAAAGCTCAGATGTGTCCTGGTGCACACAGTGCTGCCAAATGATGGCTTCACTGACTGGCAGCAGTGCTCCCATTGGCAGCCTCAGTTTGTTCCACTCACCACTTTCTGGGAGTTCCATTTCAATGCAACTCTGAGTTTGTAACACCCTGTGCCCAGTGTTTGTCTTGGAAGTGGTGTTGCTGTTCCCCTGAGCTCCTCCCTCGTCATCCCTGTTCTATAATTACTGATGTTCCTGAAACCAGATCTTTCCACGTGTCCTGCTCAGGTTCAGGACAAGGGGTCCTTAAGCAAACCAGCAGCGCTGGAGTACAGCCAAGAGGACTCAACAGTATGTGAAAGCATCATCCTACAGTGGTTCAGGGAGTTCTGAGCCCCCAGCCTCTCCTCACCTTCAGGATAGTAAAGGAAAGAGGAGTATTATATCCCAGACAGCCTCTCTGGCATGTGTGTGCTGGGTTTGCAGAGTGATCCCAAAGCATCACCACAGCGTCACAGCCACCTCTGCTGTGCTCTGGGCTGCAGGAGGATGATTCTTTCTCCTTGCCAGTCTTAGTGGTCTTCTCAAATAGCAGCACTTCTGTGCCCTTTCCAGTGCTGAGAAGCCCCAGTGGTGTCACCTTTTCAGCACCTGCTTGTCTCTTGGCTGCTGTGGTTGTTCCAGTGGGTCAGACCCACATGCCCCTCCTGGCCCTGGGTGCTTTGGGCTGTCCTGACTTGACAGCAAAGCACAAATACCAGTCAGCAGTTGCCCAAATGAGACGTGCCCATTTATTTGCTGAAAGTCATCCTGGAAATGCCTCATACAGGAATGTACAACAGGAGAAGATGGTCATGAGCAGTGCGAGGTGCTGGCTGGGGACTGGGTAGGCCGTGACTGTGAGCAGGTGTCAAAATCCATCACACAGGAATAAACAATGATGCTTAGCACTGATCAATTGCTCTGCACTTCCAAAACCTGCTGTCTCCATAAGCTAATGCAGCAAGGGGAGGATCAGCAAGGAAGCACTGTAGGAATCCTAGGTTTGTTTTTTTGTGGTGGGTTTTGGTTTGGGTTGGGTTTTTTTTGATGATGAAGGAAATGGAAGTATGGGACTTGAGAGTATTTGCTGAAGGTCGTGGAGCAGCACTTCAAATAAGAGCTGACAACTGTGCAGCTCTTCCCTGCTCGTCCTGCTGCCCTGCTAACAGCAGCTGTGGAGCCTGATGAGGGCAGAGAGTCTCTCTCCTGGAGAGGTGTGGAGGGATGATTCCTGTCTCCCAGTAATATACCATCTCAAGATTTCAGAGCATATCTCAAGTGTGCTTTTGAACTTGCTGGAGCCAGGAATGGCTGCAACTCCTGGCAAACAGCCTGGCAGACCCTGCTTTGCACATGGCTGAAAGTTCTGTGCCCAAAGTCTGATTTGTTCCTATGTCTGTGATACCTCTTGTGCTCTGAACAAGCCCAGCACAGACGAGAAAGCAGTTCCTTCTGCAGCAAAATCCTGAGACCTGCCTTTGGGAACAGCCTCAGTCATGGAAAGGAGAAGAATCCGGCAAGTTTCATAATCTTTTTAACAAGGTTTGTTTTTCCCCTCAGTGCCCCGGAAGTGGGTGAGTTAAAGCACGTAGTAGATGTGTGATTCATTTTGGCAAGCCTGGCTGCTCGAGGCAGTCGAGGGAATCTCCTGCACCCTGTGTCACATGTCCCTGAGTAATTGGCAGCAGCATGGTAATGGCAGCTCTGGCAGCACCCTGCTGCTGAGTTGGCTGGGCTCACACTTAGGGAAACGCAGGTGGCCGGCCTGGGAGAGAGAATCACAGGACTGGACTCTGGGCCATGGTCCAACATCTAAAAAAGTGCTTCAAGGGGAAAAAATCTGGCCCAGAATGTCCATCCTGGTCAGGGCTGTGTGGGTAGGCTGTTCCCTGCTAGGTCCAGTAGTCTGTTGCTGTGTGTAGCCTGCCCTGCGGCCAAGAGTTTGAGTAAGGAAGGAAGCACTCAGCTAGTAAGTGCTGCTGAGATCTCTCTGGCTGATGTGGAGGCATGCTGTTCTCCCAGGAACAAACACAAACATTTTTTCAGTGTTTATCTCTCCTGTTTTGTGCACTTAGTTGCCTTTCCTGTGTTGCAGCATCTGCTTAGCTCTTATTTGGCTTTTATTAGTAGTAGCTGATGTGTAAGAGGAGGAACAGAAACTGGTGCTTGATCAGCAGATCTTGGAAGCAGTGACACAACCTGAGGGAAGTCTGGAAGAGGTACTCACCCAGCAATCACATCTCCTTTGTGGATTCAGGTCAGTTTTTGATGGTGGACTGAAAATGTGCTGCACATCACAGCACTGCCCTGTGGAGGGCTGAGTTCTCATCTTGTCCCTTCTGCTTCTGTTGGCTGTGAATTTGGCTAACATTCTTGTCCAAAGGAGTAAAAACACAAGTCAGAAGTGCTCCCATGGTAAATTGGTTTCCTTTTGCAGTTCCCAGTGACCTCTTCTACAGTAACTTGAACAACTGCTTTGAACAGATCAACTCTGTGCCTTGACCTTGGGAGGTCTGGACCTTTCTTTGGCACTTGGCTTTGCCTGGGAACTCTGAGCTTGGCTTCAGGGTCACAGTGCCAGTCAGCAAAGGGGAGCTGCTGGGCCACAGAGGCACAAGCTGTGGGTTGATGAACTGGACACTTGGATCTTGCTCAGCTCTGGAAAAGTACTGCCTTCTTGCAGGGAATTCAAACTGAAGATTTATCACCTTTTAACTTTTATTCCTATTTTTTTGCTCCCCCTCTGCCACATCTCTCTCCCTGTTCCCACCAGCATTTTAGCTTGGTGTAGATGGCAGCTTCTAGGAAAGACAAACCTGTTGCCCACGCTGTTTGCAGCTGGCAGGCGTGAGCCCAAGCTCAGAGCCAGCAAACAAACCCTCCCTCCTCGGGCTG
Organism: Myrmophylax atrothorax; assembly: GCA_026770055.1. Taxonomy (NCBI): domain Eukaryota; kingdom Metazoa; phylum Chordata; class Aves; order Passeriformes; family Thamnophilidae; genus Myrmophylax; species Myrmophylax atrothorax. Next base: position 3,505,103 of record JAOXXN010000303.1, read on the forward strand.
CAGGCTCCTGGGAGGGAGCTGCTGGCTCAGCCAGGGTTGCCAGAGCTCCTTGGAACAGGGATTGAGGCAAGGGCAGAGCGAGTCACAAGATGTTTGCCCTCTTGCTCATTCCCATCCTGTGGGAAGAGGAAGGGAAACAGCTTTGCTGGATTCTCTGGAGAAGCTTAGGAAGGAATTCACAGTCTTCATCCTTGTTTCCATCACTGTTCTGTGACAGCTGCTGAACGGAAAAAAGGAGTGGGTGTCTGTGCTGGGCAGAAATCCCTGCCCTTCTCCCTACAGCTTGAAGCTTGTGTTTTGTGTTTTGGTGAGGGACTCCTTAGCCAAGGGGAGGAGATTGAGTTCTCTCTGATCCTGCTCTGTCCACTTGACTGCTGGTTGTGGGGGCACCAAGTGGCTGGAGAGGTCTTAGGGTGGAGTTGGGTCTTCTGACCATCCTCCGTCGTCCGCAGTGCTGTCCCACAAAGGTTCCGGCCGCAGTGCTGGCAGGGCAGGTCCCTCCCTGTGCTCAGACGGAGAGAGCTTGGACAAACCTCTGGAGAACTCCAGCTCCCCAGGACCCCTGATTGCAGCTGCAGGGCTTGCAGGGGAATGGAGGGGACCGTGTGAATCCTTGGAGAAGCTCTGCAGTCTCTGCCTGCTGCCCCTGGCCGGAGGGGAGGGCTGGGGTCCCTCTCTCACCAGGGGCCCTGCGCAGCCACCAGCTCCTTGCAGGGGTGTGCGGGCATGGCCTGTGCCCGGCCCCTCGTGCAGGCAGCAGCTGCCTTGGCCCTTCATCTGCCAAAGGCAGCGGGGTGTGGCCTCCTGTGCGAGATCGATCCTCTTTTCCAGTCCTCTCCCTCTGTCCCTGTTGTTTAGAAAACAGGAGAAGGGCTAAGGGAGAGGCAGGTGTGCAAACAACTCCCCTCTGCCCTGGCGCCTGTGCTCTTGGCCTGCAAAAAGATATTCAGACAGTACATTTGGAGCCTTCTGATGAAAGCTTTTCTCTCTCTGCCTCTCCTGCCACTCTCCAAGTCCTTCCTGTCATGCCTGTGTGCACATGGGGAGCCTTAGCTTGACCCCCACAATGCTGTCTGTGCACATCTCACACGTCTCACCCTCTGCTTTCCCCCTCCTCATACCTGTTTAAGACCAACTCCAAGCACAGTTTTGGAGTTGCTTTGGTGGGTTTTGGGGAGGAAGTTCTGTGTCAAAAACTCGCTGCCACCCTGGGAGCACACGGCTCTGAGGACGGCATGCCAGGGATGTGCTCACATTATTCCAATGGCAATGTGCCATGAGGCATCTGGGGCAAAGCAGAGAGCTCTGTCAGCACTGTGTTTAAAGTGTGGAGCCTGTGTTGGGTGCCAGGACAAAAGGGATGTAATGAGCTGCTCATTAAGCTGCTGTAGGATGGATTTTCCACTGTAGACAAATTTCTCCTGCCACAAGCTTCCCCCTCTAACTGCTCTTCACGGCAAAAGTGTTTCCCTGACATTTGTATAATCATTTATACATAACCTTGAAAACGATTGAGCTCGTTACTCTCCATCTCCAATGAATAGGTTTTCCTGCCTGTGTGCCATGTCCCACTGTGCTGGATGTGTGAGTGGCGGCCAAGGATAACACAGCCCTTCAAAGGTCCCTCAGTGCTTGTGCAGAGGCACAGGAAGGGAGCACCCCTCTGGCTGCTCCTGCCACCAAGGAGTGTGCTCGCTGTTGCCACTAAAGTACCTCTCCTGGAAACAAACCCACCTATGCTGCAGTCTGAATTCCCAGTGTGGAGTGGAAAAACAAAGCCCTCTGGACTGCAGGAGACCCAGGCGCTGGTGCAGCACCAGCTCTGGAAGTGATTTGTGTCCTGGCTTTGCAACAAATTCCTGTTCACCCTCCCACCTACAGGTTTTGTCCTCTCCCTCAGCTGCTTCCCTGATCTCACAAGGAGCTCTGACCTTGATGGCTTTCCAGGATTCCGAGAAACTGCTGTGGGAGGGCAAACAAGCCCAGGCAGACCTGAGTCACTGCTGCCGTCCCCCAGCAAGCCCTGGGCTGTGCCATGGGCTTGGGCACAGGTCACAGACCATCCCAGAGCTTCGGGTTGCCCTTGTACAAGGCCCCTGTGAGATGCTGCATTGGTTTAACTTGGGCCTGCAAATTGAGTCTTTCCTGGTGAACCTGGATTTTAGTGGCTTTCCTGATGGATATTTCTCTGCTTAAAAATAGCTCATTTAAGGAAGTGGATGGAACCCTGCATAAGCTGGGCTTGAGATACTAATTACTCAAGTAAGAACCAGTTTAGAAATCGAGATCTGGAAGTAAACGAGTGCTGGGTTGTTGCAGCACAAACTGTGTGCTCAGGCAAGATCCACGCGGTTGGGAGGGAGGTGGGAATGGCTCTGCAATAGCCATGGTAATGGTGATGCTTCGTTTGCACAGCTTGAGCTTTTTGTGGGCTCCTTGGGCTAGAGTAAGGCAAACAAGGAGCGGAAGCGCAGGGCGGGTAGGATAGGGATGTTCCTCCCACAGGAAACCCAGGATTAAGACACTGGTTGGATTGTGTGGCTGTTTGGATCGTGCTGCGGGACCCCGTGCCTGAGCACATCCCGGCAGCTGCGCAGAGCAACAGCAACACGTTCAGCCCAGCAGCTCTTGGCAGAGGAGCCAAGTGGGAACAAACACAAAGGCTGTAACTGGCAGTGCTGTGATGGGAAGGAGCATGAGCACAGGGCCAACAGAAAGCCATCAGTCTTGCAGATGGCTCACACGGGCCAGGGGCTTCAAGCCAGCACCTGCTGCTGCACAGAGCTCTGCTCCCCCAGCCCTGCTCCCCCAGAGTCTGCCACCCACGGGCACGGAGCACCCTGCTCAGCCGCTGCTCCTGGTCTCAGCTCTGCCATGGCTGGGTAGGGATGCAGGCTGAAGCCAGCCCTACCTTGACCCTTCTGGAGGTGTTGGCTTTGAAAGACCCTGGCCTTGGCTGCCGCTGTGACATCCCAGGGCACTGGAGGCTCTGGCCGATGATGTCTGGGGCAGTGTTTCTGCCATGGGTGGGGACTGCTATGGGTGTTCTGCAAGCTGGGGACTCCAGGTCCCTGGGTGGTATTTGAGCTCGTTTGTTGTCTGGGTTCTGTCTGCTGGCCTTTAAATACATTCTGTGTGGTTTTGGTTCCTTGAGTCTTACAGAATGTTTTTTCCAGAGTGCAAAGAGATCTTTAAAGGTCCCCAGCTCTGCATGTCTCACTGGCTGAGGAGCGAGCACAGAGCAGGACTGGCATGGTTGGTGACACTGTCCTGCTGCTGAGCTGCTCCTGTGGGCAATCAGTGCTGACCCAGCCTCTCTCCAATGTCCTGCAGGGTAGCAGGAACAGCCTGGTGGGGTCCATCTCGGATAGACACGGATGATGCCAGAGCTATGACAGGGATTGCAGTCTTGGCACTGAGGGGTGATCAGTTATGGAACAACTACAGGAGGAAGTACCTGAGGTCAAGGAAGAGGAAGAGGAAGAGGCAGTGATGGTGGCAGGCAGAGCCTCGGACCCAACTGGAGGACCAGACAGCTCACTGCCTTCAAGCAGCTACACAGGTAAGTGGAGCCACAGGAGCTTGTCTGCCCCCAGAGCATCCAGGCACCCATAGTCCCCAGGCAGTGTGCTCAGCTGCAAGGGCAGAGGACATATCCATGAGTGGAGTTCAGCTGGTTTTAATCTCGTCCTTTTGTGAAATAATGCACCAAGAGCCAAGTTATGGAGAGGCTTATTTCTTGCTCTGTGGTCACTGCACAGTCATTGGCAATGGGTTGCAGAGTGGAAATGAAAAGGACAGGCAGGTAACATTGTGCCTCAGAGTGAAGGGCCTCCCAGGGTGCTTAGGAACGTTTCCCAAGACACTTCTTGAAGTCCTCAGTGGCAAGTGATTGTAGGAGCTTGGAGAGAAGGTTTGTGGCTGCTGAAGAGACTCCCCTAAAACCCTGGACATGCCGGATGGGCAGCCCTGCGCCAGCAGCTGGCCAACCAAGGATTATAACATCTGCTGGTTGTGTTTCATTGCCTGGACATGAATGCCAAAGGAAAGAAATGAGCATTGATACGGAGTGTCAGCTGCCGGGGGCACTCTTGGCTCTGTACATCTGCCTGCAGCCAGTGTCTGATTCCAGCGGTAATTGGCCAGATGCAGTGCCAGTGACAGGCAGGACAGGGCTGGAAATCCCTGCTCAGCCCCATGGCTGGAGGAGCTGGCCACACCAGGACCTGGGCTTGTGGCTGTGACGTGGAACGACGTGTCCCTGTGTGTGTTTGCAGACATGTCACAGAGCTCCTCTCCCTCGCTGTCGGACCAGCTGCAGATGGGCTGCGAGGAGGCGGCCCTGGGAGCGCTGAGTGTGGAGTGCAGGGTGTGTGGAGACAAAGCCTCGGGGTTCCACTACGGCGTGCACGCCTGCGAGGGCTGCAAGGTGCGTCCCTGGGGAGGGCTGGGCTCAGCTGCACCAAGCAGGACTTAGACCCCAGGGACTGGGCTGCCTCCTCAAACAAGCAAATTTGCAGTAAAACAGCGATGCAGGATTGAGTGAGTGTAAAAATCTCATTTGAACCTGTCCAGAGAATGTGACAAGTACAGGCAGGCAGCAAGTGCTGCCCTGGGAAGATGGCTGAGACCTGTATGGCACAAATACTGTCCCGTCATGCTTTACTTTGTAAGGCAAATCCATCTGTCCCCACAAAGACACTAAGTTTGCTTTTCAAGATGGTCTCTGTGCTGCAGAGCAGCAGTGAGTTGTGTGTTTATCCCCCTGGGATCACCATCTGCAGCTTGGATGTGCTTCTGGAATCCTTTCCCCCACAGCAGATCCAGCAGAGATGTGTTAGCAGCCCAGGTCCTGCCAGACATTCCTGCAGCCAGGGTTGGCCCATGGCTTGCTCCTCCATCCCTCCCTCTGGCTGCTGGCAGTGTCACACAGCACCAGGCCAGGGGCTTCCCTCCACGCTTCCTCCTCTGCAGTCCCTCTCCCTGGGGCAGAGGCTCTGCTTGCACCGGAGAGACCCAGGGCTGCCCCTGCTCACCTGCCTGAACCTCACTGAGGCTCCTGGGGTTAACAAATCAGCCTGGTGCCAAACCACAGGCAGTAACACTGCTGCTCCATGTCCCCCTGCTCCCTGCCTGCAGGGTTTCTTCCGCCGGACAATCCGCATGAAGCTGGAGTACGAGAAGTGTGAGAGGAGCTGCAAGATTCAGAAGAAGAACCGAAACAAGTGCCAGTACTGCCGCTTCCAGAAATGCCTTTCCCTGGGCATGTCACACAATGGTGAGTGTCACTGCTGGCCACAGGCCTGGCTGGCCGGGTGACGTGGGACCAGCTGCCCTCCTGTGGAGGGTGCATACGGCAGGCTGTGCTTTAGCCCATGGCTCTCCTTGCTAAGGGATCATTCAAACCCAATGTCTGAAGCTTTTGACTCTTTATCCCCTTCTTCTGTATGAGAAGGGGCTGTTCATTTCTACCATGCAGAACAGCTGCTGGCACATGGCTGTCCCTTACAAACTGGCCCAGAGGGAACTAGACACACAGATTGCTCTTCTGTGCCAGGATTTTAAAACTTCAGGTGTAACCATTTAGTCTTATCCAAGCAAAGGTGTTTGTGTGGGTTGGTGGTAGAGCCAGAGGAGTGGGATGGGAGTCCAGTGTGAGGGAAGCAGCAGTGGCTGTTTCGTGAATGTGTCGATGCTGGAGGAGCTGTGGCCTGGAGAGGCACTGCTGCCTCACTGGATGCATCTCCTGGGGTCACCCCACTGTCCTGACCCACTGGTTTGGCCCCTCCAGCAATCCGCTTCGGGCGTATGCCAGAGGCAGAGAAGAGAAAGCTGGTGGCAGGGCTGACAGCGAGCGAGATTGGCTGCCAGAACCCGCAGGTGGCTGACCTGAAAGCTTTCTCCAAGCACATCTACAATGCCTACCTGAAGAATTTCAACATGACCAAAAAGAAGGCAAGAGGTATCCTGACGGGGAAGGCCAGCAGCACCCCAGTAAGTTCCCTCCCTAGGCAGGGGGGGTTGGCCATGGCCAGCACAGAGGGCTGTTCTCTGGGAGATGCTGCACATCTCTCTCCTGCCGTAGCTGTTCCACAACACTGGTTCCCACCTGCTGCCAGTTGGTCTCTGCATGTCCTGCCCCTTGCTGGGAAAAGTCCCATTGCTGTGCAGACTTGTGCTGTGGTGGGTGGATGGGGGCAGATTGCCTGAGCATTGTCAACCCCAGAGACAGGGAACAGCACAAGGACAGGCAGACAAAATTGAGTGTCCTGTGCAGAGCTGACAACTGGAGTCCCCGCAGCAGAGTCCTAACTTTCTTCTTGTTCAAGCAGCCTTTTGTGATCCATGACATGGACACCTTGTGGCAGGCAGAGAAGGGGCTAGTGTGGAAGCAACTGGTGAATGGCATTCCCCCCTACAAGGAGATTGGGGTGCACGTCTTCTACCGCTGCCAGTGCACCACGGTGGAGACTGTGCGGGAGCTCACAGAGTTTGCCAAGAGCATCCCCAGCTTCATAGGCCTCTACTTGAATGACCAAGTGACTTTGCTCAAGTATGGGGTGCACGAGGCCATCTTCGCCATGCTGGCCTCCATCATGAACAAGGATGGGCTGCTGGTGGCCAATGGGAATGGCTTTGTGACCCGTGAGTTCCTGCGTAGCCTGCGCAAGCCCTTCAACGAGATTATGGAGCCCAAATTTGAGTTTGCTGTGAAGTTCAACGCGCTGGAGCTGGATGACAGTGACCTGTCCCTGTTTGTGGCTGCCATCATCCTGTGCGGAGGTGAGCGGGTGCCCTTGGCCATGCCAGGGTCAGGAAGAACCCCCCCCCTACTTAGGGGTAGGTGGTTCAGAGGGGGCATGGGGAGCTGAGCTGCAGCTGACCCTGGGGTCAGCCAGGGGTGTCTCAGGGGCACAAGAGAAGAACTGAACACTTTCAAAACCAAAGCTTCTCTGTGGCAGATATGCCTGGCAAGCTTGGACCAAGAGTAAGGAGTGTAGAAGTGGCATCTCCTTCTTTTGTGCTGCTGTGGGATAAGTTGTCCAAGGGCACACTTCTCCCCTTTCTAGCTGATTAGGTTGGAGCCACAGAAGGGTGGGTTACAGTCCCCAGCTTCCTTTCCCCAGGAGGAGCCTGTGCTTTGCAAGGCTGTACCATGACCCTGCAGCTACCGTGCTTCCTCTCCACAGACCGTCCTGGCCTGATGAACGTGAAGCAGGTGGAGGAGATCCAAGACAACATCCTGCGAGCACTGGAGTTTCACCTACAGTCCAACCACCCAGATGCCCAGTACCTCTTTCCCAAACTGCTGCAGAAGATGGCAGATCTACGGCAGCTGGTGACAGAACACGCCCAGCTGGTGCAGAAGATCAAGAAGACAGAGACAGAGACATCTCTGCATCCACTTCTGCAGGAGATCTACAAGGACATGTACTAAGGACCTGTTACTTGTGAGAATGAAGCCATGGATTCCTGTCAAGACTCTTTGTACAGAAAAAAAGAAAACCCTTCCCAGTATCTTCCATTTCTTCTACTGGAAACTCTTTTCTACGTGACCCCAACATACGGTACATAGGGCAAGATGCTGTCAGGGTTTGAGGCCACCTCCTGCTTGGCCAGGGCTTCCGTTAACACACACTAACAAATCTCCACAGCTGCCATTTCCGTTACCATGGCCCAGCTCCAGCTGCTCCCGAGGCCTCTGGAGTGGCCGCGCGGTTTACGTGGCGCAGGCGGGGGGTTCCTGGAGCACCCCAGGCCCCCAGGGCGGGAGGAGCTCTGCTCCTTTGGAGACCCAAGCGAGGTGAGGGGTCTGGTGAGACCAGCAGCAGCACTTACACCATGTCTGTATTTTCTTGTTTGCACTCTGAAGACGTAGTCCTGAGCCATGAAGTCTTGGACAGTTGTGATGAAAGGATGTTTCTCTCTTTCCCAAAAAAAAGTTGAAGTATTTGAACGCAGGTAAGGCTGTCCTAGCAGAGAGCCTCAGCAGCAGCCCCCTGTGCTGTGTGATGTGTTCCTGTCTCCCAGAGAGACTGTGAGCTCTGCCTTCCCAAGTGCTGTGTAGGAGCCTTTGCTGCTGGTGCCCTCATTCCAGAGGAAATGTGTCCCTTGTCACCTCAGTATGAGACGAAGGCTGGGGAGGTGGGAGGGAAAGGATTTGGCCCATTAAAATTCACCTTCAGAGCAGAGGCTGGAATCTCTGTTCTGCACAGATGTGAGTTACCAAACACGTCTACACAGGATTAAGGATTTGTGCTGGTCAGGGTTTGGTGTTCTGCCTCAGTTTCTCCTCTCTGAAAGGGACCTGCGTTGTCAGTGGCTCTGCTCTGAGGGGGGAGAACAAGGATCCATTAGTACATTGGTTGCAAAGAGCTTTACAGCTGTAAACCCCAGTATAAATGCTAAAGATTTAGGAGCGGGTGGGATACTCACAATGGGCAGGAGCTTCCCAGTGAGTGCAGACGGTTCAGGGAAGCTCCTCTGCCGCTGTTCAGGGAGCAGGGACAGTTCCAGGCTTCAGGGTCTGCCTAAACTCAGCATCGTTCTGGGACTTTACCTCACAACTTCTCTCAGCTGTAGTGAAACACTACGGTGCTGCCCGGGCTGGGCTGGGCCCCCCGTGTGGGGGGCTGCATCACCTGGGCTCAGGGAAAAGGATGGACCTGGGAAGGGCTCAGCTTCCCTTGGGATAATGGTGTCTGACCTTAGAAGTGGCACTTACCTGTCCGCAGCTCATGATCCCATGTGTCCTGAGCAGCCTTAAAATACTGATATTCCCAAGGAGGGATTGTGGGAGCAAATTAGTGGGATTTATTTTATGTTCCTACTCTTCAGGATAGCAGATTTCCCTGGTGCAATAATTCCTTTAATACCCAAAGGGGAAGAGCACTGGGCTTCCCCACCCCATCACAGGGCTCACGATGGAAAACCTGCCCCTGCTGCCACACTCCGGCTCCTTGCCATGCCTGTTTCCCTGTCCAGCCCCTCCTTTCCCTACCTCGCAGGGGTGTTAGGAATTACTGTTTCTGAAGCACTTTGAAGCCCTCCTGGGGAAGGCACTAGAGATGTGCGTGTGCTGGACGGAGCCCGGGGCACTTGCCCTTTCCAAAGCCCTGGTGGCATCCCCACCGTGGCCACATGCAGGACTCATGCCCATCACCTGGGGAACTTTTGCTCTTCCTTCCTTGACAGTGTAACAACCCCCAAACTGAAATGTATATTTTTGCTAGAAGTACAAACCTCCAAGTGTTTTTAATAATATAAATAGTGTCCACAAACTGACTTAACTTTAAATAAATCTTAACTAAATATTTAAGAACCTTTTAGCGTCCAG
>JAOXXN010000303.1:3518991-3535292 GCA_026770055.1 Myrmophylax atrothorax
ATTTTTCACTTTGATTTTCTCCAGCACTGTTTTAAACTGCTTTTAGCCAAATCCGACAATTACGAAATAAAACGGGTGTGTAACATCACGCTGCTGGGGGTCTCTGTCCGGGTGGTCTCTGTCGGGGGGTCTCTGTCGTGGGGTCTCTGCCCGGGGGTCTCTGTCGAGGGTCTCTGTCTGGAGGTCTTTGCCCGGAGGTCTCTGTCGACGGTCTCCGCCCAGGGGGTCTCTGTCGGGGGTCTCTGCCCGGAGGTCTCTGTCGGGAGGCTCTGTCGGGAGGCTCTGTCGGGGGGCTCTGTAGGGGGGCTGGCTGGCTCCGCCCGCAGGGGCGGGGCAGTTTCCGGCACTGACCGCGGGGCACCCGTGCTCGGTGCGCGCGTTCCCCGGCGCAGGCGGCAGCGATGGAGCCCCGCGGCCCGCCCTGGCTGCAGAGCTTTGCCCGGCCGTGCCTGCTGCTGCTGCAGGCGCTGGGCTCCGGCCCCGCCGGGACTCTGGCCGCGCTGCGGATGCTGCAGCGGGGCCAGCCGGGACAGGCGTTCCCCTGGCAGGCGCTCACCGCAGCCCTGTGTGCCGAGGAGCCCGCGCTGGAGGGGCCGCAGGGCCGCCTGGCTGTGTGAGTCGCACGCGTTTCCAAAACTCGGTGTTTGGTGGGAGGTTTGGCGTGTCAGGTGCCCAGTTCGGGAGCTGTATCTGCTTCCCCTGGTGTAGCGGTTCATACGTGAAGCTGGGACCTACTGGTCTCCCGGCTTGTGCAAAAACTTGTGAAGGCATCATTAGCTGCCTCCTCCTGGTCCCTACTGCCGTGAGACCCTGCTCCTCCACGGGGCACGTCAGTCAGGACAAGGGGGTTTGCTGTGACGAGTTGCCTCTCTTTTTCTCCCCGTACTCAGCAAGCCGCGGCTGCTGCTGCTGCCCATCATGTGCCAAAGAAATTTCTTCTCCCTGCTCCTTGTGGTGAGGGATGCAGTGCCAGGGGACTGCCTTGACCAGCTGCTCCAGGCCATAGAACAGGATTCCCATGTGGATCCCTGGATGCGGATGCTGGGGGATCTGCTCCGACAGGGACTAAGATCAGAGGCGTGCTTGCCGCCTCCCACTCCTCTGTCTTCTGCATGCCAGCAGCAGCTTAGGTGCCTATGCCAGAAAATTGCCCAGAACAAACCAGAGGGGCAAAGAAAATTGAACTGGTGCTTCAGCAAGCAGCCTGGTGCCACTGGAGATGTGGCTGACTCTGTCCCTCAAGCTGGAAAGCACAAGAAAGTGGAGGAGGGACTGGAGTTGCTCAGTGCCAGAGAGAGGAAGAAACTGCTGCTGGAGGAGGTGGCTTTGAACCCTGTGGGCCCCCAGGAATGTCAGGATGTGGCAAGGGTGGAAGAGGAGGTGCCTGAGGAGCCTTCAGGGGACACATGTGCTGGGAGCACAGACAGGGCTGCTCCAGACAAATCCCAGCAGGATGCAGTTGAGGAGCTCAGGAAGATTCCCCAGGCAGAGCCAGCAGCGGAGGTTCAGTCCTTTCTCCAGGTACTGGGTTGAGTTTGCTCTACCCTTCCAGACAGTGAGCCTTTACAGCCTGATTCCCATTCCTTCATCTCATTTCCCTCAGATACATGGACAGAGGCTGAAAATGCTGCTGCTGCAGGAGCCCAGTGTACGTGGTTGCTTCTGTCTGTCTCCTGGAGCCAGTGGTCTGAATGGGTTTGTGCCAGGGCCTCAGAAGGGGTGGGAAAGGAGGTGGGTTTCATGGCACCAACTGGACAGGAGTAGAAAGCCCTCCTGCCACCTTCTCTGAGCTGGGGTACTGACACCTGCCTGCATCTCACAGGGGTTGCTGTGAGGGGCATCCTATGGGCACAGTGCTCGCCAATGTGGGGGGAAGGGAAAAGCCCTGGAGCCGTATGTTGTGGGCTGTTTGGTGCAGTACTCAGGACTGTGTTTGGTGCAGTACTCAGGACTGTGTTTCCCTCCAGCACTCTGAGCTGAGCATCCCCCCCGAGCTGCGCATCCTGAACAACTGCTCTCCCAGGCAGGTGAGCCTCAGCATCCCTGCTGCAGACACCAGTGCTGTGGAGTACCTGCTGCCATCCCTAATGTCCCATCTCCTCTGCCATCCCCAGCTCGAAGGACTGTGCTCCTTCCTCCAGCTCTCCGTGTGCCCAGAGCCCTTGCTGGTGCGTTTCTGCGGGTGGCTGCTGGCTCTCAACCCCAGCCTCAGCTACACCAGTGCAGCCATCCTGGCAGAGCAGCTCTTCCTCAGGCGAGTATGTGCAAGGGCAGCAGAGGTTTCCTGCTCCCTGTTTCCCTCTCCACTGTCACTACCTCCTGCCTTTCTTGTCCCTAGGTGCTGTCCCTTACACAGCCACCTTCCCGACACCTCATGGCTGCCCTCGCTTCGTTTTGCTCTAAGTATTCTCAGCCCTTCTGCCACGTGCTGGTGGCTGCAGTCCTGCAGGAGCCGGGGAAAGGTGCAGTAGGCCCATGGGAGGCACAGCTGTGGGAGCTGGAGAGGGGCCCCAGCTGCAGAGTGCTGTCTCCTGGGAGCATTTGTGACATGGAAAATGTGCTCTGGAGGCATAGAGCTGGTTTTTCCTGGGCAGGCAAATACAAGTTAGAATGGGAGATGGATTTACAGATGTCTGAGATGGAGGGGGAGGGGAGGCCAGATTGGCTTCCAGCATCAGTTTTCCCAGCTGCTGAGTAAACCCCTCTCCTCATGCATGAACCCCTTTTCCCAGTGACTGCTGCTGTTTAAACCCTTGCTGCAGGTGGGCAAAGGAAGCAGGATTATCCTGAACAGTAGAATGGGGCACTGTGTGGTTTCTGCCTGTTCTCACAGAGACACACACGTATGTGAAGGGGTGCCAGGAAGGGCTGCATAGAACTGGCAGCCCTTGGAGGCTCTCCCCCATCTGCCTTGCCCTTTCAGGTGCTGAGCAGACCAAGCTGGTGTGTGAGCTGGTGGAGGAGTGCCTGGAGCCGCACTGTGTGCAGCTGGTGCTGAGGTAAGGGATTACAGTGTTGACAGCTCTGCTTTGGCCTCATGCTTGCCTGGATGGGTCCAGCTGGCTGCAGCACAGCACGAGGCTGTGGGGCAGCATGTCTCCTCTTCACCATCCTTTCAGCCAGGTCTTGGAGATGCCTTTGTCAGAGAAGCTGCTGACGGTAGTGCAGGCCGTGCTGGGGCGGCAGGTGAGGGACCCCCTTGTCCCCCAGGTTTCCCTGCTGACTCCAGCAGCACTGGAGCAAGGACCAGCTCTCCTACCCATTCCTGGGTCTCTCTCAGGAGCTGCTGCCCCCGGAGCTCTTGGATCTCCTGGTCCTGACTCTGTGCCAGGAGGCTCCAGCCTTTGCCGCATCGCTCGACTACGCCAAGCTGGTGACAGCCTTACTTACTGTGTACCAGAGCCAGGTGAGCAAGAGCAGGCTCAGGTCAGCAGACTGGCAGCTGAGCCAGCAGCCAGGGCTGCAGCTGACCTGGGACTGGGCCCAGGGGTCTCAGGTGGGCTGTGGCAGGGCAGTGCTTGAAGCTCATACTGTCTCCATCCCAGGTCACCCCAGCTCACCGGAGCAGTCTGGCTGCCGCCTTGGATCGGAGCAACGCGGCTCTGAAGAAATCGCTACAGGCTGTGCTGGAAGGGGCCAGGTGAGGTGGGGGTGGGGGTCTTTGTCACGAGGGGTGACAGGCCCTGCATCCCAGGCTGCCCCAGTGGTGGGGAACCAGCAGGTGCCACAGATGCCATGCTGGAGCCGTGCTGGAGCCATGCCAGCATTGTGCTGCAGTGAGGGTGATGGTGGGCTTCCCTGTTCTTGATTTCTGTCTTTTTCTTTTTTCAGGTGACCACCAAAGGGAACTGCAAGGCAGCAGCTTCCTGGCATAGAGGGCACTCTACACAGTGGCAGGCGCAGCCCACCCGTCACTGGGCTCCCCACCATGAGGTGGGACCCCACAAAGCACCCAGACCCTCCCGGCAGCACCTGGTGTGAGGGGCTATCACTGGGCAGCGCCATCCCAGCCTCCCACATCCCTGGGGCTCGAAGGTGAGGGGTCTTGGTTGAACAGTTACCGTGTTTCTGGGCGTTCCTGTGTGTGCTGTCCCTTTCCTGCCGCACTCAACATGGCGCCTCCGCACCCGATTCGCCTCACTCAACGTGGCGCCGCCACAGTCCTCTCCGCACTCAACATGGCGGCCCCGCCCCGCCCTCCCAAGATGGCGGCGGGCGGGGCTGAGGGCGCTGGCCGCACCACACGCAGCCCTCGGTCCAGTTCGCAGGTCCCGACTTCTTAATGTCGGCAGCGCATTGCTGAGCCAGGACAGACACCGACTTGAGGCTCTGCGAAGCCCATAATTCTGGGCGTGATTCGCTCTCGTGGTTGCCCTGTCCCGGTGCAGGGCCCAGGCTCGGCGCGGTCGGTCCCTCTGCCGTGGCCGTGCTGGTGCAGGACACTGCGGCCCTGTGACCCTGCTCTGCTGGGCTGTGTGTCAGACCTGCTGGGACTTAGAGATTCCTGGGGGCACATGGCGGGATTTAGCTGAAGAGCTGGGAAACTTGAGTTTTCTGCTTTAAATCCACATTTTGTTTCCTGTTTGCCGGGGCCCTGCGGTGCGTGACACGTTTCTGGGGATGACACTTCCCATTCCAGGCTGTTGTGTGACACACTAATAAAAGGTGCTTCTATAGTGTGACTGTGCCCAAAGTTCTGTCCTGTATCCTTGAAAATAAATGCTGGAAACCTCATCTAGGCATGTCCTGGTCTGAGAACTAAGAAAAGAATGGGAGAGAGTGGATGGACTTGAGAGGTAGTGCTCGGGCTTTAACAATGGTTTTGAAGCATTGCATACTTCTGGAGCTGCTTAAAGATCCATAAACATCTGCATCCACAAAGGCAGAAGGGGAATTAAAACATGTAGGTGTGACATGTGACTACTTCAAGTTTACTCATTTAGTTCCAACCAGAGGAAGGAAACTGCAGCATGAGGTGATGCCCTTAAGGCTGAGAGCACAGATTTCTTTATATAAGAATCTCCTAAGCTATTTTAGGTGACAGTGGACAGATGAGGCTTCAAAGTCCGCATTAGCTGGAGACAGAAACCTCCAGGGAGCGGATTGTTGCTGTGTTTGCATTCCACTCAGTCAGTGGCTCAGTGTAGTGAAGCTATTGTAGGGCTGCCCAAAATACGACATAAATAGAAGTTGTCCTGTGATCATCAAGGTCTGAGCCTGCTCTTCTGGCTTTATTAGGTAGCAGGCTCTCGTCTTTGCAGCTTCCCTGCAGAGCTTCTACCAAGTGACCTCAGTGTCATTGTCCCCAGTGCTCCATCTGGCCGTAGCTGTCGCTCATGTGAAGGTGCCAAGGACAGTGATTTCCCAAATCCATGGCAGTCGCTGTATGGTGTCATTGCTGGGCACACACAGCTCGTGTGTACCTGGAGCTCTGTGTGTGTACCTGGAGCTCTCTGTGTGTGCCTGGAACTCTCTGTGTGTACCTGGAGCTCTGTGTGTGCCTGGAGCTCTGTGTGTGCCTGGAGATCTGTGTGTGCCTGGAGCCTCAGTGCCTGTGGACTGGGCAGGGATAAAGGGTTGGAAAATGCTCCCAGAGCTGGGGCTGCTTTTGTAACTGCTCACTGTTGCCTTTAGGCAGTGGGCTCACTGTGGCAGTCCTTGGCTGCTGCTGCTGCATTGCAGCTTGTGCCTCCAACTCGTGGGGACATCCTGGGAGCTGCATTTTGGGCCAGTTTACATGGTTTTTGCAAGAAACAGTTGTCAGGCAGAGATCAGCTTTGCAAACTGCAAGGAGCATTCCTGCTCTGCTGGGAATCATTGTGCTGGCTTGTGGAAAGAGCCTTGTTAGCCCTGGTTTTGCTCTTGCCTGCAGCTTATCGTGTGCTGTGGATTCCTCTGGGGTGTATGTGCAGGTAACAATCACGTAAGGAGAATTTGGAGCAAACCCCAGATACGCTGAACATGCTGGTGAGAGACTGCTTGTTATGTGGCACTTGGTAGCACCTGCACAGAAAACTACTTTTGACTCCTCTTGACCCTCAAGAACTTTAAAATCCAGCCTGAAGGTCCCTGTCGGCTGAGGATCCAAGGCTGCAGAAAGGTGACTTTGTGGGAGGGCTGGAGTGTTGTTTTGTGCTTGAGCCCCTGCACAAATCATGCTTGCTGCATCAGCATCAGCAGCCAGTGTCAGTCTGAGCAGCTTTCTTCCCACACGTGGATAATCCAGATGACCACAGTCTGCAATCTGAGCTGCAGGTTCAGCTCAGCTTCAGCAGGAGCCCTGGCAGATGCTGTCGCAGTAGCTGCTGCATCACCAGAGGAGCCTCGCTGGAAGGAGAGCAGGGGACAAAGCCAGACCCCGCAGCCACGTGCTTACCTCCCTGCTCTGGAGATCTCCCAGCAGGGTCTTGTTCATCCCCGCTGAACAGGTCTGTGTGAGGGGAGCTGGGCTGCTTTTTCTTTTGAGGGTCTATGATATCTAGATTGCAATTACGATTTAGATGCTCCCAGGTTAAAAATAAGAATGCATAAAAATCCCTGGGTACTTTTAGTAAATGCTTTTAGAGGCTCTTCAAATGGGATGGTTTGCAAAGAGGGGTATTGCCTCTTATTAACCCTTCTGATAGTGTGGGAGGGAATAGGGGAACTAGTGTGATGGTGTGCTTAGGTCTGTGTCCCTCACAGAGCACTTTGCTGCAGCCCTGGACCTGCCAGGACACTGGAGCAGAGGCCACGGAGCCTGATCTGCTGCCTAGGGGCAGCTGCTGCTCCCGGGGAGGAAGCCAGGGCTCTGGGCAAAGGTGTCTGCCCTCCACCGCCCTTGTTTTGTAGCCCCTGGCCCTGGGGTCACACCCTGGGCTCTTGCTCTGGGGCAGAGGCTGGGCTGGAGCCTGGGAGAGGCTGTTTGCCCTCTCAGGATATAAAAGGTTTGCAGACCCCAAGGGGCTGCATGGTTCCTTGGGGTACATGGGGATCCCTGGGCACAGGCAACAGCAGCTGCCTGCCTGGTGCCTGGCAGTGCTGAGCATCAAGTCCAACTCTGTGTAAGCTCATTAGGGCCAGAAAGCGGCTTTAGAAGATGTGATGGATTTGAGCAAAGGGATTGGGCAGAGGAATGGGCAGTGGGATGATGACCAGTGGGAAAGTGGGGCTGTTGAGAGAGGCAGAAGGAATGGGGATCCTGGGCAGAGCAGCTTCCCTGCATCACCAAATATGCTGCTACAGGGGTTCCTTATCAGCCATCCTGGCCGAGCCTGGTGCTGTGCCCCTACGAAAGCATGGGGGGATTCCCAATCTCTGTGGAGGTCCTGAGTCCTGCAAGCGACTTGCTGAGGGTCAGGACTGCTCTGCTCTGCAGACACCA
This sequence comes from Myrmophylax atrothorax, assembly GCA_026770055.1. Classification (NCBI taxonomy): domain Eukaryota; kingdom Metazoa; phylum Chordata; class Aves; order Passeriformes; family Thamnophilidae; genus Myrmophylax; species Myrmophylax atrothorax. The sequence goes on from JAOXXN010000303.1 coordinate 3,526,355, forward strand.
GGAACGGAGGGAACAGTCATGGTCTTTCCCAGCTCTGTAACCTCCTAAAAGTGGGTCCAGGAACTGGCCCTTCACTGAAAACAGAGGTCGCCTGGCCACCTGCACACCACTCTGCCCGCCCCGGCCGTCACGGGGAGCTCCAGCTGCTCTCATGCCTCTCCTTTAAAGGCCTTCTCTCATCGGGCTTGTCCCTGGCAGCTCCTTCTGCTGCAGATGCAGTTGTTCTCCCCTCCGGGGAGGCTCTGCCGCTGGCAGCTTGCACCATGTGGAGCCCCAGCATCCCCTGACCCACCATCTGCCGGCTACGCCGTGTCCCCCGACCCCCCTGCTGGGTCTGAGTGGGGGGACCAACAGCGCTGAGTGCTGACTCCGAGCTGGGTGGCCCCAGCATCTGCCTTCAGCTGCTTGAGACGAGTTCAGGCAGGTAATAATGACCCGGGGAATCTTTGGTAAAGTTGCCACACTGAGGAAAAGTGCTCGGTTTGGCTCTCTTGATGCCAAACCAGCTGCATGCCTCTGTATTTCCATCCCTAAAACAAAGATAAGGAGTGAGTGTCTGTGAGGCTGTCAGAGCTCTAGTGAGACAGCAGGCTGCAGGGTCTGCCATGGCTTTGCAGCAGGCACCAGCCCTCTGGAGGGCTCTGGTGATTGCTGGTGTGATGAATTTGGCTCATCCCCCGTGGCTGGGGGCTCCTGAGCCCCTGGATGGGTGAAGGTGTCAGTGACAATTCTCAGTGTACAGGCATGAAATGGGCTGGCTTTGACAGATGCCAACTGCTGCTTGCTTTCACACCTTCGTCAGGTTCTGGGAGTCAGGTGATGGCCATGCTTGGTGCTGGGGTGACCTAGACTGAGCTTGGCCAAGGCTTTGCGCAGGCACGTGGGGCTTCAGGCAGTCCATGCTCTCTGTCCCCATAGATCTCGGCTGCCTTTCCCATCCCAGCCAAAAAAATTCTGCTGCCCCATATCTGCATGTCTGTGGGCAAAGCCTCTGAGGAGATGCATCCTGTGGGACGGTCCCTTCTGCACAGTGACTTTACCCTGGACTAGGAGAGGGACTCTGTGAACTTTCTGCATATTTCTCTGATTCTTTAAATATTGTAAACCAGCTTAAATCAGTTGTCCAAGCTCTCTTGGCCTTGTAAATCTTTTACAGACTCTCTCTGGAAGCCAGCATGGCAGGAGGGTGCTTGGGGATTGCTCTGTCTGCTGCCTGGGGGACAGTGGGTCACTCCCACTCTGCACTGGGTGCTCTCACTGGTTGGTGGGTGCAAAGTTTCCTCCCCTCATGGAGCTGATCCGTGTCACGAACCCCAAGTGAGGAAGGATGGGTGGCAAGCAAGTCCACCCTCAGTGCTGCCCACAAATGGGGCTTGTATTAAATTTCTGATTTGCCTTGCTCCATGCCCACCCAAATCCCACCATCCTCCTTCTGAATCACAGCAAGCCTCCCCACCTTTTTTCCCACGGGTGCCTCCATGCTGGGTGAGAAAATGCTTTAAAAATATTACATTTAGAGGCGTTCTCCATCTGTGCACAGCTACTGTGTGTCTCTCATGATAGGTGTGCTGGTCCTGGAGCCTCTGTGCTTCACAAATGAAGCCACTCACAGAGACCTCACTGGGACAGAGGGAAGAGGAGGTGCAGGGACTCACCCAGGGGCGCCGCCGGCGGCAGCGGCAGAGAATGAGCTGCCAACCTGGCCCCTCACCTCAGAGGTATGTGCACCTAAGGTTCACCCCACAGCTCTTGGGGTGCTGGTGAGGATGGGATGGGGATGGCAATGCCAGGCAAGGGACACTGAGCACCATTTTGTCATGGTGGCCCCTTCTCCTGTAGCCACTGCTCTCAGGGAATGACCCCCAGGCTTGCCAGGAGGTGAGGAAAAAGCCCTGCTGTAACCCTTTCCAGAGCCAGGGGCAAAGTCTGGGGATTCAAACCTTTCCCAGTTGTGTGCTGGGCTCTAGCATGGGGCTGCAGAGGGTTCTTTGCACAGCAGCCCTGTATCTCCATGTGCTGGTGACCTGCCATCCCTGGCAGGCTCCAGCACCCCTGGCCCCAGTGAGCAGGGATGCTACAGAGCTGCCAGACTTTCTTGCACCCAGGGCAGGGGTTTAGGGTAATGAGACCATCCTGGTGCACTTTTAGGGGGGCAAAAGCTTGCACCCAGGCATGCAATCCCTGTAGAGGGGATGTGAAATGGTGCCTGTGCTCTGTTGGCAGCTGGATTTTTTGTGCTAGAAGGGACCAGCTCACAGTGAGGTCCACTTGGCAGCCAGGGGGAAAAAAAAAAAAGACAGTGCAGAGGAAAAGCACGACCCTGGGCCAGTGACTCATTGCTGGCTGGAAACAGCTTCAGCGGGCTCCTCAGTGGCAGCTCTGCAGCAGCAGCAGCAGGAGTGGAGGGGGCTGCTGCCCCCGTGCCAGGGAGGCAGGGATGGGGACAAAGCAGGCTCTGGAGGATGCTCAGCAAGGACCCAGGTCTGGAGCAGCACCCATCGAGGGGTGCTGTGGCAGCTGGGGAGGGTGGGAATGGGATGCTGTTGATGCTTTCTGTGTTTCTTTGGGGTTTACCCAGGCTTCTTTCCACAGGGAGCAGCAGGCAGAGCTGTCCAGGCTCCCATCTCCAGATGAAGGTAAGGGCAGCCCAGGATGGGCATGGGGGCAAAATGGTGGGGCTTGCACCCTCCCTCCCTGAGCAGCAGGAGGGTGTCCCCTGGCCTGGCAAGCACTTGTCTGCAACCTCTTTCAGCCCTGGAACCCTAACCCCACCCCCTGGATCTGCCTGACCACCTGTAACCCACCCTCTTCACCAGATCCCTTGCCCTCCCCTGCTTTCCTTGGCGCAGCCTAGCAGCAGGTCCCCTAATCCCACAGGGATATTTTGCAGGGCACCTGCCAGCTCATGCCCCCTGTGAACCTGCAGGCTGCCAAAATGCCAGCGGTGTTTTTGGGGGTCTCCCCTGAAGTGGTGTCAGGCTGGGAAGGGGACCCTGCTGCCCAGCTCCCACCACCCCTTCTGTCCCCAGGCAGGATGAGCAGTCCCCAGGGGCACCCAGATGGGGTTTTGGCTGGGAGCAAGCAGAGCGTGGAGTGTGTCAGCAAGGTGAGAGCGAGGGGAGGGTAACAGGTTGGAGAGCACCCTCCCTCCCCAGTCACTTGGGCTCAGCCAGGCCCCCAGCCTCTTGGTGCTGGTCTTTTTGGGATGCCATGCAGCATCAGGGAGAGGTTTGCTCCAAGAGCACTTCTGTGCCTCCCAGGTGCCAGGCAGGGACAGGCAGGAGCAGGCTGCTCACACCGGGGACAGTGAGAGGACTGAAGAAGGTGGGTGAGTCCCCATCCCACATCCCACCTGGGTCCCCTTAGGGGATGGCTTGAAGTAGCTGTGGATGAGTGCAGGAACAAGATGTTCTGATGGGGGTCACCTCCCTTGGTGGGTATATGGGGAAGGGCAGACTGGCCTGGGGGGACCTGTAGCCCCCCTGATGCTGGGGGAAGGATTGGGACAGTTCCACACCAGAAGAACCTGCTCCCTGCCTGGACAGGAAGGCAGAGGGAGGAGGGAAGACCAAGGAAAAGCCCTCATGTGTGGTCTGTCGTGGTATCACTGCCTCCCTGCAGATGCAGAAACCCTGGAGGAGCCAGTGCTAAGTTTCCCCAGCGAGCTCTCAGCACTGGATAGACTAGGCTTGCACAGGTAAGACCAGTGAGCATCTGCATCCCTCTGGGGGCTACGGGACAGGGGAGTCCTAGGCACCACATGATCCAGAGATTGGACTTTCTTCCTTTTTCATTGCACAAGAGTTGCTGTCCAGGCAGTGGCCTCTTAGCTTCTCACTTCTGGTGGTGGCTGGCCCCCCTTGGGGGAGAGCAAGGGCATTTTCAGAGTGCAGCCCCTATGATGCTTCCATCCCTTACAGCACTTCTCTTTCTGCAGGGTGGCTTTGACAGAGCAGGATCTGGAGGTGAGGGCTGCCAGGGGCTGCAGGTGGGCTGGGGAAGGGGGATACAGGGACAGACACCTTGGTGTCTTACAGTACCTTGGCTGTGCCCTGCTCCTGGACACCCTTCAGGCACTGCAGTCCACTGCTAGACACCTTATAAACCCTTTCCCAGCTATGCTTTTGGCATTTGGAGGCAGCTGCATTTCCATGGCAAGATGAGACTGTCCTCTGAGTGCTCAGCAATCCCACAGAGTGCTCTGCAGCTGTTGAAGAGTGCCCTTAGCTCAGGAGGTGGCTGGAGCCAGGTTAATAATAATTTCCCTGTGAGTGCCAGGGCTGAGTCAGGCTCCACCATCAGCTGGGACCCACAGCAATGGCTGGTGTCCTCTCTGCCAGGAGGGCTCGGGATTTTCATGTGTTATCGGCTGCTTGGGAGGCGTGTCTCCTCAGGCTGGCATCTCAAGGGATTGTTCCCAGCATGCAGCAGCCTAAGAGGTGCTGGGGAAAGGCAAGTGCTAATTGTCTTTAGCACTGCCCTGTTTGGTGGGATGCTGGGAGGTCTGTCTGTGCCTTGGGGACAGCAGCAGATAACCCTGGTGGCTTCCCTTCTGCCCCATATCCCATCTCTCATCCCCCATCTCGTAGGCAGCCTTTGCCCACCTTGCCCTGGCTTTCCGCTGCGACATGTTCACTCTGCAGCAACGGATGCAGGTGGAGAAACGGGCTCGGGATGCAGCAGAGGAAAACATCCAGGAGGAGCTGGGGCAGTGCTGGGCTGCCCTGGAGGTAGGTGGGCACCGGGACAGGGGGCTGGCATGTGCTGGGGACATCCAGCCCGGAAGGGTTTTGGACAACTTCAAGTGCCAGCTCCAGCATCTCCATTCTCTCCCCCCACAGAAGCTGGGTCAATCTTACACCAATGTGGGCTGCAAGGAGACGCTGGAGCAGCTGCAGCACAACCTGACTGTGCTGTCTGCAGCTGTTGAGCGGGCAACCAGAGCTGCGGAGAAGCTGGGCGCTGTACACCAGGTCTGTGCACAGCCCAGGGCTCCCTGCCAGGGCTGGGAGCGACACAGGGTGCTACAGCTGGGCTTGGGGACCCATCCCTGGCCTTGCTGGCGTTTGTCCATCCTTCTTGTGGTGCTGGCCTTGACCTTATGTTTGCATGAACCAGGGTGCAAGGGATCTGCCTACACTTGGGAGCAGGAAGGGGATGCATCTGCATCCCTTGGGTGGAGGTACCATGGGATGCCCAGGGAGGGACTGGCAGAGACCTGGCTCCTTAGGCACCAGGAGGTGGAGGCCCTAATCCCCCATACTGCCTGGCTGCAGGAGGCCAGGATGAGCCGAGCAGCAGAGGTGATGGTCCAGCATGTGGAGAACCTGAAGCGGCACCACATGCGGGAGCATGCGGAGCTGGAGGAGATGAAGCGCCTGATCCAGCAGAACTCACGCAACCGGCAGCTGGCGGAGACCCAGGGTGAGGTGGGCTCTGCCGCTGGGGCCCATGCAGGGTTTGCATGGAGCAATCCTGCAGGATTGGTTCTGAACCCCTCCAGGGGGGCAGTGTGACCCTGCACCACAGAACCAATGGGTTGTGTGAGTTGGGGACCAGTGGTGGGGGACAGCTGGGACCTGATGGCAGATGCAAGGTGTCGGTGTAACAGCAGACACAGCATGGGAGCAGCTGCTGGTGGCTGGAGAGCCATCTACCCACAGCCCAGCTGGGAATGCGGGGCAGGGGGGGCCCATGCACACAAAGAACTCTCTATGTCTGGACACCAAGCCCCATATGTGCCACTGCTGTGCAGTGAGCAGGTCCCCCTGGCCAGGGCACTTCTGCCATGCACAGAGCACGTGGCTGGGACAGCTTTCAATGGGAGGGAGGTTTGCAATGGCCTGCTCATCAGCCCCATCTTAGTGTTGGGGGATGATGTAAGGCGGCTTCTCTTTGCTCCCAGATGATGTGGAGCCACGGCTGAGGCCTCACCCCCTGAAGCGAACTTTCCAGCAGGTAACTGGGCCCAGTTCAGCCATCTAAGAGCCACTGCCTCCCCATGCCCCACTGCTCTCCTCAGCTGGCTGTCCCCATGCACCGCCTAGTCCCCAGGCAATGCCAGTCCAGCCAGCTGCTTGCTGCAGGGAAGATCTGCTAGAAGTGCTGAGGATGAGGCAAAATGTAGGGGCAGCCTCAGAGTGCTGTGGGGAGACAGACAGGGTACCTGAGGCTGCTTGTCCAGAGATCTCAGGCAAGTCCCTCTGCATTGCAGGGTCATAGCACGAGAGCCACAGGCTTGGCTGTTCTCTAGCACCAACTTGAATTCGGCACTGATTCCCCTAAAGCCCAAGAGGTAGGGGAGCGCTCAGGGAGGGGGTTAGGCAGCCCCACCAGCACAGCTTGAAGCAGTAATGACAGTCGCAAACCCCTTGGCTTTGACTTTCCCTCATCTCCCCAGCTTCGCCTCTTAGTGCCAGGACTAGTGGCAGCTGGTAGTGTCCCTTCTTCTCGGTGTGCCTTGCCTGTGCTGGGGAGGTGATGGGGAAGGAGGGGATGAGAAGCAGCTGGCTGGTGCTTACCCCCAGCCCATCTGTTGCAGGGGTCTGCCCGCCGCAGAGTGAGCATCGCTGTCATCCCCAAGCAGCTCTTGGTAAGGACACTTGCAGGGGGGACAGACAGAGCTGTGCCCTGCTGTCAGGCATGTGTCTCCAGGATCTGTACTACTGGGGGTCTTGGCCCCCACTGATCCTCCCACTTTTGGTGCCCAGCCAGGTGCCAGCCCTGACAGCCGAGCAGCCCTGGCAGGTGAGCCGGAGCCAGAGGTGGCCCAGTGCTGGCCTAGCACCCAGAGGTAACTGGCATGGCACCACGTGGCAGAGCAGCCATGGTACTGGCTGCCTGCTGGCCCATGTGGGACAGCACAGACCCTGTCTTCTCCCTCCCCAGGAGTGAGCTGGAGCCACAGGGCCAGGGCAGTGCCGTGACCGGGCAGCTGGTGGCTGAGGCAGAGGGCAGAGGCTCAAGTGCAGGGAATGAGGAGCCAGAGCAGCTCAGGCTGATGTGAGCAGCACTCTGTGTGTGCCCAGCATCCCCCTGCTGGACTCCCTGTGGTCTCCAGGTGGCCAGCACTTGGGAAGGGGGCTGGGGGATGTCGTGATGGAAGGCTGGGATGTTGTTGGGCTGCATCAGCTACACCCTGCTGTGCCTCAGTTTTGCCCATGCATTGTGGGTAACTCATGCCCTCCCCAGGCTTGTTGCTTTTGGGTTTGTAAAGAAGGGCCAGTGAGGTCTGGGTTTAAACACCCTCTCCATCCCCAGCTGGGGTGGAGGTGGGACTTGCTCTCTCCCATGGATGATGAGTGTGCTTGGTCGCCTTCTCCTCAGGTCCAAGGGGTCCACAGTGGAGCTGTGGCAGCCGTGGCTCTTCCTCCCGCAGCACTACTGGGTTTTCTTCTGGCTGCTTCTCATGAGCATCGCCTTCCTCCTCCTCATCCGTGCCCTGGAGCTGCAGCGGCTGCAGTCTGCAGCACCGCCCAAGGCCTAGCTGGACTGGGGATGGGAAGGCAGCCGAGAGGTGTCACTGCTCCTTCCTCACGCCGTAAATCACCAAAACCCTAGAATAATAAAATTGGAGGGAAAATGGGGGAATTGTAATGCTGGAGCAGGGGGAACATCCTGTGGATCTAAGGTATGGTTGCCACCTCCATATAAGCATGAAGGGTTCAAGGAGCTGCAGCAGTCCTCACTGACACTGTGAGTTTGCCTGTTCTCGGCATGCTGAGGGGTGCAGGTGTGCCCCGACACATCCCCTGTGCTGAGGACAGACCGGGCTGCCCAGGGCCGTGGGTCTGCAGCAGAGCCGTGTCCCACGGTGCTGGCCATGCCCTCAGTCCCTGCTGTGATTCAGATCCAGAGCTCCTGTGGTGCTGCCCTGCGGATAATGTTGGGGCTGGAAGGCGCACGTCCGTGGTCCGCCTTTCCCGTGGCACCATGAAATGCTCACAAACAGAGGGAGCTGTTTCCGACCGCTCTGCTGCCCAGTAGAACCACCTCATTTGATTCAGACGCCCAGTTTCCGAGTCCGCCCCGGCTCTCGCGGCCCTGAAACACGAGGAGACTTCACTGCACCCGCACCCAGCAACACTGCGGGCACTTGGCAGGCCCGAAACAGCCCGGCCGAGCTGCGAGGGCCACGGTGGGGGTTCCGCACCCGGAGCCTCAGGAAGAGGCCCGAAGGGGCTGCAGGAGGGAGGGATGGAGGGCTGAGCTGGTCACCCTGCTTGCCGCAGCCACCGGCAGTGCCACGGGTGACTCACGGTGACCGACATAACCCACACCCCGTGCCCTTGAGTCACCGTCCCCGGCCTCGGGGCAGGTTGCCCCCGTGCCCAGGCCGCGAGCCCCTTTGCCATGAGGGCTGCCCCAGCACATGGCAAGCGTCCAGCAGCACCCTGAGGGCATCACCACCAGAAACCCCAAAAAGCACCCGGCCGGGAGTGATCTTCGGTGATCCCGGCGGCTCCACCCCCTGCCCCAATGTGCCTTCACCCCGCTGGGACCATTCCCACCCAGGGGACCCCAAGTGGAAAAACCATCCCAGAAGTTTCCATGCGAGCGGTGGTGGTCTGGGACACTGGCCGGGGTCTGGGGCTGGCACTGGGCGGGTGCCCCCTGCCCCAGGTCACCCTGTGCCTCCAGCTCCCCCTGGCCAGTTTCTGGTGCGGAGGGAGCAGCACAGGGGCGAGGGCGGAACGTGAAGCGCTTTGGCTTCATCACCCGAATCCTTTGGTTTGCTTTGCGAAAAGTTTGGTTGGGTTCTCACCCCAGAATTCAAAAACCTTGCCGGGGTTGCGCTTTGCGACTCGTCCCGCTCCTCCAAACCTCGCAGCCCAACATCTGCAGCGGCACGAAGCGGGTCCCGGGGCCGCCCCCCGCCCGGCCCCTCGGCCCCGGCCCCTCGGCCGCGGGGGAGGGGAGGGCCGAGGAGGGGAGGGGA